>CAKOAT010118154.1:51040-84167 GCA_932364175.1 Eruca vesicaria subsp. sativa | reverse complement strand
AGACTACAAATCCGATAACCTAGCATATTCAATTTTCTACTACATAAGACTAAACTAACGAGTAGAACCTGAACCTGTGGAGAATGTTCCACTGCATCGCGGCTCCTAGTGAAGATATATATTCAGGTTCACTTGTGGGAGGAGTATTCTCATTGAATGTATCACTGCATTCCATATTCTGAGACAGAAACAAGGTACGATTAAAGGCATACATATACATAATAAGTTATAACAAGAAGACTGTGATTGGTCCAATGCAAAAAAAGAAAAGAGACATGGTATAGTATTTTCTTACATCATATTTATGAGCGAGAAATGAATGATTATGTTCCTCCATAGTTCTTAACTGCTGCTGTTGCTGAGACACTGATCCAAGTACTGTTCTGTGTAGTTCTTTAAGGTTTTGATCAAGCTGGGAACCAAATTTCAGAAGCATGCTCTGGTTTTTTGATTCCAGCTTGTCCTTTTGATCTGCAGAGACAAGTGTAAATCAGCACTTAACAGACCTTGTTTACATCCCCAAACATAGGTAACAACAAGTACCTAGTCTTGTGAACAGTGAACTTATATCATTTGACGCATGCTGCAAATCAGAACGTAACCCCTTTGCACGGTCGATCAAAGTAGTCTCTGTCCAAGAAAATATCAGTAACACGAATTAAGCAACAAATAAACTCAAGTAATTGTTACCTGAGGCTTTCATTTTGGAGATGGTGGCTTCCCTTTCCTTCAGCTTTGAGATAACTTGAATATAATTCTCTTTGAGGTCATGCAACTCCTTGTTACTATTATCTAGGTTTCTCTGAACCATAAACGTTTCAAAATTTAAGACAACTCTCATTGTAAGCATGAGTAATCTAGAGAGTAAATCAGTGAAGCACTTATCACCTTGCAATGCTTAAGGTCACTTTCTACACCCAGTAACTTTTCTTTCTCCGTCACGTAAAGGTCACGGAACTTGGAAGCTTCCTGCATAAGAGAAGCCACTTTACTTGATTAAGTTTCCAAGAGATGGAAGAGAAAAGGTGGCGGCATACATACACTTTCACTGAGATTTAAATCATTCTCCAACCGTTCTATCCTCTCCATTCTCGCCTGAAATAACAAAATGATTATTCTTGAGCATGAAGTGATTCAAGAATTAGTTAAAGCTTGTCCTTTGAACTTACCTTCTTTTCAGCCTCTTCTTGTGCATATCTTTCCTGTGCTATGTATGGAAATACCTCAAGTAATGTATGATTTAAATATACATAAGAAAAGCAAGAGAACATAGACAGAATGTTATGTATGTAAAGGGTAAACCTTCTTTCATTCTCTCAAGCTCCAAGTAAAGGTCTTTAAGCAACACAGCCTTGGATAGCTTCTGGTTTGCCTGCAGAGAGGCAAGTCAAGTTAGAAGGATGAAACATAATATAGCTAACTTGAGATATGATAGTGTAAACAAAACCTCAGGTTTATTCTTTATGTTCTTGGCACGATAGGCATAATCCAAAGTGCTTAAAGTTTCTTCCAAAGAATGAGCAGATGGTGAGATTGTAGCTATGATCAAAGGTATAATGGACCACCCCACATGTGCTCCCATAAACCGTCTCAGGCACCCTGAAACAGAACATATTAAAGTTACAATTCAGCAAGCGTATTACATCAGGAATGCTTCTACAAGCGCTAAAGTTTATTTACATCGGTGGCTGGTAGTGGAAGGAGAGAAGCTCCGGTTGCTGGTAGTGGAAGGAGAGAAGCTCTGGTGGCTGGTAGAGGAAGGAGCGAAACTCCGATGGCTGGTAGAGGAAGGAGAGAAGCTGCGGTGGTAGATCGAGGATGAAGAGAGGCGGTGGTGGTAGATCGAGGAAGAAGAGACACCCTGGTGGTTGCTCGAGTCAAGTCGTCGGAGCTTGAAAAGGACGCCGGAGGTACTGTCAGAGCTCGAGTCAAGTCGCCGGAGCCGGAAGAAGATCGTTGGTGATAACCTCGGTGATATCGCCTTCACACTCTCTCACTCTTTGTTTTCTCAGGAGCCGACACAGAAATGAAAAGCGGTCCTCTGTTAACCCGCTTACCCGCAATGGACCGGACCGCAGAAGCCCAAACCCGCAACATCATTACCCGCAAGGCCCGCTTTATTTTGGGTCTACAATTAGCTGGCCCAGACCCGCCCCATATGGGCCTTCTATGAGACTAGCCCGCGGGCCGCGGTCCAGATTGCCATCCCTACTCAGCAGACTGGGTCTCCAGTCATATTATCCACTGTTGACGTGGATAAGATTTACGAGGAGGTAAATAACTTGTTTTACTATTAATTTTTAATATTTTTAAAAATTTTCTTAATGTTATTAATTTTTTTATTTTCAGGTCGCCCCTAAGAAAAAGGGGCGTATCATCGGGATTGGCTCGGTTAACGATGTCCCTGCAGCGACATCGTCTTATCATCAGGAGCAGCACGATGTCAATGATCAGCTGCGCTCGCAGTTAGAGGCGACGCAGTCTCAAGTGACTTCGCTCACCGATGATCTCACTTCTGTCACCAATATCCTCGACATTATGGCGGTTGGAAACCCGCAAGTGCAGGAGCTGTTGCGTCAGAGACGGGAACGTGCAGGGATTCCAAGTACCCAACATCCTCCGCCATCACAGTCACAGCCGGCAACCAACTATGGAGAGGATTTGCCGANTCCAAGTACCCAACATCCTCCGCCATCACAGTCACAGCCGGCAACCAACTATGGAGAGGATTTGCCGAGCCAGGACGACGTTTTGTTCAGTCAGCAATTTCACGACCAGCATCCGTAGTTTCTTTTATTTTTATTTGTATATTATGAATTTAAAAACTTATTGTATATTATCTAGTTATTTATAAAATATTTTTTTTTTTTTTAATTTGATTTTTTTTTTTTTTTTAAAAATAAATTAATTATTTGTAATTATTTTTTTAATAGGAAAAAAACATTTCCAAGCAAAATCCTCGTAAAATATTCCAAGTAATATCCTCGTAAAAAGTTCTAGTTATTTCCTCGTAATGTTTCACTACGACCTTGCGAGGAAATATTTACTACGAGCTTACGAGGAAAGCTTCCGAGGACCTTACGAGGAAAATATTACCACGCCTTTACGAGGAAAGCTTTCCTCGTAAATTCGCTACGACCTTACGAGGAAAATGGCTTTACGATGAACGTGTTTCGAGGAAACGCGTTTCCTCGTAAGTTCCTAGTAAAAGGCCATTCACTAGGAACTAACGAGGAAAACCCGTCCTAGTAATGGACGAGTTTTCTTGTAGTGTGATGCTTATATTACGATCGAGACAAATAAGCTTGGTTATCTGAAGTTGAACCAGATGAGTTTAAGGTCTGACACCTTTGACTCGATTAAACAGCTAGAGAATGCTGGTGTATCTAACATGAGGGAACAAGGAAATCATTTTCTTCTTCCAGCTACATTCGTAGGTGGACCACGTTACATGAAGAACTTATATTTGGACGCTATGGCTATTTGTAAACATTTTGGTTTCCCTGATCTCTTCATAACCTTTACGTGCAATCCCAAGTGGCCTGAAATCACAAGGTATCTAGAGAAGAGCAACCTAAAGGCTGAAGACCGACCAGACATAATTTGTAGAGTATTCAAAATGAAGTTGGATTCTCTAATGAGTGATTTAACCGACAAGGAGCTATTGGGAAAAACAGTATAGTGTAAGTTTTTATTTCTCGTGACCAGTTTATAGTACTTGTGATTTTCATAATATTTCGTATATCTAACATTAGTTTGTATAAAATGCAGCAATGTATACAGTAGAGTTCCAGAAACGTGGTTTACCACATGCTCATATCTTGCTATTCATGCATCCCAACTCTAAGTTTCCTACTACTGATCACATTGACAAGCATATTTCGGCAGAAATTCCAGACGAGACATTAGAGCCAGAGCTTTATGGAGTTGTAAAAGATATGATGATTCATGGACCTTGTGGGGTTGTCAACATGAATTCACCATGTATGGAAAATGGTAAATGTTCGAAAAAGTATCCAAAGGTCTTTGTAGAGAAAACATCTGTGAACAAAGAAGGGTTTCCAGTTTATAGACGACGTGAAGATGGAAGGTTTGTAGAGAAAAATGGCTTCAAGTGTGATAACAGGTATGTTATTCCTTATAACAAAGAACTATCTCTACGGTACAGAGCTCACATTAATGTTGAATGGTGCAACCAGTCAGGCTCGGTCAAGTACTTATTTAAGTATATTAATAAGGGGCAAGATCGTATAACTGTTGTTGTTGAGCCTCCTGCGAAAGATGCCACAGGCCAGACTTCCAAGGGAAAAAAGAAAACCAACGAAGAAGAGAGAAATGAGATAAAGGACTTTTTTGATGGCAGGTACTGTTTTTGATTTTGCTATAGAAGTCTGCGCATGATACTTAGAACGTGAATGTAATATTACTTATATTCTCTCTTTGCAGATATGTTTTTGCCTCTGAAGGTGCATGGAGGATCTTCAAGTATCCAATACACTATAGATCTACGGCTGTTGAGAAAATTTATTTCCATCTTCCAGGTAAACAGGTTATTGTGTTCAAGGACGATGACACTTAGGACGAAGTCCTCAGCAGAAACCTAATTGAAAACACAATGTTCTTGGGGTGGTTTGAACTGAAAAAGATTAGTGCTGTTGCTAGAAAACTGACTCTAGCTCAGATCCCAACTATGTTTACTTGGAACAAGAAGGAGAGACGTTGGAAAGATAGAGTTAGAGGGTTCAGTGTTGGAAGAATCAATTATGCACCA
Source organism: Eruca vesicaria subsp. sativa (assembly GCA_932364175.1). Taxonomy (NCBI): domain Eukaryota; kingdom Viridiplantae; phylum Streptophyta; class Magnoliopsida; order Brassicales; family Brassicaceae; genus Eruca; species Eruca vesicaria. The sequence continues at coordinate 79,396 of CAKOAT010118154.1, read as the reverse complement.
AAGATTATCAAAGAAGCATACTATCTGCGAATTTTGCTAAATATTGTCAGAGGTCCTACGTCATTTGATGATATCAAAACTTATAATGGAGTCCTTTATCCTTCTTACAAAGAGGCATGCTTTGCTAGGGGGTTGTTACAAAATGACCAGGAATACATCGATGATATAATCAGGACCAGTTTCACAAGTTCTTCACCCTATATGCGTAAGGTATTTGTTATCATGCTTATGTCTAATACACTCTCTAAACCAGAAGTTGTTTGGGAAAATACCTGGGAGTACCTATCTGAAGACTTTCAGTGTATGAGAAGAAAACAGCTAAACCGACCAGGTAAAGTCGATTTCTAATAATGTGTTTTTATACGGTTTGTTTCGTTGATATTTACTAATCTAAACTTACTGATGTTGTAGAACTTTGTTTAACTGAAGAAGAAAGAAAACAGCTTGCTCTGCGTGAAATTGAGAAGATTTTGAAGAGTAATGGAACCTCTTTAGAGAGATGGGAACATATGCCAAAGCCAGCAAAAGACATCGATGGAAGTTCTAATGTTTTGATAACGGATGAGCGGAGTTATATAAAGGCTGAACTGAAAGAAACTCATGACCAAGATATGAAGAAGTTGACAGCTGAGAAGAAGAAGATATATGATGAGATAACATCTTCCGTAAATGAAAATATAGGAGGTGTGTTCTTTGTTTATGGCTTTGGTGGAACAAGAAAAACATTCATGTGGAGATTACTCTCTTCTGCTATAAGATCTAGGGGAGACATTGTGCTAAATGTGGCATCAAGCGGAATAGCATTTCTTTTGTTATCAGGAGGAAGAACTGCACATTCAAGGTTTGGAATACCTATGAATCCAGATGAGTTTTCATTCTTCAACATCACTCATGGATCCGATCTTGCCAACTTGGTTAAAGAAGCTTCGCTTATTATCTGGGATGAAGCACCGATGATGAGCAGACACTGTTTTGAGTCTTTGGATAGATCTCTGTCAGATATTGTGGGAAATAAAGGCAATAATCCGTTTGGTGGGAAAGTTATTGTGTTTGGAGGGGATTTCAGGCAAGTTTTACCGGTAATTCATGCTGCTGGAAGGGCTGAGATTGTGATGGCTGCTCTGAATTCTTCTTATTTGTGGAAACATTGCAAAGTTCTAAAGCTAACACAGAATATGAGGCTGTTATCCGACAATTTGACTATTCAAGAAGAAAAGGAGCTTTCTGAATTTTCAAAGTGGATATTAGATATTGGAGATGGAAAGTTGGTGGAGAAAACGATGGTGATGCTACTATCAACATTCCAGAGGAGTTTCTTATTACTGATTCAAATGATCCTATCGAATCCATAAGCAAAGAAATCTATGGAGATGCTATTTCTCTTCAGCAAAACAAAGACCCTAATTTTTTTCAAGAAAGAGCAATTCTCTGTCCTACAAATGAGGATGTCAACATTATCAATCAGTATATGTTGGATAAGCTAAATGGTTAGTACATTTTTTTTGGTTTTGTATTATGTATTTTATTATTTAGTTTAATACTTTAAATCAAGACGTTGGTATTTGTTTGTTTGTCCAGGAGAAGAAAAGATTTTTCTAAGTGGAGACAGTATAGACCCTTCTGATACCGGTTCTGTTAATGACCAAGCTTTAACTCCAGATTTCTTGAACACTATAAAAGCTTCTGGTCTTCCAAACCATTATCTCCGTCTGAAGATTGGTTGTCCAGTGATGTTGCTAAGAAAACTTAATCATACAGAAGGTCTGATGAATGGAACTAGACTACAGATAACTGACTACCGTTCAAAATGAGTAGAAGGCAGTTGCCCCTTGCTGTTGCTTTTGCGATTACAATCAACAAAAGTCAAGGTCAGTCGCTCGCTAAAGTTGGATTATACCTACCTAGAACGGTTTTTCACATGGGCAGCTTTATGTTGCTGTATCCAGAGTTACATCAAAGAAGGGTTTAAAAATATTAATTGTTGATGAGGATGGAAAACCTCAGAAGACTACAAAGAATGTAGTTTTTAAAGAGATCTTTCAGAGTCTCTAATCTGTGATGGTTTCATGCTTAATAAGTTATGTTTCTTTGGGATTTGATTTCTTTATATTTGAGATATTGAAGGACGTTTTAACTCTGTTTTTGCATTAGTGGTTTCGAGTTTATTAAAAGTTTGATACATTTTTTCATTCAGTATGTTTTAGATTAAAGATGAGGATTTCATATTTTTGATCCGCGCATTGAATGCTTCACAACCAAACCAACTTTTCCCACATAAACTATCTAATATTATTATTATTCAGAGGCGGTACTCTATCCTACCTAACCATGATCAGTTACATTCCTATCTCTATATAAGAATAAAAAACTTATCTTATTCCAATGTCCAGCACTGCCATCTCGCATAAATTTATTGAAGTATTAGTCATTAGAGTTGTTCTGTTGCAAGCATGCCTAAAAATTCAAAACACAATATTAAATTTATGCAGACATTACATCAATAGTTCTTATTAATTATAAAAGGACTAGACTAGATGCGTTAATGTTTTGACAATATCGATTTTACCTTTGTAGAGCAAAAGATATGTTCAATCTTCTGTTTCCATCAAGACTCTTCTTGCTGGTAGTTAGTTGTGTAGAAACAGCCATCGATCTTTTTTTTTTAAACCATACAAACAGATCTGTACCGATCAAAATAGAAACGATTGAAACTTTGAATATCAGATGTTGATAAACTTAAAACTTACGAGTCAGACAGCTTGGGTTTCTTTACTCCATTGATTGAAACCTTGAATACTTCTTCTTTGATGAACAATAGCTTTCCTTACAGCGGAGTAAACGATGGTGTCGGTGTCGGTAATGAATTTTTTTTTTTAATAATACAAGCTTTTGTGATTACTTACATTATAAGTTGGTGGTTCTCATAAAACAATATAATATAACCGAAGTTCATTTAATTAAGACACCAATTCGGAAACATCCGAAGTCCAATTATAGTTTCCAAAACCTGTTGGATTCTAAACAAAGTGCAAATTAAATATTCCAATAGTGTATTTAATTAAACATTGTATACAACCATTTGAATTTGTAACATTATCAAAAAAAAAATTTAATATTTTAAATTCTCTATTATAAAAGTTAGAAGTCGAATGAATCAATTAAAATCACCTGTAAAATTCAATACTATTAAAACATCCATACTACAATAAAAATGATATGGAGGCATACAAAATTATCATTATACAAACACACAATCATATAAACCATGTTAGTCAAAAAGAATTAAAAACAAAAAAATATACCCGCCCTCCTGAGGGCGGGTCAAGATCTAGTCTATACTATTAAAGCAGGATCCTATCTATTTTTTCCCCTCAAATTGCCCTTTTAACTACTACATATGCCACTGCTTTTCAGTGTAAATCGGCATCTTCATTAAGGTTATTATGGTTATTTTACCCTTATCGATTTCATCCTATTCTATCGGCTTTTCCTTATTGTTGTTGGATTTTATAGGCCCAAACGTGAGAAACAACATGACATACTAAATATCTATCTTCAATAAGCCCAAACTAAAACAAATCCCAAAATGCATAAAATCTTTACCTTGGCCATCAAGGATACGTATAGTAACAAAAAAGTCTTCTGTATTTATATCCTTCATATTAAGAGTAGATTTTATTCCAGCCGAATTGTATATATATGTAAAATCTTAACTAACAATATATCTTTAAATAGATTTGCTTGATCACTACTCTAAAGATTTTCCAAAACTGAAATCGAATATGCTATATTCCTTTTTATCCGACGGGCCAATTGGGCCAAGATTAATATTTTTTTGTATTTTCAGATCATTTTTTCTTTTTGCAATTTCAGCCCATTAAACACATGACAAAAATAAATTTGATTTATCTTAATATATTTTAAACTTTAATAACAAATCTTAAAATTATAATGAAATTCATAAATACTTATTGAAAGCTTAGTATAATAGTTGATTAATAAATTAAAATTCTATATAAAATAACTTAAGAAAAAACACATTCTCATCATAATAATATTTACATATGTGCTAAATCTATACTATTAAATCCTCTCAAAACAATAATCCAAATTTGTAAAACATAATAGTTTATTTTTACCAATAATAATGAAAGATGATGATATTTAGTTTGCTAAAAAAAATTTAAAAATATGAAAGAAAACTTCAGTAATTACAAATTTTAAAATAAATTTTAAAAGGAAAACAAATACGCGCTTTGAAAGCGCGGGTCAAAATCTAGTCAGTTAACATCATTTTATCATTAATAAATAAAATATACTAGAAATTAGCCAATAAAGAAATATAAAATTTATTTTTTAGATAAGTGACTTAAATTAATAATAAAAAGAATTATCCAAAACTAAAAAAATATATTTATTATTGAAAAAAATATCTTTTAATAAAAAAATAAAATATTCAGAAACTAGAAAACATATAACTAAATATTAACTAAGTAAAATTTTTAATTTTATATAATGAAAAATAAGATTGAGTGATTTTAAATTTATTTATTAATAATGAATGTAGTGTACAAATAAAATTTCAAAAAAAATTAATACGTAAAAAATCAAAAGAAAACATAAAGAATAATTATCCTTGGATTTTTTATTAGTAATGCATGTATTAATCATTGATTATAAAATGCTTATTCCCGAGTATGCGGACAAACAACTAGTTTAGATAGAACACAAAATCTAGAATACCATCCTATGTGGATCATTCAGGTATTTGTATAGTACTGATCAAATTTCTTTTGCTCGGGATTTTGGATCTCAATCATACATACTCCTAAATAATGCCGAGCCAGGAAAAAAAATGGAAACGTAATGCTAAAGTAATGGGAATTTCTTGGTTTACAAGTATGTTTAGATGACCAGACATACTCCTAAATAAGGCTGAGCCAGAAAAAAACTTTCAAATATAATGTTAAAATAATGAGAGTTTCTGGGTATACAAGTATGTTGACCATTTGCATTTACATGAGCTCCAAACACATTTTATATGTTCCGTATATATATATATATATATGTTAGTTTGTTACACATTGTTAATTCTAAAATTAATATCAAATAATGTAATCACAATGGAATACATCAAATCGGCTGAGAATTAGCAAATCCATTTATTAAGGGTTTGCTACGAGATAGTTGTTGCTAATCATCAGAAGGAATGGGCATAAAACATGTGACAAATGAGAATGCTTGATGGAAACCCTATGGTACACTAAGATTGAGTGTTTCACTGCACGCTAACAATAATAGATGTAGTAAGTAAGATTCAATTCCAGAAGACCATTCTTACTTTGTTTCTATGAGTTTGATATCGAGTTAAGACAAATCGATTTAATAAAAATAAAATAATGAAAACAAAACAAGAAAGAGTTGTCTTCTGATGTGACAAGATTTACCATTTTAGAGATTATTCCGAGCATGGGCTATAGCCGATTAACTAGTACAATATACTCGTATAGCTGGCACATGTTTCTTCCACATAGGAATATCTTCTAATTTTTTGCCAAGCCATTCAGTTTCTTTGGCTGGTTTGTCTAAGGCTATGAACTCAAATTATATGGTGGATAGGGCTGAAAGTGTTTGTTTGGTAGATTTTCACGATATTACTGCCCCTCCTAGTGTAAAATATATCAACTTATGGATTTTAAATTCTTAGAATCTGATATTCAGTTAGCATCAATGTATTCTTCTAAAACTGCTGGTTTTTTTTTTTTACCATAATTAATTTAGTACACTCATTATAGTTGTACAGTATTTGTGATTTGTATTACTAATTCAGTACATTTACTCGATCAACACTAAGTCCAAAGATGCAATCCGATTTGATCTTTTCAACTACAATATTCTTATGGCTCCAAATATGCTCCAAACATTATATTTTTGTCCAAACTGTACATGAACGTACAATGACTCAAAAAGAATTGAAAATACCAAAAAAAAATTAAACCGGATTTATATCATGGTGGAAAGTTCCCAAAGAACATGACAACTCAGATTCATTGAGTTTGTGAAGAGAATCAAAGCTTAAAAATACAAAGCGGAAAGAAGAATATGATGAGGAAAAGTTTGTCATTTATCTTAATTATTGTCATATATATAATTCGTTTCATATAATATATATATATATGTTAAGGTAAACTAACCAATACTCATTATTTACTAAGCTGACGAAGTAAACCCGATTATCCTAATACTTGTGTAAGTATTCACACAAAAATGGTTCTTTGAAATAGCATTTACCCTTGGCCGTGTTCCCATCGAGACTGGGGTTTTCATGTCTCGGACCCATATAGGTACCTGTCATTTTTTGGTTCAAAAACGTTTCATATTAGGTCCAAGTTGGATATTTAGTACCGGAAGTACCTGATCCAAATTGTACCAGACAAATCAGAACATAACAAAACTCGAGAAATACATGAATACCCGAGTGCCCAAAAAAGCTATGAAAGTATATTTACACATTTATAATTTTACTGGAAGTCTCAAAACTATATCTGAAAACCCGAAGCCAAACTTTAAAATATCGTTAATACCACAATACATATTTTTAGTTATTTGGGTAGCTGATCAGGTCTCGGGTAAGACCTGAATCCGGAACGAGTTCCACATGTACAATATAGACTCGGACCCGAAATGAACCTTTAATTTTGGATATATTTTGGTTTGGAATTTTAGGTGTGGGTAAAATGCCAGCATAATTGGAAGTCTAATCTGGAATGAAACTCTATTAAGAAAATACAAACTCCTTAATAAAAATTGAAATAAAACATCCTCTTAAGTTAATTCATACTGAAAAATAAATTCTTACATTTCTATACAATAGAGTTTATTAAGAAAAACACAGTTAGAAAGTCATGTAAAAAGAGGAGAAAGTCAAATAGTATATTTCTTTTTTTGGGATCTTTTGATAAAATTTTTAAAATGTAAAGGTTGACAGGACAGCTAATTTCAATATTTCTTTCATTGTATTCTACCATAAATATTACATTCCATTTTTATTATAATATACTATGTACACCTATAAAAATAAAAATCAATATAAATTTAATTTTGACACATGTCAAAATTTCATGATAATAAAATCCAATTCTGTAATATAAAAAGCTTCCTTCGTCCTTGTAATAAGATGCATATATCTTCTAGCATACATATTATCTCTCAATTTCATCCAAATCTATACAAAAGTAAAATTTTCTAATGCCGCTAGAACATACAACCGAGGATGGAGATGAGACTCTCTTTCGGGAGCAGGAAACTTCAGAAGTCAACTCTCCTCTCAAAGAATTTCCGCAGAGTACTAATGTTCTTGTTGTCGACGCGAATCTCATCACTTTACGTAATATGAAAGAAATCATGGAACAGTACACTTATCAAGGTAACTCTCTTGTATATATGTATAATCTGTTCGATTTAATAAATAATTGCTAAAGTTAGGGTTTATTGTTTATAATTCTTTTTCGTTATCCAGTGACAACTTATGCGAACGCAGAAGAAGCTATCTCGTTTCTGACAAATTGTAAACATGAGATTAATATTGTGATTTGGGATTATCATATGCCTGGAATTAATGGACTGCAAGCTCTTGAAATCATTGGTTTAAAGATGGATCTTCCTGTAGTGAGTATGTCAATCTCGCATTAAATTTTGCTTGTCAAACTATTATAAACTAAATTTCTCTTAATTTGTTAATATAATATTTTATTTCAAATTTATGTAGTTATGTCTAATGACCATCAAACCGAATCGGTGATGGACGCAATTCAACATGGTGCATGCCAGTATGTTATAAAACCGGTTAGAAACGAGATCATGGCCACCATATGGCAACACATTGTATGCAAGAGGGGGATTTCTAAACCCGGTTTAGTTCCACCGGTATTGGTCCATGATGACTGTTCAAAGCAAGACAAAGATGATTCAGTGACTGTAGACCAAGATCGTAGTGAGCAGAACATCGATAAGATAGAAGAGAAAATAACAAAGAAACAAAGAATGACGGTTAAGAGTAACGGTTCAGAACAAGACAACGATGATTCAAGGACCGTAAGACAAGACAACTTTGGACAAAGCATCAATAAGAAAAAAGAGACATCTTTCAAGAAACCGCGGATATTGTGGACTGGAGATCTTCAACAAAAATTTCTTGATGCCATCGTTTTACTTGGTGGGCCTAAAAGTAATCTAAATATTCTAAAATCCCTAGTTGTTCAATTTATTTATTATTTCTCTTTTATTTACTAATCAATTTGTTGAATGAAAATACAGAAGCTACCCCAAAGGGAATTCTCAGATGCTTGCAAGATATGAAGATCGAAGGACTCACTCAAAAAAATGTGTCAAGTCATCTTCAGGTTAAAACAAAAACTTTTATATATTATTTATTGTGACAATTAAACTAGGATTCTTCATATATGAATAACACAAATTCTACATCAATTGTGTTGTCGTGCAGAAATATCGTCAAACTATTGAGAAGAACCCAATTCCTCAACAGTATCCAGAAACTGGTTGGTCTAGTTTCTGTAAACCTTCGCCTTTCTTAGGTATGAACAATGGTTTCATAGCACCATCATCCTATATGAATGGTCCACCTATTTACCCTGTCCAAGACAATCAATATCAAAATGGTTACTTGGCAATGAACAACAACCAGTTCGTGACCAATAATATGCCTGGTTTGCCCTACTTGAACCATGATCACCATCTCCAGCAGCAGCAGCAACAACGAAAATATCAGCCTTCAAATCATGTGAATTACATGATGAGAAAGAATGAACCAGAACAAGCTTATAATGGCGTTGATTTAACGGATCTCGAGTCAATTTATCAAAGTTTGCAGTATGATCCAAACGAGTTTCTGTTTGACGGCTACAATTTTGGTAACTGATTTGAGCTCCTCTTTAAGACAATCTTTGTAGGAGATTATTTGGTTTCTAGAAAAATTCAAGATTGTGAGGGAATAATCAGTGACATAAGGAGAACGAGCATGTCTTGTGCGTTGCAAGAAGTTAGCTATTATATCAGTAAAGCAGTATCATATGTATGAATTTTTTTTTGTTTCTAATAAACTTTGATTCATGAATATTTTATCTTTTAATAGGGTTTGATTATAAATCCATGGGATCCTTGCAAGTTTTCTTAATTAATAAACCAGAGCACACTATTAAATATTTAGTTTCTCTAGGTAGTTTAAATTTTGATAATGTATTGCAATGAAGCTTCTAACGATTTAGCAAAAGGAATGTTGTGTGGTAAGTGCTCAAATTATCCTAGAGCTACTAATTATTTATTCAAATAAGATGTTTAACTGTAATACTTAAGGATGGAATCTAAGGAAAATGAGAGCACACAATAGACTTGAAAATAAATTAAGTTACGCTAGGTCGTTTATATAAATTTTAAAATCAAATAAATAAGTAAATAGTTAGTTTGTAAATAATAAAGGAAAATAACTATATTTAAGATTTCATGTAGTAAATTATAATGGATAGAACATGATAATTCTAAATTGCACAAAGTCTCAAATCAAAATAAGTAATAAATGAAAAGGGAAGGTCGTCAACACGGGTTTGTTCGGACGTGGATGATTCTTCAGGCGAAATTTAACTCACGACTTGCAAACCAATATGTGAACCAGTTGCATTCGCCACCAGCTTTTGGAGTCTTTACCAAAGTGTCATCAAAACCGACTAACCATTCAAAATTCACAGGAAAATGTGAAAAAATCAAGTTCAGTAATTGCCACATGTCGCCGGCTACCAAATCGGCGGACAAATCTAAAGGTCGACATAGACTAAAAGCAACCATTTGGTTGGCTGAGGATAAGCTTGACGGGTTCGTAAGGTTGGACTCCTTCTCTGCTAGAAGTATTGTGCATCAATTATGTGGTGAAGATCATGAGGGTCATGTGTATGATCATGTTAAAGAAAATTGACCATCTCGTTGACATGTTTTATATATATATATATATATATATATATATATATATATATATATATATATATATATATATATATATATGTTTGAACTTGAATAAAGAAATGCAATATTTATGGAGACAAAAATTATTATCATTGTGTCAATGCAAAAAAAAAATGGAATGATTGTTACAATAAATTCATTTTTTTGTCTTTTTTAATATCTGCAAAATGATTTTCTTTCCATTTAGAATTGTATGGTTATTTGAGATAATTGTCTTTTCTTTATTTATAACCAAATTTTTTATTTTCTCTCTCAGTTACGCTCATTTCTTTTTTATTGCCTCTATTTAAGCAGATCAAATTTGACTCAGTTGACGGACTTATGGAACAATGTAATATCAGTGTCAGTACTGAATTTTTTGAGGCTCCATATAAAAAAAAAATTATAATCACTAAAGTATATTAAATATTTTATACAAAATTATATTTATCATAGTAGTTATACATTTTATAAAAACAAACAACTAACCAAAATAATTTTCTACAAGATATATATTTACATTTAACATGGTTTAATTAGCTTATTGTTGTTGCATAATGTATTTTGCAACTTTATTTTAAATCATATATGCAAAAAAACAAAATTATTTTCTAAAGTTTTTTCTTTAAATTGTGGGCCCCAAAAAACTGTGGATCCATTTAAAAGCATCACATATTCAATATGACTTTAGGCGGAAAAAGTGTCTATTCTATCCAAATAACTTTAATCGTGCCAAATATAATCCGAACAAGCTGTGAGTGTCAAATATCAAAAAACTAAACCTACATTGACCGTAACAGAAGTTAGTCAACCGTTAATTAGTCAACCGTTAAAATGATAAACGATGTTGTTTTGATCTCATTATTTAAGAAAAAAAAATATATGCACATTTTCAATCTGTAAAACAGACACATCAAATACTAGACTAAAGCAACTTTTTTAAATAATACTACAGATTTACAATTATATATGCTACTATACTTTTCATCTTCTCTAATTAAAACTTTGGTTATTATTATTTTTGATTCTTATAAATATATTAACATATATAATAACCTTATAAATACTAAAACATAAATAATAAATATTTATAATTATAAAAAAAAAATATTTCATGATTTGCAACTATTTTACAAAATTTCCATATATAAATTATTTTAAATTTTTAAAACTTGAATGTTAATTTCTTTTGTTTCTCAAAATTAATATAAGTTGAATATACTTTTCCAAAATAAAACAAATTACCATTCAGATTTTAAATTTTTAAAATAATTTATATATGAACATTTTGTAAATAGTTGCAAAACATGAAATATATTTATTATTGTATAATTACAATATTTTATTATTAATATTTAGTATAATATAAGTTTATAAAATATATAATAATTAAAAAAACATGTTAATATATTATAAGAATCAAAAATAATAATAACCAAAGTTTTAATTAGAGAAGATGAAAAAGTGTCGTAGCATATATAATTACGAATTTGTAGTATTATTTAAAAAGTTTCTTTAATCTAGTGGTTGATGTGTCTGTTATAAAGAGTGACAAGGCACGAGTTTGAATTCTGGAATGTACATATATTTTAAAAAGAACAATGAAATCAAAACGACGTCATTTTATCATTTAAACGGTTAACTAACTTCTGTTACTGTCAATATAGGTTCATGCATGTTTTAAGAAGTTTAGGTAGTTTTTTTTAGTTATAACGTAGTGTATGTCGTATTTGGCACTGACAGTTTGTTCAGGTTATATTTTCCTTGCTGCTTCTGATCTTGTCTTGTTATGTTTCTTTGTTTATAGATGGACACCTTATGGTACCGCTACCACAAAGTGTATGATCTGCAAGCAGCAAGTGCATCAAGATGGTAAATATTGTCACACATGTGCCTATAGCAAAGGTAAATATAGTAACCTATCTGTTATAACACCTCTAATTAGATCGCCTTATAATGGAGGAACTCAATAAGTCATGAAATTGGCCTTTTCATTCATGGGTTGTGCAGGATTGTGTGCAATGTGTGGAAAGCAAGTGTTGGACACTAGATGTATAAGAAAAGCAATGTATAACCTAATCTTTTAGCTTTCACATTTATTCTTATTCCCTTTGATTTCAACTCTGGACGACTTATCTTGTGTTATTCTGAGGTTCCTTAATGATCTAAGTCATGTATTGTTTTCTCTTCCAGTCTCTTTCGTTTATAGTAATAACAAACAAAAGTTCCCTCTTGGGTGATCATGAAGTTATCTTTCGTGTAAGCAAATTTCAGTATCAGAAATGGATCTGAACATACTTGGGAAAATTGGTTAAACAAAAATTGAGAGTCAAAACCGGATCATGCCCATTATCAGACATGATCCAACTTGTATATGCTAAATTGAGATTTGGTTCCTTGAACCATACAATTATACTGTCTCTTCTTGTAACTGGTTTGTTTGTTCAGATATCTTAATAACATTAAAGTAATAATGGTAACAAAAGTGCTTCTGGAACTTGAGTTCTCATGTGTATCTCTCCGTGGATGGTATGTGATAAGTGGGCCAACCTATCTTCTCCGCTTTGATTCTTTACGCATTTCTGCATAGTAGTTCTCAAGGTTCTGCTTCTCCCATAGCCTTCTCTGCACCAGATCTTCCTTCTTATATTCATCTGACACATCAACACATTACATTAGAATCAAATCTTTTATTCATGTGTTGGTTCGTTGTAGAGAATGGTATAGAAGGATACCGAGATTGGTCCATGCGTCGAGAGGCACCCCAAGTGATCTTCGGGTTAAGTAAGAAGCATCTTCCCATGAATAAGGAGCTTTCTTAACCTTATATCTCCATACCCAGCTGCTGTACCATACTAGAAGCTGCAAGAAAACATAAAGCTGAATCAGCGATCTTGAGAAATTGGAATGGGAGTCTGGTGAAATGTGGAGATTCTTTAAAATATTAAACCTTAATGATTGTGTAAGGGAGGAGAACAAATCGAACACCGAGAAGATCCCAGACTGAAGGTTTTTCAGCTCCTTTGATTTGAAGGTCGAGTTCATTGCTTAGCTCTTCCTGTAGTTTCCTGCCAAAAGAAGAAACGGATATGATAAGAGTCCCCAAAGAGACTCACTCTCATTTAACAAAAGGGCAATAGAATAGCATACTGGTCGATCTGCTTTGGACCCTTCTTCTTGCTAGATACTCCACCAGTGCGTTCAAGTTCTAAGGCCTTGAGCCTGTTTTTGTAAGCAGGAGTTCGCTTAACAGTTGCCAAAGCCTGCATCAAACAAATGGCGCAGGTCCCATTACGAAAATGTGCTCAAAGTCCGTATATTTGGTTTTGAAGCACCAAAGTATATGAATAACACTAAGATAACACGTCCTATGTTTAATGACATGTTATGATACACATAATACCCCATAAAACTTGATTTTGTTTGACAGAGTTATGTAGATGAGTAGTTCTGTTGCATAGCATCATACATCAGAAACACGCTATGGCACATAAATTTAGGCATGAGAGGAACACCCCTTGCTCAGATACGTACCTCATTATACCTGGCGACGTTGTTCAGATATTGAAACGCAGACAAAACAACCAGTAGACCCACAAGAACAGCACGGGGATCCTAGAAACACATGAAGCAGTTGTGTAAATTCAAAATTCCACGTTTGCAAGAGAAGTTATCAAAACCATGACAGTAATATCTTACCGACTTATGTCCATATTTGGCTCGGTAGTACTGAGCAGTGTTGTAAAATACCTAGATACAAGAAACACAACGCGGTGTTTAAAAAGAAAACAAAGAATGACATTGACATTTATAAATAAAATATTGTACTGACCTCACTTGGATGCTCAATAGCATAATCATACTGAGCACGAGTCTCGTTATCCTTCAAAATCTGCAACAAGAAGATTACAAACAAACAAACAATTCAAAAACTACCCTTCTGAGAACTTTGTGAATAGTAATTAGCACGCATGCTGCAATAGGAAACTAATATCACAAATCAAGATCAACCTCTGATTTGAAGTTCTCCACTAAATGGTTAGAACGTAACGATAAAAAAAATCTCACAGATCCAATAAAATTTCTCGTAGAAGACAATCAAATCTATCATACAACGATCATGAATATGCTAAAAACAAACTCACCCATAACACAAATACACAGATGTATAATGAGACTAAAAAGATACAAATCCTATTCAAAATCATTAAGGATAGAGAAAGAACCTCATAAGCAGTGGCAATTTTGACAAAGAGCTTCTTGGATTCAGGATCTGGATTCTTATCTGGATGACTAATTAATCACCAAAACAATTAACGTAAGAAAGAAAATCAAATCAAATCAAATCAAATCAAATCAAATCAAATCAAAGATCAAATCAAATCCAAATCAATGCTTACTGTTCAAGAGAAAGCTTGTAGTAAGATCTCTTTATATCCGATGCGTTTGCATCTTGAGCCACTCTGAAATTCAAAATGTTCAGAGATTAAGAGAGAGAGAAGATTGAAATCAAAATCAAAATCTGAATGGGAAAACAAAAGAAGGGAAGGTGAGAACCCGAGGAGAGCATAGCAATCATCTTCGCCGCAATAAATGGCCGTCGAGGATTGGACGAACAGAGAAAGCAAGACAATAATCAATGCCAAGCACCACCGCTCCTTAGCCGGCGGCGCCATCTCTCTCTCTCGCTGCGAATTGGGAGGAAAGGACTCTTTGGGCTTTTTTTTTGTATTTGTTTGTTAACCGAAACGGAAATGGAGAAAGATTAATAATTGAAGAGTATCGTGCTAAATAATCGGCTTTTTTTTTAAATAATAATCTTCTTTTAAGCTATTTATTAAATTATTTGATCAAGAAACAGCTATTTCTTAAATTAAATTTTTCATTAAAATATTCCAACTAGTTTCGTTAACCTTTATAATCCTGAACTTTTTTGTTATTCCAACTATTCAAACTGATTATTTTCCTTATTTTCCAAAATAATACTCATTTTAATATCCAAAAAATACTCATTTTAACCAGGGACTATTTGTAAAATACCCTATCAGGATTTGAAATTTGAAAAATACACTGCTTTTATTTTTTTTTAAAACTACACTTTCTTAAATGTGAGTTTACTTTTTTTACTCAAATTAGCTATTCAATAATGAAGATATAAATTCGAAATTAATAAGAAGATTATAAGTATTTAAAGTCAACACATAGCAATATTTAAAGTCATAGAAAACAAATGGTGTTGCTTGCATTGAAATTTTGTTGAAAGATTACTTTCCTAAAATAAAATAAAAAATAGAAATATTATCAAAATAAAATAGAAGAATAATTAGAAACTGAAAACTGATTCATAAATCAACAAACCTCTTGATGAGATGAGAGTAAGAATCTGTGAAACTAGAAAAAAAATGAGAAAAAGTTTCAGAAATTGAGAGGATGCGAGAATACAAGACAATCTTATTATATAAAGTTTGGTTCTTCAAAATTACTAATTAACAAGATCGTGACACATGGGAAATATATATTTATGATTGTGACATGTGTTTAACTATTTCATAATTAATATATATATATATATATAGACAGATAATAACAAAAACAATTTTTGTGAATAATAATTAGAAATATTATGTAATAGTAATTTTCCATTTTTAAAATCCTAAATAAAGGATATTTACAAAAACAATATTTCAAGTAATTTTGCATTTAATATTGTGGCATGTATTAAAATTCTCATGATTAAAAATATATATACTAAGATAGTAAAAAAGAATTTCGAAGATATTAATTTTAAAAATTGTTTTAAATTAAAAAAAAAGATGTTAAAAGTTTTTAATTGTAGTTTTCCTTTTTACGAATCCTAAACACAAATATTTAAAATAAAAAACAAAATAATTTGAAAATAATAATTTTATATATTCTTTAAAAGTAAAAAAATAAATAAAGAGTGTTTAATTGTAGTTTTCATTTTTTACAAATCCAAAACAACAAATTATTCGTAAAACATATTATTATCAATTTTCCTTTTCTAGAATCCTAAAAACAATTATTTGATAGTAATTTTCCTATTAAAAGTTTTATATATGTAAAAATATATCATATTAACAAAATATATATTCGAATAAAATGCAAATGATTTTAAAGATAAAAAAAATGATTTAAAAAAATCTAATAGCAATTTTTCTAAACCTTTTTCTTTAAAAAAAAATTTAAACAAATAAAGATGTGCAAATAATTTATTTGATACTAATTTTTCGTTACCAAAATTCCAAAAAAGGTATTTGAAAAAACCTATTTATAGTAATTTTCCGTTTCTAAAATCTTGAATATAAGAAAATTATTAAAGAATGTTTAATAGTTTATTTTAAATCCTAAACAAAAATTATTTGTATAAATATTTATTTCAAATATTTTTATGTTCTTTTCTTCTTAAACTTATGATGATTTTTAATATATATCTTAAGATAATAAATGAATTTTGAGATATTAACTTTTAAAGAAATTAAAGTAAAAAAAAAAGAACTTATAAGTTTTGAATTGTAGTTTTTCTTTATACAAATCCTAAAAATAATTATTTAAAATAATAAAAACGAATTTTAAAAATATTAATTTTAAAATTTTGTTTAAAATTTAAAAACAAATTAAAAGGTGTTTAATTATAGACTTCCTTTCTACAAATCCTAAGTTTATGAAATTATATAAAATATCCAAATGAAATATATGATATTAATTATTAAATATCATATAATTAAAATGAAATTAGAAGAATTTCTTAGTTATCTCTAAGATCGTCTTCTTCAACCTTATTACGATATATAATAAAATAATTTATTTGTTTATTTTAAGATTTATTATCACAAATTAAGAAGTGACAATTGTATGATATTGTCATTGACTTGATTGACCTTATTTAACTTTCATTATAATTCTTAATGCGAACTGGATTTAGTTTAAATTTTTAGGTATGAGTATTTTCTCTCACCTTAGGTACAAAGTTAAAAACAATTCACTTATGTGTCATGATTACTAAAATACAAATATTTACCAATATTTATGTGCGTAAACAAATTCTAAATTCTAAAATAAATCTCACACAACATATAAAAAATCCGAAATATGAAATAATTTATTATTTTATGTCTTTTGTAAAATTTAAAGATTAAATAATATTTTTGCTTATTAAAATATAAGTACTAATCCGAAATTTTATGGAAAACAAATTCTTAATATCCAAAATAAATCTCACACAACATATGAAAAAATCATAAAACTATAAAATGAACTATTGTTTTTATATTTTATAAATATTACAACATCAAATTAAACTCGTGCAATGCACGGACCCATATCTAGTGTCTTAAGTTTTTTTTTTCCAAAATAATAAAAACTTAAGATATATTAAAAAGATATGGGAAAGATATTGTGTAGGCATATTAAAAAGATATTATGCAGATTCTCTAACGGTTTTTAACATTTTTATAAAATATATATATTAGGAATTGAAAAAAATATTAAGAGAAAAAAATTTGGTAAATTTATATATACATAAAGTGTATTTTTCCAAAAAAAAAACTTAAATAATGGTGTATTTTTCAAATTATAATCTTATTTGAGTGCATATCTACAAATTTCCCTTTTAATTATACATTTCAAATAGAACTTAGAAAACTTCTAAAATTTAAAAGAAAATAGTAAAAATTTCCGATTTTATTTTAAATTTTTAGAATAAAATTAACTAAATTTTGGATAATCTTAATTTTTAATTATAAATTTAGTTTGTTTTCTGAAGTTTTAAAATAATTTATTTGTTCTATTCAGAATTATTTTTCAAATTTTAAAATATTATCCAAAATTTAGTTACTTTTATTTTAAAACTTCAAATATAATTTGAAGTTGTTGATATATTTTTTACGTTTAGATGTTTTTTAAGTTTCGTTTGAAATTTTATTTATTTATATAATGAAAATGAGCATAGATTAAGTATTAAAATGAACACAATTTGAAAAGTAATTGTACTAAAGTGAGAAAAATATTACTTTGTATTGCTCAACTCATTTAGGTATGAGTCACAGAGATTATCAAACACACTTTAGTAGTTTAAGAAAATCTCTCAAAGATTAAGCTCCCACACAAAAATCTCTCAAATTCATAATTTCATGCCACAACTTAGCATCTTCTTATATAGAGACAAAGTTCATAAACTCATTAAGAAACACCTACATATTTTCTTAATCCTAATACAAATAGGATTAGGATGACTTGTGTGCTAAGTTATCTTCAAATTTATCTCCAATAAATCACCCTCTTTAACTTGAAACCAACACTTAGCAAATCTCTCACTCCAAAAAGATCTCTCATCTCTTTAAACTTTATTCTTCCCAAAGCTTTGGTTAAAATGTCAGCCTTTTGTAAACTTCCTGCAACATGTTCTACCTCAACTTGATCGTTGTCAATACACTCTTGGATGAAATGATACCTCTTGTGAATGTGCTTATTGTGGCCATGGAAGATAAGGTTCTTGGTTAATGCTATAGCCGATTTATTTTCTATACAAACACAACCTTTTCACACAGCTTCTCCATTACTTTCGCAAGCAATCCATGCAACCAATTTGCTTGTTTGGCTGCCTCAGTAGCTTCCATGAATTCAGCTTCACAAATAGACGGTGCCACGGTTTTTGCTTTTGTGAGCACCACGTGATGAGTCGTGTAGATAAAACATATGACCCATGGTACTTCTTCCATTGTCAATGTCAACATTGTGACTACTGTAGTATCTGCTTCAAGGCTGAATAGTGTGACTCCTTAGGCTGATGCATATATCTGCTCAGTACTCCAACTGAGTAAGCCAAATCAGGTCGGGTGTGTAGCAAGTAAAGTAGACATCCTATAACTCGTCGAAAGTTTTTTTCTTCTACGCTTGTTTCTTTTAGTGACTTTGATTGTTTTAAACCAGCATCCATGGGAATTTTTGTTGCATTGCACTCGATCATGTTTGTTTCTTCTAAGATATTCTTTGCATACCTCTCATGTCTTATCGAGATACCACCATCATATTCTGATACTTCAATACCGAGATAGTATGTTAAGAGGCCTAGATCGGTCATCTCAAACTTTACTGACATATTCTCTTTGAACTCTTCAATTAACTCCACGTTTGAACCAGTTATGAGCAAATCATCAACGTAAATTGCTACGAGAAGTAGATCACCGTTCTTCCTTAGCCAATATACAGAAGGTTATTTTGTGCACTTTACAAACTTCAAGAGTTTTGTTGAGCTTCTCGTTCTACGCCCTCAGAGCTTGCTTTAAACCGTAAAGTGCTTTCTCTAGTTTATATACCTTCTCTTGGCATCCTTTGACTATATATCCATCTGGTTGGCTTACATACATGTTCTCCTTCAAATCTCCATATAGGAATGCAGTCTTTACGTCTAGGTGATGTACTTGCCATTCATTTCAAGCAGCCAACGCTATAACGAATCATATGGTCTCTATGCGGGCTACTGGCGCGAAGACTTCTTCATAATCTATTCCATGACGCTGAATGTATCCTTTCGCTACCAGCCTTGACTTGTGTTTGTTTATGGTGCCATCTGAGTTTCGTTTGATCTTAAAGATCCACTTTAAACCTATTGCCTTGGCTCCTGAAGGAAGATCTACTAAGTCATGTGTCTTGTTCCGTATTATGGATGATATCTCATCAATCACATGCATCCTTCACACTTTTTCTTCTATTGCATCTTCAAAATTGTATGGTTCTTCATTTAATAACAGTAGTAGTCTTTGCCCTTCAATCTCTGCTAGATATACATAGACATCGAGATAACTAGGTCTCTTGCTTATGCGGATTGTTCTTCGCAATGTGCTTGCTCTGTATCCGATTCAATCTGTAGTGGAGAGTCTTCTTGCAAACCTTCTTCATCTTCTACTACAGTTTCTCCATCATGAACACTTTCGGTATCCTCATCTTCTCTCATCCCATTGTTACCATACTCCCTAAATAATATCTTAAACCCTCCTGGTTCTTCTCTGATTTCTCTTCCTGAACTACTCCAATTCCATCATTTATTCTCTTCGAACAAGACATATCTGCTTACTACAAGTTTTAGGTTTATTGGGTTAAGTAACTGATATGCTTTGGACCCTGGTTCTGTCCCCAAGTGCACAAGCGTTCTGGTTTGGTCGTCTAGCTTCCTTAATCGCGGTGTATCTACCTTAGTGTATCCAATGCAGCAGAAAACCTTGAGATGTTCTATGTTAGTTTTTTTTCCTTTAAGAACCTCATATGGATTCGATGATTTTAGTACTTTGGTCGCAACTCTGTTGATTAAATACGTAGAATGTTTGACTCCTTCTCCTAACAGGAAGTTGGGTACATTTATGTGCTTAAGGATGCTTCTTGTCATCTCCAATAAGGTTCGGTTTCGATGCTCTACTACACCGTTTTCTTGCGGTGAGAATTGGCTGTTAGATGCCGGATGAATCCAGAAAATTCACAATAAGATTTGAATTCATTTGATGTGAATTCCCTCCTCTATCAGTTCTCAAGGTTTTGATTGTTGTTTTTGTCTTTGCTTTCACCATATTTTTCAATACTTTTCACTTATTGAGACCTTCTTGGGTCAGAATGGAGTTGGTTTAGGAAATGGACGCCTTGCTTGTTTTCCAAGTAAACATGTCGCACATGTTTCAATTTCGATATTGAGCTTTGGTAGACCTAGTACAAGTTGACCCTTCACCATTGTCTTCATCGAGCTTGCTCCAATATGACCTAAACGTTCATGACATATGCTTGACTCGGTTTGAGTGGTGACTTGGAGGCATTCGGTGTTGACCATATCAATAAGTAGAGACGGTTCACTGATCTTTTAGCTTCCACAATGAGTTTCCCATCTTTATCATGTAAAGTTAGATAACCCTCTTTGATCCTGATCTCACAACCGGATTCGGTTGCTTTCCCAAAGCTGATAATGTTTCTTTTAAGATCTGGAATATAGTAAACATCGGCTAGCACCTTCTTTGATTCGTTTTGACTAATAAAAAGTATTGATTCTTTACCCTTGATGTTTATTCTTGAGTCATCACTGAATCGTACTTTTGCTGTTACGGTATCATCCATGGTTTTGAAGTATTCTCGTCTTCCGGTCATATAATTGCTTTCCCCGTTATCCAAGTATCATATTCCGTTGCTAGCAGAACTCGTTTCAAACTCTTTAGACTTAACATTCTTCTCATTCAGATAAAAAACTTCATGCATTAGTAACCTATCAGCTTCTTGTGTGTCTTCTGCTTTGTTCTCGTATGTTTCCTGAAGCTTCAAAAATCTATCAGGACAACTAGATAAAAAGTGTCTAATCTTATCACACCGAAAACATGTTATTTTGACATATTGAACTCATGATAGTATCTTTCACGTCCACGACCTCTGCCATTGAACCTTCCTCCCCGTCCTATGTTTCTATAGTCATTATTATAGTCATGGTTTGACTACAAGTTTTGATTGTCGGAGCTTGCGTACATTAACTTTGTTCTGATCTTCTTGGTTGTCTGTTTCATCTTCAGCTATCCGTTCTTTATATGCCTTTAAGCGACCAATAATATCTTCAAAAGTTGTAACATTCAGATCAAGAACCTGCTTCAGCGACGCCACTATGTATGTGTATATATTTCTTTCAAGGTACACTTGAAAAAAATTATTGACTAACTTCGATTCATTGAATACTTCCCTTAACGATGCAGATTTGCTTGAAATTTCAGATAGCTTGCCGACGAATTTATCAATTGTATTGGTTTCCCTCATCTTCAAGCGATCGAACTCTGCTTTTAGGGTTTGCAATCGAGCTTCTTTGACTCTGTCTGCACCTAGATGACGTGCTTTAATAGCATCCCAAACCTTTTTGTTGTTTCTAGTTCTCCCACCTGCAAAACCAGTGCTTCGGGGATGGATTGGAAGATAGGAGCTATGGACATGTCATTCTTGGTTGTTTCTTCCTCCACTATATCTCATACTTTATTTACCTTGAGAAGGATCTTCATCCGGATAGCCCAAACAGTATAATTCGCTGCAGTTAACATCGGAAAATTTAAAGGTGATGTGGCCCTTCCTTCGGTTTCACGGTTATGGTAGTAATATCTCCCATCTTTCTCGTCTCTTGATCTTAGAATTTTTAAGCTTTGATACCAATTATTAGCTTAACGTATTTAGGTATGAATCACAAAGATAATCAAACACACTTTATTAGCTTAAGAAAATCTCTCAAAACTTAAACTCTCACACAAAACTCTCTCAGACTCATAAGTTCATGCCACAAATCAGAACCTTCTTATATAGAGACAAAGCTCCTAAATTCATTAGGAAACAACTACTTTCTTAATCCTAATACAAATAGATTAGGATGACTTGCGTGCTAAGTTTTCTTCAAGTTTATTTCCAACAGTTTCGGTATTAAATTCTGGATAGCAAAAAAGTTTTAGTATTAAAAACTTAACGAAATTTAGTTAAAGTATTTTTATGAAATTTAGTCTTATTTAAATGTTTTCCTTTTCTTTGTTTCTCATCTGAAATATTACGTATCATAAACATTCAAAAAGTATTACAACAGGATCAAAAGAAATTACAAGTGCCTAGAGGAATATTATAGAGGTAATATTACTTTAAGAGATAAGCAAATCTCTTAACCAAGAGGAAAATCCAGAGCAATATATGACTGCCATCGATCCATACTTTTGGCACTGGCTATAAGGACAACCCAGAGTTGGAGAGTCTGGTACAGCGTTCCAATCTGCAATAAATAAATTTAGACAAAAAAAAATGATAGACAGTATTTGAAAGACGGCCAGGCTGGAGGACTAGTAACAGCTCCAGCTAGAGAGGTTCTTTAGCAGAGAATACAACAGGAATCACTTCCAGATACTCCACTTCCATACTTGCTTCCGAAGGAGAGTTAATGGTGATAAAGGATCTGCGACTATGAAACGGAACTAAGCTAATATCATTCCTAAGAACCGAAGATCCTCCAACAGTTTTGCTTCTATGTTTGGATGAAATTTTCAAAATAACTACTAGTTTTCATTATTTAGTTTAGCTTATATTTTTTATTATAAATTAACAAATCATATTTTTTTTGTCAACATCAATCAACAAATCATCTATTTTTGAAGCATTTGCATCAAATATAGGGCAGGTAAGAATAAATCACATTATAATATTTTTCAATGTTTCTTTTTATTGACCGATTATAAGTTTTACAAATTCAAAGGATGCCAGAAGCCATATATTTTGGTGTTTTGTATGAATGGGTTACATTTTCTAGTTAGATGTAAATTGAAAAATGTAAATATGTTTGAATCTTAAAATGTTTTATGATAGTCAATATAAATAAAATTGTTTCTAAAATTTATATTATTAAAAACTAGTTTCACAAATTACCTGATTTTCTAATAATATAATAGTCTCAATCGACCGCACATAGAGCATGTAGCGAGATTCTGAACTAGGAGTAAAATCAAATAAACATTAAAGAATCAATAAGCATGAGTTGTTCTACATATATTAGAATTGGTGTTCTACAAAGTAGAATATGAAATCTATACTTTTCATAAAATCTACTATGTTCAAAATACATGTTCTACGTAAAAATAGCAATCTAAAACTATTTAGAATACACATTCCGCACTTAACATATTTCTCTAAAATCAGTAGAAATCGAAATCTACATATTACTATAAATCTAAAACATGTAGAGATTGATGTCAAACCTTCTTACTGCATTCTATATATAGTAGAATACATATTCTAGGATAAGGATAATCAGTTCTGAAAATTTGTAAATAAAATGTTTGAAAATATTCAGTTACCACATATTAAAATTTGATTTTTCAAAAAATATATTTAATTGTTATTTTCTAATTAGAATTTAAAATTAATAAAATATTTCCAAATATTATTTTTAAATATATGGAAGTTTCAAAAAAAATAAAATATTTGCAAATTTTTTCTTAAAAATATTTTGAATTTCATAAATTTGAAAATAAAATAATTGGATATTTTTTAATTTCGAATAAGTTTTTTATTTTTTTAATTTCAAATTAATTTTTAATTATTTGGAAATTTTTTTGGGAAATTTTTTTTATTTCGAATTTGTTTTTTTATTTGGAAATTTGGAAATATTTATTTTTAATTTCTAATTAGTTTTTTAAAATATTTGGAAATACGGTTTTAAAAAAAAATTGGAAATATATATTTTCAAAAATATTTGGAATTTAGAAAATTTGGGAATAAAATACTTGAAATTATTTTTTTTAAGTTCGGAATAGTTTTTTTTATTAAATCTTAAATATATAATTATTATTTTATAATTAGAATTATGAATTAATAAACTCACTTTAAAGTTACCAAAGCTTCTTCGCCATCATATGAAAGGCTGTTTGGTTACTACAAGTCCTGCCTTAGTTTATGTCTTTGTCCTCAAACTAATAAGGGCAACAAGAAGAGAGAGTCCAGGGAGGAAACAATGGATAGGACTGAAGACCGAGCTAGAAGTTATAAGGGTGTGGTGATAAATGGGAATGGGGGGGGGTACCAAGACAATGGAAAGGATCGCAGAGGACACCATGGAAAGGGAAACGGGAACCTGTATGATGACCAAGATTCTCAGTGGACGTAGATACCGGAGAAGGGGAATAAGAGAGCTTACTCGAACCGCAGTAATGGTAGTGCAGATGAAGGGGCTTCAAGGTACCGCAGCTCTCGGCGGGAACAACCAAAATCTCATTCTTCTGAGGAGAGAGACAGGTCGTATCGCAGGCAAGGAAAGGAACAAGTGCCTTTGAGTAGGGGACGTGAACAAAAGTTGGAGGAAGGTGAGATCAAAGGCAATGATGGCTGTAGAAGCCGGAAAATTGGATCGACTTAAACGATATAAGAAAGTCGGAGTTAAGGAAACAAACGATTATATAAGACATGGAGGCGAGATAAATCTCTTTCCTTAACTCTTAATATTCACTCCGTAGTGAGACGAAACTGTACGAATATTGAGTCCCAGGATACAACCATGGCAGACGAATCACGCTTCACTCGTGAAACTACCTAACGAACTAAAAATTGTACGAACACTCTCTGAAAACTTACGCTGAGAGATTGATGGATTTTTTCTCTCTGAAAAAAGGTTCAAAAAATGAAGAAGAGAATCGAGTTTATTTAAAGAGAAAGACGAGAGCCACTTCCCGCAACAACTGCTGCACGTGGGCGAGAATCTCGCGGAGATCGAGGGAAGTTGAGTTGCAAAATTTTTTTCCGTAAGACTCTCTCTTTTCTCGTTTAAATATCTGAGATAATAAACTGCGTGACTTTTTTATTTGTTAGACAAACTACTTGTCGTTTTAAATAAAATTGCATGCTGTTTTTTTTTAAGTTCAAATGGCAAAATGTTGGGGTTAATTTGGTCCAAAAAGAACCTTATTGGGCCAGAGATCCTTCACCAACCCCTAGCCCAAACCGGGCGGACAGCGGCGACGGCACGCGCGTGGAAGCCCTTCTCTCTCTCCAAGCTGTTTAATAAGCTTAGATGAGATACTATATATAAAATGCTCACTTCTTGTCTTCACAGCCGATGTGAGACAAGTACATCTTCATTCATTTAACAACACAAGGCCGAAGCTCATTTCTTATTCAGATTTGCCTTTTTAATTAAGCCATTAGGCTTTTAATAATAAGGCCCAACAATGGCAACATCAGGCATGATCAAAGAAAAGTGGACAGAGATATTAATTGCTTTTATAAACAAGTGGTCACCACGAACCAATTGGTAAGCAAGGCAATGATATAGAGGACGGGTGAACCTGGTAGGAGAGGAGATGGGTCTAGATTTGGTTGATGAGTTTATTGAGAAGGAGGACGTGAATGAAAAGGAAGATGGGATGGATCTCGATGGGATGTTGGCTGCGCATGATGGGAATAGAAAAGAGATAGGAGAGGATGAGCTCCAAGACCTTACGGATGGGGAGGAACATATGAATTTGGCTGCTGGAGAAGAGTTGGGGCGTCCAATGGAAGAGGGAGAGAAGAAAGCTGGTGCATGAAAGAGCTTATTCACTGGAGCTGCAGGAGGCAACACGAGTAAGAAGTTTGTTAATGTCCTACTCTCACCTAGTAAACGTAATAATACAAAACAGAGGATCAAAAAGGGGGTGGTCCAAAACATATGGAAGATAAGGGTTCCTCACACCCTAAAGCGCTTCCCAAACCGTGATGCTATTTATGGTGCAACAAGCTATACTAAGCAGCAATTTTAAGGAATAGTTTGTTTGTTTTGGTTTAATTTTATTTTCTGTTGCAATAAGCTCTTGTAGCATTTTCTTTTTCGTTTTGTCGGTTTGTTTGGTCTTATTTTCGATTTTCCTTATGTTGTGCTTGGTATGTATTTGGAATTAAAAGTGATGGGAGTTTGGGTATGGTCCTGGATATAATTTCAGAGGAGAGTACGGTCTTGTCTAGGTGTAAGGGAGACCTGGGGGGTGTCTTTGAATGTATGGAAGTAAAGCTGTTTAGATGGAATTTTCGATATCTTGTATTGATATTAGAGAGGGTGCCGAGGTTATTACTGGCTAGGTTAGTGGTTGTTAAGATTTTGGATGATCTATTAACTGATTGGAATATGCTAAGGAGTTTTAGAGATTCAGTTGATACAGGTAGTATAGGAACATGGTGGCTGGGGAGCACGATTAGGCTAAAGAGGAGGGTTAGGTTAGCCTCTCTCTATAGTATTTTGTCTAGGTTGTTATGGCTAAGGATGGTTTTTCTCTTCCTTGGTATATGGTGTCAGCCCCTGTGGTTGCAGGGGTGGTGTTGCCTTTGGTTTACTTCGCTTGTGACAGATACAATGATGCTCTGGGGAGTTGGACGACATCAGGGAATGGTGGAGATCCTGCGACACAAAGGGGTAAAAACTATAAGGCTGGTCTCTTTAAACCAGTGTACGAGAACAATCTCGGAAAAACGACGTTTAATAACAGCTTACAAGGTTTTCTAAAAGAGTTCCAAGGTTTTTCTAAAGAGTTTCACGGGAAGATCAAGCTCGTGAAGTTTTTGGAGGAAGGTTATAGTAAGAAGGCTTTAAGACCATCAGCAACCTAGAGACTGTGCACAAATTCTTAGAAATAGTAATTAGGATTTTTTATTATTATTGTTATTTTTCTAAAACAGAAAAAAAAAAAAAGAGTACAGGTTTATGAACAGTGATGATATCGGCATATATTGATCCTTAGTTAAGGATTTTAAATGACTTTTATGACACAATAACCTAAGTAAATGGGCCCTGCATGATTATTATATTAATTCCCTAACAGTTAAGGATTAGTTAAAATTTTCCATTGTACATGCTCTAACTTTAAAGTCTCTAAAATGCAAGGAGGTTTGGTCAAAGAAGCTATGGTATACGGGGTGGGTGTTTTTACTAAAAAGAGGTGTTGGTGGGATCGGATACGTTTTTATATTAGACTTCCAGATATTACATGTTTGCATTTCTATTGGATTACAGTTTTCTTGGTTTAATGGCAAACACTGATCGTGTGGGTCCATATGATTCTTTTGTTGGGCTTTGAATGGGACCATTTAGCCAAGGTATTTGAAGATTGGAAAACGTACACGGATATGGAGTATAATTTGGCAAATAGTATTAAAACCACAAATAACACTTTTGTATATTATGGTTGGGTCTATCTACGGCTCTTTAATGGACTGGGTTTCTTCATACCTGAGATTATATTATAGCTCAAATGAGCATATCAAAATAAGCTTATGCAATGTTAGTTATAAGATTATCTCTAAGGTCCTATGCCAGAGATTAAAAAAGTTTCTACCCGAAAGGATTTCAGAAACCCAGTCAGCATTTGTTGCTGGTAGGCAGATTTCGGATAACATTATGATCGCTCAAGAGTTATTCCACGCTTTAAGGACAAAGCCGAGTGGACGAAACAAGAGGATGGCTATAAAAACGGATATGAGCAAGGCATATGACCGAATGGAATGGTCCTTCATTGAGGCCACCATGAGGAAGATGGGATTTTCTGAGGTGTGGATATCTATGATAATGAGATGTGTAACGTCTGTGAAGTACAAAGTCCTCATGAATGGGAATCCGAGAGGAAATGTTACTCCGGAGAGAGGTCTTAGACAGGGGGATCCTTTGTCTCCTTTCATTTTTATTCTGTGCACGGAAGCGCTCGTTAGCCTTCTAAATCACGCAGAGAACCAAGGAAAGATAACGGGGATGCGCATCACGCGTGCGTGTCCTTCGGTATCTCATCTTCTCTTTGCTGATGATAGTCTGTTTTTCTGTAAGGCGGAGCC
>CAKOAT010118154.1:24745-49820 GCA_932364175.1 Eruca vesicaria subsp. sativa | reverse complement strand
CAAGTATGGGCGCTATCATCTACGCCTACCAACCCTGCTATGTTCCCTGTACAAAGCACGTACGCCAATATGGATTATCTGTTCTGGAGGAAGAATGCGCTAATAGAACCAGAATTAGACAGGGATCCTTTTCCTTGGTTGATCTGGTACATTTGGAAGGCTAGGAACGACAAGCTCTTCAGAGGTATTGATAGGGACCTATTGGAGGTTGCACGATATGCAGAAAGTGAATGTCAGGCATGGTTTAAAGCAAATGAGCAGGAAAGTCCGGCCTCAACTGAGAGTGGACCTAATGAGGACCAAACCTTAAGTTTGGGGAATATATGCATGGTAGATGGATCTTGGACTTCTGCAAATACTTTCAGTGGATGTGGATGGGTTTTGATTGATGACTCTGGAAATAGTAATCTCATGGGATTGCGGAACTTTGACCGAGTGGAGTCGGCGCTGCATTCAGAGTTGGAAGCACTGCGATGGGCAATGAAGAATATGCTTCAACATTCGCCATGTCAGAGCTTTGGAACTGATTGCAAGGAGATGGTAGAGATGCTCAAGAATCCTCACGCCTGGCCTAACTTCTCAACAGAGCTGGAAAAACTGGAGACCTTGAAGATCTGTTTTCCTGATTTCGAGATTTGTTATGTACCTAGAGCACAGAATGGTGTTTCTGATTCTCTAGCGAANAGAATATGCTTCAACATTCGCCATGTCAGAGCTTTGGAACTGATTGCAAGGAGATGGTAGAGATGCTCAAGAATCCTCACGCCTGGCCTAACTTCTCAACAGAGCTGGAAAAACTGGAGACCTTGAAGATCTGTTTTCCTGATTTCGAGATTTGTTATGTACCTAGAGCACAGAATGGTGTTTCTGATTCTCTAGCGAAGACAGCTAGGTCGTTTTATCGTAAGCTTGTGTATGTTGGTTTTTCTATTCCGGTCTGGCTTCCCAGACCACCTCAAGTGTCTTGAGTAATAGATCAGCCGTTTGATGTCAAAAAAAAAAAAAATAATAAAAAAAATAAATTTTATGAGAGTGTTAAGTTGGAATTGTAGAGGCATGGAAAGTAAATGGACGATAAGTTATCTAAGGGAGATAATGACATAAAAATAAGTCGGACTTTTTATTTTTAGCAGAGACAAAACACAAAATTTTGAATATGTCCAAGATTTTCAATCACATTTTGGTTATGAAAGGCTGGTCACGGTGGATCCGATTGGATGGAGCGGTGGATTAGCGTTATATTATAATAACGACTACCAAGTCCAGGTTCTGTATACAGGTAATCGGATGATAGATGTCAAAGCGGTAATGCTTGGAAAAAAGGTTTATCGTACGTTTGTGTTTGGCGATCTAGTTCAACAGTTGTGAGACCAAGTTGAGGAGAGATTGACGAAATATGGTCTGGCAAGACTATAGCCATGGTTTATTATTGGAAATTTAAATGAGATAACAGGTAACCATGAGAAATATGGAGGTTCCTTAAGAAGTCCAGGATCTTTTTTGGCTTTTAACAATATGATTAGAAATTCGGGTCTCCTCGAATTCCTAGCTAGAGGGAATAAGTGGTCTTGGCAAGGGCGAAGAGGTAAAGAAATCATTTGGTACCGTTTAGATAGAGATTTAGCAAATGAGGAATGGCACTCCTTATTCCCATATTCTTATACAGAATATTTGGGAATGGTTAGCTCTGATCATCGCCCAGTAGTAGCTTTCCTGGAGGATAAGGTTCCTAAAAGAATGGGACAATTTCGTTTCTATAAAAGATGGATTAGACAAGTGGGTTTTATGGAGTCGATTGATAGAGGCTGGGAAATGCAGAGTGGTGAGGGGTCGGGAGATTTTGCAACAAAAATTAGTAACTGTCGTCATGAAATTGCTAAATGGAGAAAGAACAATCCCCTTATGGAAAGGAAAAGATAGGTGAGCTGCAACAAGCACTGGAAGAGGTACAATCGGACAATAGCAGATCCCATGAGGATATAGTTGAGGTTTCTCGGAAATTACAAGAGGCTTATAAGGATGAGGAGGATACTGGCATCAGAAGAGTAGGAACACGTGGAATACAACTGAGATTTGAACACAAAGTTCTACCATGCACTAACAAAACAATGAAGAGCTAGGAATCGGGTGGTGGGATTGTATGATGCGAACGGACGATGGATAACAGAGAAAAATGAAGTGGAGAAAGTTGCAGTCGATTATTTTGACGATTTGTTTGGTACCACTTCACCTTCCGAGTTTGAACATTTACTGGAGGATATTCCAACTTCTATTACCCAACAGATGAACCAACGCCTGCTCAGGTTGGCGACAGAGGGGGAAGTTCGACAAGCT
Organism: Eruca vesicaria subsp. sativa; assembly: GCA_932364175.1. Lineage (NCBI taxonomy): Eukaryota > Viridiplantae > Streptophyta > Magnoliopsida > Brassicales > Brassicaceae > Eruca > Eruca vesicaria. The sequence continues at coordinate 47,486 of CAKOAT010118154.1, read as the reverse complement.
TTGTTTATGATGCATCCGGAGAAAACACCAGGTCCGGATGGAATGACAGCTCTTTTTTACAACATTCTTGGCATGTTATTAAAAAGGATCTACTGGATATGGTTAATAATTTCTTACTGACGGGAATTCCGGATACAAGATTAAATACTACAAATATTTGTTTAATTCCAAAGATGGAAAGGCCTACACGGATGACGGAAATGAGACCGATTAGCGTTTGTAATGTGGGATATAAAATCATTTTGAAGGTACTCTGCCAAAGATTGAAGGGATGTCTTCCAATGCTTATTTCGGAAACTAAGTCGGCGTTTGTGACTGGGTGTTTAATATCAGATAATATTCTTGTTGCTCAGGAAATGTTTCACGGGTTAAAGACGAACAAATCGTGTCAGTCCAAGTACATGGCAATTAAAACGGATATGAGTAAGGCATACAATAGGGTGGAGTGGGCTTTTATACAAGCTTTATTACGCAAAATGGGATTTGATTCTCAATGGGTTAAATTGATGATGGAGTGTATCTCTTCGGTGCAATATAAAGTACTGATAAATGAACATCCTCGAGGGCATATAATTCCCCAGAGGGGATTGAGGCAAGGGGACCCTCTTTCTCCATATTTATTTATCATGTGTACAGAGGCTTTGATCGTGAATAAAAAAAAGCGGAGAGGCAGAAACAATTGACAGGTTTAAAGGTTGCCAGAGCTTGTCCAGCGGTTTCACACTTGTTTTTTTGCGGATGATAGTCTATTTTTTTGTAAGGCACAGAAGGAGGAGTGCCATACTATTCTTAGGATACTGAAAGAATATGAGGTAGTCTCTGGTCAGTTGATAAATTTCCAGAAATCTTCAATTCCGTTTGGATTCAAGGTTGAGGAACCACTGCCGCAAGAGTTGAGGGATATTCTAGGCATACATAATTACTCTCTCAAATAAGAGGTTCAGCTGTAGTACTTAGGGATTGAATCCATAAGGAGGTAAGGAACCTAATAGATCTAGCTAAATAATTCTCTAGGCGAATGTATAAACAGTAAGACAATAAACTAGCAAAAAGGAAATATTCCAATTAAGCACAACAATTACTTAATCAGAATGGAAATTAAGACTTTCAAAACTAAAATGGAAAAGATGCTAGACTTAGGGTTTTTATTCAGGTTTTGAGGATTATAATTCTATAGGATGCTATCTAGTTGCTTGCGAGATACTGTAGAGCACTTATTCTTGTTGAACAATTTACTTAAACTAACGTTCAAATAAATAACTCTAATGACCAGATGGTCGCAATTGACAGTGTCGATCGATTACCTATAAGAAAATCGACCGATACACTAAGCTCATCATCGACCGATTTCTGCTAGGAAGATCGATCGATGACTCCGGTCAAGCAATGCACACGAGTTAACCTAAACTCACTAAAGATTTCTAAATCAAATTATGTCAATTATATTTCTAATAAATCTTAGCTTAATAAGGATGTGTTCAGGATATTTAGAATCACATAAATGTCTCTAATCCAACCTAAATAATCCAGGATTCAATGTTTCTAGTTAGCTACTCTAAAACCATGAGCAATTAAAACATCATATCAATGAGTATCACAACTAGCAATCCTATAGTTGGGACTAATCCCTCTAACCTATTTAAACCATAAATCTAACAAGTAAACTACTCAGACATAGGTAAGCAATTCATAACACAAATAGATAAATAAAACTGCATATTATAGATAAATAAATAGGTAGAAAACACTGGAGTTCCAATCTCAAATCTTTCTGAAGATCTTCTCTCCAAACTATAAACCCTTAAAACTTTGCTGTGAAAAGAATACAATAAAACTCTCTCTCTTTTTATTATTTTTTCTCTTTTGCCTCTAACACTTTGGCAAAATATATAATCTTAAGTTAAAACTCGTCAGGGGTAAATCGTCATTTGGTGATGATTGAGTTTCAAGTTAACTTGGCTCTCGAGTTGGCTTCTAGGTCTTGAGAATCGATTGATCATGCATGGTGCATGTCGATCAATCCAGGTCTCTCTGTGTCGACTTCGTGATCGAGTCTGAATCGAACACTTCTTCAAATTCTCTCCAAAATGCTCCAAAACATCACTTTCTTCCAAAATACTCCTGACCTCATAAATATGCTTAAAATCTTCTATAATATAGTAAATAGTAGTAAAAACACTAATATACCATGACTAAAAACAGATCAAAATCATGGTATATCAGCCAGCCTTTGCAAGCTACTTGGAAGATATCAGGATCCTTATAGAGTGTTTCACTCATTCAGACGTTATCCATATACCAAGAACGTTGAATACCACGGCGGATCGTCTGGCACATTGTACTAGGAAGTAACCGTCTTTTGTTGTTCATATTGATACAGATCCACCAGTCTGGTTTGCAGAGTCTTCATAGAGTTTGTGTTTGTTGATGACAAAAAAAAACTCACTTTAAAGGTGTTATTGTTTTTTAGAAAATATTTAGCCTAATAAAACAACTAGAATAGGATTAGCCTAAAAGGACAATATACTAATTTTTTTGTCTAAAAAATAATATTCCCAATCTAAGGGAAAATTCAATGCGTTAAAAAACTAGTAAACAAGAAAATCCCTTGAAAGACAGGAAAAATTCTCAACGAGCTTTGAAAACACTCAAGTGTCCTTCACGAGTGAGTGATTATATTTGTGTAAAGATAAATATATTTTTAAAAATATTAAGTAAAAGATAAGTAAAAAGTAAGTAAAGGTTAAATAAAATGTAACATTTATTTTAGAAAAATATAATATTAAAAGAGAAAAAATATTTTACGTAGTAGAAAATAAATAGATATGTGAAAGAATATTTTATAATTAACAATTAAAATATCAAAAAGTGTGTTAAACGAAATTAAAAAAACAATAACAATTCACAATCACGGAACACAAGGCGTATAAGAAAAAACAATGATGAAGACATCATAAACAGATCCGGTCACTATCTAAACCCAATAGAGTAGTTAGGAATAACAAACATTGGATACATGTAAATCAAATTAGGCCTTCAACAAATATATCCCCCCAAGTTGGGAACCTGTAGACCTGTTCAGTCGTCGTATAAGAATTGTCCCTTCAGGACACTGCATTCCGTTTCATGCCATATCTGCCAACTGATATCGTCTTTATTTCTCACGATGTTTGGCAGATACGCTGGTGTTGCATGTATCATTGTTTAACAATAACTTATTAATCTCTTAAGATATTAAGTAAATGTACTATAAATAGAAACATATCTAAATTGTATCAGAATTGTATGATTCTGTAGAAGTGGGTGATTAAAAGCGGGTTGATCGTTGATATTTATACAATTAACGATATCCCCGTCTGGACTCTGTTGATTAAAATAACCCAAAACATAACAATATGGAACAGAGGAATATGTGGTCCTTCTAGGAGAATCAATCCTCGTTGCTTGTAATTAAGAGAAACTAGGTTACTTACCCACACCTTGTGCAGGCATAAATATCGACAAAATTAGCGTTGGCATGCTTTGATCACATGTAGTGTACAAAAACAAAGGATGGATATCAACATCAACATTGTTTGTATGCATTATTTTTTGTTGCAGTATTAACAGTTCAATGTATATATAGCATTGATAGTCATAATGGTAATGGAAGTCCCAATCTGTTCCTAAATGACAGTATGTCAAAAATCTTCAACAGAATGTTAGCAAAGGGAATCTTAATGCATGAATAAGACAATGAAAAGTTTAGTTCATATACTTCAGTACTATATATGATATCTCTACTAATTAACTACTATTTAAGAACAAAAGATCCGGCAAAGATGATGTAGTAGTAAGGGTGTTTAATCCGGATTTTGGTTTGATTTTTTTTTTGATTTTTCGGTATTTCAGACCATATTAAAACCATATATATTTTGGTTTTCGGTTTTATACCAAAAAACCATAAATATATTTATCTTTTATAATATTTTGTAAATTGTACTTAATATGATTAAATACCAACTTTAATAAAACATAAAAATAACCGAGGCGGGTGCGGGTTATCCGCAAAATTAACCGGGGCGGGTGCGGGTGTAAATTTATACGTATGCGGGTTGTGCGGGTCGGATTTTGTGACAAAAAAAAACTAAAACCCGTGGGTTGGCGGGTCAGCAGGGCGGGTTTGACCCACAACCCAGCACTAATAAACAATTATTAGCAATTTTGAATTTATGGATAGATAAAAAATCTAAACTCAAACATTTAAATTGAATCTAACCCTGGAAAATATGAATTAGAGTAAATATAATAAATTAGAAAGTTGAATCAAGGCAATCGAGTCGGTGACAATATATGCACTTTATAGAATTTCTCTACCTTTAAAGACAATGTAGTTAATCAAATTACATCTCTATATTTAGAGACAATATAGTCTTACTCTATATTTCTATAAAAATAAAAAAAAAATCTATTACAAAATCATACATTAAGCAAATCTACCTTTATAATACAACTTCACTATTTCAAAAGAAAATATACTAATGAATCTATAGGTGAACTGAAAATTATCTTATTTGTTTAACTAAGGGAAAATATTGGATCAACATTTTTATCATGTAATCTATAGGTAATGAAACTATTAATACATTATGCATTTTAATACTAATTTAATTCTTGTAACCACAAACATGTATGTTGTGAAGACTATATTTCTGAATCCTTATTGTCTTAATAACTATTTATAAAGAGAACTTACTAATTAAATTTTTATGGCGGCCAAAGCTATAATAAATAATAAATTATAAATGGTATTAGTGTATCTTGTAATAGAGATGAAATCACAATAATTAAGAAGTTATTGTAACTTCATTTCTAATATAAGAATTTCATTATAGATATATATTGGATTCTCATTTTTTCTCTATAATATTTTCATTCTAGATTCATATTTATAGTAATAAAATTTTCAAGAACAAAAAATATGTATCTAACTTAAATTATACTTTTTGCATAAAAACAAATTAGTTACATAATTATAAGTATATATTTTTTATTTTTAATAATGGAAAACGATAAAAATAAATTCCTATGTGTTATCTATTATTTTCAAAATAATTTGCTTCTTACTTTTTAGTAACACTAAAGATATTCTTTTATTAAAATGGTTCAGTTTAAACAATTTTTTGAATTCATTGTTTCTTGATGCTACATATCCATTATAACAACTTAAAATAAAATGAAGTATAAGAAAATATTGCATAGTTAAATTCAGAAAATTTAATAAAATAATGTAGGAAGTTGGATTTTTTTACCAAATACATATAAAGAGCACTTACAGAGAGAAAATAATAATAATAATAATAATAATAATAATAATAATAATAATAATAATAATAATAATAATAATAATAATAATAATAATAATAATAATAATAATAATAATAATAATAATAATAATAATAATAATAATAATAATAATAATAATAATAATGATTTTTTAATGAACAAACACCTAAAAATATTGGATATGTTTTTGATTTTTGTATAACCAAAAGCATATAAAATCCAACCATGAAAACATTCTAGTTTTCTTATGATTATTCATGAAAAATATGACAACAGTAAAAAACGCTAGCAAAAATTATAATACGAAGAATTGTAATGACAAACTTTTTTAAAGTCATATTAAGGGAATAAAAAATAGACATCTATTGATATTAAAATAATAGAAAATAAGGAAAATAAAAAATTCATATATTAATTTTAATATTGTCGCTTTATTTTTCTAAAATTTTTTTCTTATTAATAATTTCATGTTTATAAGGAAAACACTATTAGATATTTATAAGAAAAATCAAATGTGTAGTTATTTAAAGAAATTATTTATCTTAAACCAATGTCTACTGACTTTGTAATTATTTTCAACCCATATATTTTATTCTAACTTGGAAATTAGGTTCGTTAAAAAGGGGTATTACCATTAAAATAAACTTATAAGCTTTGTAACTATAAGTAAACCATTTTTTTATTTAACCTTGCAAATAATATTCTTGACAAATGAATATTACAATTAAAATAAAATTATAAGAAGTCCTTTTACAATACTTTTCTGATATGTTGTTGGGGTGGAGCAGGTTCCTAAGTTTGGTGGTGTCCCACTCTTTTTTCCCAGGATCAATTAGCTCAGACACTTTAAGGTTTGGGTCATAGGCCTGGGTTATCGTAGGAGGCATGGCGGTCTCATCCGGTATCCATGGGTCTTGCCAAACTAGTGTATCTGCTCCTGTTCCAATTGTACGTCTACATCCTTTCGTGACTAGCTCTTTTGCAGCCATCATACTTCTCCAGCCATATGATAGTCTCGAAGCTTTTGGTGCTTTAAAGGGATGTGTATTTCGAAAGTATCTTCCTTTAAGAAATCTTGTAAGTAAGGAATTTGGATTCTGTTCCAGTCGCCAAAGTTGTTTAGCCAGTAAGGCTATATTAAACTCTTCGAGTGATTGGAACCCAATCCCTCCTTCCTTCTTAGGGATGCAAAGTTCGTCTCATGCTATCCAATGCATACCTTTTGAATTAGGGCCAGTGCCCCACCAAAAGTTAGATGTAGCACTAGATAGCTTTTTGATAGTCCTTTAGGTAGGAGATAGCACGACATTGGGAATGTCGGAATGGTTGATGCGACAAATTTAATCATAACTTCTTTGCCGGCTCTGGAGATATATTTTGCCGTCCATCCATTCACTTTCTGGTGAAGATTATCTTGTACATAGGTGAAAGCCTGGGTCTTGGATCCTTGGAGGTTCTCCGGGATGCCTAAATATTTTCAATTGCCGCTTTCATTGGTAATACCTAAAATATTTTTTAGGTTTTCCATATTTTCTGGAGGCACTTTTTTTCACGAAAGTGATAGCTGACTTTTCGAAATTAATTCTTTGTCCAGAAGCATTTCCATAAGCATCAAGAGCATTGCATTGTTCTGGAATTGCTTTACAGAAAAAAAGAAAAAAAAAGACTGTCATCTGCGAAGAGGAGATGAGATATTGGAGGACTTGCCTGAGCCACCTTGAGTCCGATGATAAGTCCTGAATTTTCAGTTGTTCTTATGTTAGCTATGAGGACCTCTGTACAGAGGATGAAAAGGTATGGCGAGAGTGGATCACCCTGGCGTAATCCTCTAGATGGAGTTATGAGGCCAGTAGGATTCCCATTTATCAGTACGCTATAGGATACTGATCAGAGACATCTCATTATCCATTGCACCCATTTTTCCCTGAATCCCATTTTCCTCATCACAGCTTCTAAGAAATCCCATTCTACTATATCGTAGGCTTTGCTCATATCTGTTTTGATTGCCATGAATTCATTCTTGCATTTATTATTAGTTCTCAAGGCATGGTATGCTTCTTGGGCTAGGAGGATATTGTCCGTAATGACGCGTCGTGCCACAAAGGCAGATTGAGTTTCTGAAATAATGTTTGGCAGATATCTTCGCAGCCTATGACATAGCACTTTGGAAATAATTTTGTAGCACGCATTACAGAGGCTGATTGGCCGAAAGTTAGTCATATCCCGTGGCCGCTCGGTTTTTGGGATTAGGCATATATTTGTCTCATTGAGCTGAGGATCAAAAGAGTCAGAATTAAAAAAATCTTGTACCATCTTGATCACCTGAGGGCCAATGGTTCTCCAATATTTTTGATAAAAAAGAGCCGTCATTTCATCCAGTCCCGGAGCTTTCTCTGGATGGATAGAAAAGACTGCTTTTTTTTTAATTTCTGCTGGAGATATATCTCTGCATAGACTCTCATTCATATCTAGAGAGATGGAGCTTTCCAAGTGGTTTAAAGACACCTCGATGTCCGCTGGTGTAGAGGATGAGAAAAGTTCACTAAAGTACTCCACAGCAATTGATTTAACTCGTCTCTCCTCTTCGCACCAAACTCCTCTGTCATCATTTAAACCACTGATATGGTTCCTTGCACGTCGATGTTTGGTTGTAGCATGGTAGAATTTCGTATTGCGTTCGCCTTTATTATACCAGAGATTTCGACTTTTTTTATGCCAGAAAGCTTCTTCTTCTTCATATGCCTTTTGAAGTTAAGCTTGTATCTCTGAGACTTCAACTGCAGAGAGGGATTGGTCCACTTGGCTTTTATCTAGCTTATCTTTGAGATCTTCTAGAATTTTTTGTGTAATATAGTTCTCTTCTCTGCGCCAGCGAGCATCGATCGACATTTCTTGATCCGGTCATGGAGAGATATATCCTCATTATTCTCATTATCTGTCCAACCTTCTTGGACGATGTTTTCGAATCCAGATTTTGCTATCCAGCGCTTATCAAAGCGAAATTTTTTCCAGCCTTTTTTCTTGCGGTTGGAGAGATGGGTAATGATTGGCGAACCGGAGATATTGACACGATAAGCTTGAATATAATCTGAACCATTCTGCATTTCCCATAGCTCGATCGAGTCGGCATCTAATAAGATAGTTATGGCTTCTTCCTACCCAAGACAAACAGTCTCCTGAGTACGGGAGCTCAATCATCCCTCAATTTTGTTGCATGAGTCAAAAGTCTAGAAAAGATTTTTCGTTTCGGATTCGACCTCCTGATTTTTCATGGTTACCATTAATTTCATTAAAATCGCCAACATATTACAAAAAAAAAACAAATTTCTTATGGTTTCCTTTTATGATTTTAGAAAAGAAAAATTACTATACAAATTTTTTTTACAATTATATTTTGCTAGGATTTAAAATAAATTATTAGTAAATAATTATTTTCGTAAATATCAAATAGTTTTTAAAAAACTGGAATTTTTCCAATTCGTTTTTTTAATATCTCTACATATTAAAATTTTATTTTTGTTAGTTAAAATGGCCTTAGTATTATGTTTATCATCACCTTATTAAAAAGAAAAATTATAGTTAATTAAGTTATATAATTATATTTTGTCAGGTTTAAAAATAAATGTAATAAATAAATTATTTTGATTTTAAAAAAGGGAAATTAACTTTTTAGATTATTTTTATATTCTTTTGGTTTCTGTTTTTTTTTTTAAGAATGAAAAACTGATATAGAATACATGAAATGATCTTAAGTATATAATTGTAATGTGTGAGGATCATGCTAATTAGCAACATTAAAATACTAAGCTTATAATTACCTTAAACCCATGTTTTAAAAAAGAAATACTATTGTTAAAATTTTATTTATACAAAAATGTTAAAAAAATAGAAGTTTCTATATCCAACACTTTTACCTTCTTTATATGTATTCATGTTTGGCTATATTCATCTAAAATATTACAATTCTCTTTGGTTTAGTGTTTTTAACAAGAAAAATACTATTAAATATTTATATTAAAATATTTTGTAAATATTTTAATTTGTATAGAAGTTTATCTTAAAATAATTTTTAGTGTTAATTTTCTTAGACTATGTTTTAAAAAAAAATGCTATTGTTAAAATTTTATTTATATGGAAATATTAAAACACGTTCTTTTTTAAGAATTAAAAAAAAAGAAAATTATCTTTTTAGATTATTTTTATATTCTTTTGCTTTAATTTGTTTTTTAAAGGAAAGTTGTTATTCAACACATATCATAATCTTAAATATATAATTTTCATTTATTGCAGTTATATTAATTAGCAACTTTGAAAAACCAAGCTTGGAATTATCTTAAACTCATGTTTTATAAAAGAAATACCATTTTAAAAATTTTATATATATATAAATACTGAAAACGTTTTTTGTATAAGAATTTGAAAAAGGTAAAGTTAACCTTTTAGATTGTTTTTATATTCTTTTGGTTTAAGTGTTTTTTAAATAAAATTTGTTTTTAACACATTCATATTCTTAAATATATAATTTCCATGTTTTATAATCATCTTAATTAGTAACTTTAAAAAAACTATTATTAAATATTATTTATATAGAAATATAATTTTACAGTTTTTTTTAAATTGTTTAAAAAGGGAAACTAACTTTTTAAAGTTTATGTTTAAGATTTTAAAAAAAGTAAAACTAACTACTAAATTCTTTTGGTTTAAGTTTTTAAAAGAAAAATTGTTATTTAACGCATCTCATAATCTTAAAATATAATTGCCATATATCACGATCATGTTAATTAGTAACTTTGATAGCCAAGCTTTATATAATACTAGGTCTGGACCCGTGCGTTGCACGTGTTTCAATTGATGTTTTAATTTCATGAAAAACATAAAAATGAGAAAAAGGGAAAATTTTGAAAAATACCGTGATAAGAGATTTTATTTTGAAAACTACACTGTGTTTTTATTCTTTTGAAAACTATACTTATTTCTAAATGAAAAGATTAAATTATCATAATCCTAACTAACAATTTATAGTTGCGTTTGTTTTGAATTGAAAGTCTATCACAATTGCTACATCACTTGTGTAGATCGGAATATTTCATGATCTTAGTGTAAAAATATGACATATGAAACTGTAGTATCTTAATAGATAGAATATGCCCAAAGTGAGAGAGAAGCAGATATCATAAGTTAAGTTTCCTACCAACAACGTAAACATCAACATGGTTAAGCTTATTTTTTTACTTTGTGGTGACGTAATACGTGAAGTGCTTGTTACCGGTGTGAGCAACAGCACTCATTGGAGAATAATGAGTGTTCACATGCTCAGAAAAAATGAAATCCCATTCCCACCTTAGATGATCATCTCACATGTCTCCACAAATAGAATTGAAAGGTTTATAACTCTTTCTAAGTACACATATGACAGAGTCGGAAGCAAAATTACGCGCGATATCCCTAGAATCAAGTTGTTGCTTATCTAGTCATTCCCTTCTGCATCTTGTCAAACAAAAGAATATTACGTAGAGATGCTCTTCTGCATCTTCTTTACAACCTCCTGAATTTATGACTTGAATTCATTCATAATTAAGTAATCTGGAAAAATGTACAATACAGCCATTAGCAAATCTTACGGGTTTTTTTATGAATTAAACACCAGTCAAAATAACTTTTGTTACCCCAACACGCAATTCGGTTAGAATATTAGTGTGTGCCTTAACCTACATTGTAGTTAAATATAACTTTAATTTAAAATCAGGGATAAAAAATGTCTTATCAAAAATGAATTAGTTTAGTTTTCAAAAACAAAATAAACAGTGTATTTTTCAAATTTTAAATCCTAAATAAGGTATTTCCCTAATTATCCTAAAAAAAATTTGCAATCGTAGGATTTTTGCATATATTGCGTAAAACTTATTTTAGGAATAAAAATTGTTTTTCCACATAAGTTTTGGTTAGTATTTATGTTTCAGTAGTATTTTTTTTCTGTTGGCTAGGTTTCAGTAATCATAGTGCATAAATAGTTATTAGCAATTTTGAATTTAGGGGTAGAGAAGAAATCCAAACCCAAAATTTAAATTGAATCTAACCTTGGAAAAATATGAATTAGAGTAAAATACAATAAATTAAAAAGTTGAATCAAGACAATCAAATAGGTGACAATATACGCACTTTTTAGAATTTCTCTGCCTTAAAATAAAATATAGTTAATAAAATTACATCTCTATATTTAGAGACAAATACTCTGTCTTTCTATAAAAATAAAAAACTATTAAAAAATCATACAATTAAGCAAATTTACATTTATAATACAATTTAACTATTTCAAAAGAACATATACTAATGAATCTGTAGGTGAATTAAAAATTATCTTATTTGTTTAACTAAGGGAAATTGGATCAACATTTTTATCATGTAATTTATAAGTAATGAAACTATTAATAAATTATGCATTTGAATACTACATTAATTCTTGTAGCCACAAACATGTATGTTGTGAAGACCATGTTTTTCAATCCTTATTATCTAAACAACTATTTATGAATAGAATTTACTAACTAAAGTTTTATGGCGATCAAAGCTATAATAAATAATAAATAATAAATAATAAATTATATTAGTGTATGTTGTAATAGAGCTGAAATTACAATCATTAAAAAGTTATTGTAACTTCATTTCTAATATACGAATTTCAATATAGATATATATTGGATTCTCATTTTTCTTTATAATCTTTTCACTCTAGATTCATATTTATAGTAATAACATTTTCAAGAAAAAGAAATATGTAGCTAACCTAAATTATACTTTTTGCATTAAAAAATTAGTTACATAATTAAAGTATATATATATATATAATATTTTTAATAATGGAAAAAGATAAAAATAAATTCCAATTTATGATCTTATGGTTTCTTTTTATAATTTTAGAAAAGGAAAATTACTATACATAATTTTACAGTTATATTTTGATTAGGATTTATTAGTAAATAATAATTTCAGTAAATAAAAAATAGTTTTTTAAAAGTTGAATTTTTCCAATTTGTTTTTTAATATCTCTACATATTTTACGATTTATTTTTGTTAGTTAAACTGGATTTAATATTATGTTTATCATCAACTTCTTAGAAATAAAAATTAATAAGTAATTAAATTATATAGTTATATATCTTTCAGGATTTAGTAAAAATAGAATAAAAATTCTCTTTTGGTTTTAAAAAAGGGAAATTACTTTTTAGATTTTTTTTATTTTTTTTTTGGTTTATGTTTTTTTTTTTAAATGAAAAACTTTTATTAATACATGTTACGATCTTAAATATATAATTGTAATGTGTTTGGATCATGATAATACTTTAAAAAACCAAGTTTGTAATTATCTTAAATCCATGTTTTCAAAAAAATACTATTGTTAAAATTTTATTTATAAAAAAATTATTAAAAATAGAATTTTCTATATCCAGCACTTCTACCTTCTTTATATGTATTCACGTTTGGCTATATTCATCTAAACTTTTACAATTTTCTTTGGTTTAGTATTTTTAACAGGAAAATACTATTAAATATTTATAAAAAAATATTTTGTAAATATTTTAATTTTGTATAGAAATTTATCTAAAAATAATGTTTAGTGTTAATTATCTTAGACCATGTTTTAAAAAAAAGAAATGCTATTTTAAAATTTTTATTTATATAGAAATATTAAAAAAATGTTCTTTGTTTGAGAATTTTTAAAAAGGAAAATTATCTTTTTAGATTATTTTTATATGCTTTTGGTTTAAGTTTTTGTTAAAAGGAAAACTGTTATTTAACCCATATCATAATCCTAAATATATAATTGATATATATCACAGTCATATTAATTAGCAATTTTGAAAAACCAAGCTTGTAATTATCTTAAACCCATGTTTAAAAAAAAAAGAAATACCATTGTTACAATTTTATTTATATGGAAATATTGAAAAACCAAATTTTGTATAAGAATTTTATAAAGGAAAGTTAACTTATTAGATTTTTTTTATATTCTTTTGATTTAATTTTTTAAAAAAATTAAAATTTGTTGTTTAACACATGTCATAATCTTAAGTATATAATTTCCATGTTTCATAATCATCTTAATTAGTAACTTTAAAAAAATACTATTATTAAATAGTATTTATATGGAAAATAATTTTTATAGCTTTTCTTTAAGATTGTTTAAAAAAGGGAAACTAACTTTTTAAAGTTTATGTTTAATTTTTTTTTTAAAAGGTAAAACTAACTATTAAATTCTTTTGGTTTAAGTTTTGAAAACAAATTTTTTTTATTTGACACATGTCATAATCTTAAATATATAATCGCCATGTGTCGTGATTATGTTAATTAGTAACTTTGAAAACCAAACTTTATATAATAAGACTAGATAAGGCCCGTGCGTTGCAACGGATTTTGTTTGATGTTTTAATTTAATAAAAACATAAAATAATAAATAATTTTATTGTAGATTTAGGATTTTATTTTTTCATAAATTGTGTGATATTAATTTTAGAGTTACAAACTCATTAATATAATTAGAATTAGAAAATATATATTTCTAATAATAAAATTAGAATAAATTTTAAGAGGACATGTGGTGTCTTATTACAAACATCTATTTTCTCTTTATTATTTATATACACGATTACATCTATAACAACATTGTGTTATACAATAATGTTGTTTCAAACAAAATTCATTACAACTACCCAATCAATTGATAGAAATATACAATATTCAAAAACCAAATTTATACAAAAAATTGATATAAAATTGTGTTTAATTTAATTAGCATTAAATTGATTTTTCTTTTTAAGCGGGTTTAATCTTTTTATTAAGACAAATACGATTTATTCTTATTTAAAAGATACTTACTCTTTTTTAAAAAAGGATAATTGTTTTTTTGCAATTATTTTTTTCTTGTTTTTTTTCCTTTTAAAGGTTTTTTACAATTACATTATTTTTAAACGATAATCACTATTTTTAAAAGGACAAAAACTATTTTATTTTTTACAATTATCTTTTTGTTATTATTTGAAATAACTAAAATTAGTGTTAAAATTATATAAAAGGATAATTACTATTTTCTAAGGAAACATCTTTTCCTTCTAAGGCTTTTTACAATTACGATTTAATTTTTTTTAAATGATAATTACTATCTTTTTAAAAAGGATAATTACTATTTTTAAATTATTAACTGATTTGTATTTTAATATATGTTGCAATCTAAAATGTATAATCGCCATGTATCGCAATCGTGTTAATTAGTAACTTTGAAGAACCAAATTTTATATAATTAGATACTACAACATATGTTACTAAACTCTAAACCAAAGAATACCATGACTCACTACTTTCATTTATCTATGTTGAATACAATTCAAATTTATTATATATTAATTTATATCACTTACAACTGTATAGTTACATGATTTCAATTTTTATAATATTATAAATTATTTTTAAGATCAATTATACGAGAAAACTTCGAGGGAAGCCTTGTAGACGACTTACAATATCTCAGAAGACTCAGAAGATTTTTCGGGGTTATAACGTAAAAACAAATTCAGATTTTTTTTGTTTGGCCATAAGGGGCTGGTTATAATTTCACTAGTTTTTTTTAGTTACTTTTGGATTTGATTCAAATTTGAGTATATTTTTGCATTTAAAATCAAGTTTTAAGTCATATTTGATAAATTTCTCTTAAAAGCATTATAAATAGTCACAACTTATAAAACATAACCAAAATAACAATACTCAATAAATATCATATGTTATTTAAAAATTAGATTCTAAGAATCATGAGACAACAATCAAAAATAATAAATTACAAAACATTACCTCTGTATTCTTTTAGGTTATATTATATAATGTTTACTATTTGTTAATTTATTTTATGTTATTTAATTTTTATCCTAGTTTTTCATGCTAACATATATTTTAATTCAGTTAATTTTTATTTGTTAATTATATATTATTTGGTGTTAATTTATTATTTTGATAATATTTGTAATTTTAAAAATCAAAAACTAATTTTCTGTTAGTTATTTTTAAATACAAATTATTTTCTAAGTTAAGAATATGATTATTTAATATTTAAATATATGAAATATTTAGGATAAATATAAAATTAATTATGACATATATTTTCATTGAATTTTTACTTTAATCCTAACTGTAATGTTGTAATAATCTGTATTTGAATTTGCTAAAATATAGACATTAAAATCATACACTAAATATAAAGAGGAACCTATTTAAATTATGTTTTAACTAAAACTAATGATAAAATCGTAGAGAAGGTGATAAATCAGAAAAATCACTTATTAATATATATCTGTTATTAATTATCACAAGTATCACGATAAATAAATAAATATATATATATATATATTATAAGATTTTTAAAAAATAATTATATTACTAAAATTAATAAACTATCCTAAAATTATGGAGAAGATGATACATAAGTAAAATTACTTCTCAAATAATAGTATAGATTTACCCATGTCTTTAAAAATAAAAGCCACGTCAAAGACTTCAGAATTATTGGTATCGTATCATACCAAAGTCAGGTAAATCAATATCTAAAAATTCCAACTTGCTGGTCAAATTTGAAATCTTTGCACATGAATATAGAGAAAAGCAATACTCAATTGGATACTTTGTTTTCAATTCTTTTCTTCCCAAAGTGGAATACCCATTATATTTTCCAAGGTATATTTTGCTTCGTACTTAGCTACCACATACTATTTTTACTTTTACTCTTACTACATAAACCTTCAAAGCCACAACACAATTCACATCATTTCCTATTACTTACACACCCAAAAATGCATAACAAGACTGGCTCTCTAGCGGTCAGATCCGACCCATCAGCCCGACCCATATCTCGTTACCACTCAGCGAGCTACATTGGTCGGGTCAAAGAAAGCCTCACAACAAGAGTCTCCAAATTCATATGTGCTATTTTCTTAACGCTTTTGCTATGTTTAGGCATTGTCTTTTTCATCTTATGGATCAACCTGCGTCCTCACCGACCCCGTGTCCACATCCGTGACTTCTCTCTCCCCGGTTTGGGCAAAAGCGACGGTTTCGAGACCTCTCATATAAGCTTCGAGATAACGGCTCATAACCCAAACCACAAAGTTAGTGTTTACTACGACACCATGGAAGGATCCGTTTACTACAGAGAGAAACGGGTCGGGTCCACTAAACTCACTCACCCATTGTACCAGGACCCAAAGAATACGAGTTTGATCGAAGGAGTCTTACGTGGACCCACAATGGTGGTGAATGAGGACCGATGGAAGCAGATGGGACGAGACAGGAATCAAGGGAAGGTGGTGTTCCGTTTGGAGGTAGTGTCCGTTATACGCTTTAAGGTGTACACTTGGCACAGTAAGAGGCATAGGATGCACGCAAACTGTTACGTTGAGGTCGGCTGGGATGGCATGTTGTTGAGTGGGACCAAAGACAAGAGATGTCCTGTTTATTTTACTTGACCCAATGTGCCACAATAATGATTTGACCATTTTCTTTTCTTTTTCTATTGTTACGATTCCAGTTTCATTAGTTCAACTATCGGCTGTATTCTAACATTTTTTATAAATGATTCCAACAGTTATTTTAAAAATGATAGTTCATGTGTATTTAATTTCGGTGTCACATTTTGATTGGCAAATGATGACCTGTACAATTCTTTTCTTTTTCTTTTGTGGTCAAACTTACAAATTCTTATAGCAATCCTATAATTCAAGTCAATGTTTATATAAATATATCTGCTCAATAATTTGCACCTTTTACGCTTATGTTTATGTGTGTCATGTTGTTTGACTCATAATTAAGGATAGCTAGTCTGTATTTTACAAGATTAAATTCCCATTTTTTACATCCGTTGAAATATTCAACTGATAATGACTAACTTGAAATAAGTATTATGAAAGAATATATAAATTTATATTGACTTTGTGATAGGATAAATACCTATATTTTAATTTCTACAGATTTTTTTTTATAAAGTTTACTATATTATCAAAACTTGATTGCATCAAATCTTGTTTGAATATCATTAAATATCTACAAAGTTTTGGTTAAAAGAAAAATAATTTGGTGTTTAGGTATCACCGAGGGCCGTCAAAAAAACAAAAAGTATCACCGAGTCTTTGTTGTGTTAAATCTCAAGTATATACTAGGATCGGTAGGATCCAACCCATGTCAAAACGCGGGTGATATTTTTTTCTTATGTTTGTTTTATCAAATCATCACAAAATGATTGCGTGTTTTCTCAAGTGTGTATCTATATTAGTTATAGATTTGATTCTTCCTCGAACTAACTAAATTATCACTGCTTGGTCAATTTGAGTTTGAGTTTCAACCTATGTTGTTAATTTAGTGGATCCTAACAGACGATTCACCTTCTAGCATTAGTCAAAAGGTATTTTAACTCGGATCAAACAAACAATGTGATATACTTTCAGACTAATTCACTATGTAGCACTAAATGCATTTCTCACGGGCTTGATATGGCATATCAAAAAAGAAAATTAGTTCAGAAATTCAATTATAGCAAATCTCTTGTTGTTAATGTGTTATGGTTCGATTAAATTAGATGATACGATGTAAATGTTTCGATAGTATATAGTCCAATAATTTAATTACTATTGGTTTCTTTACATTTAATTTATTCGGTTTGTTTCTATTGTTATGTCTAATTGGTTAGAGTTGTTGTTATTATTATTACGATATATGATATATGTCAATTTTAGTAAGACCACTTAAAACTTAAATGAAAAACTTTATCAGTAGATAAAAATATGACTTTAATTAACAAATTAGGTGCATGTTAGTATCTTCTTTCGCGAAGCGAAAGTCGCAACTCATTCAGTTCAAAAAAATTACAACTTGAACTTACACCAAGAAGGGAGCTAAACTTCATCTGAAAAACAAGTCCCAAGTTCTTTACTTTCATAACCTACTTCTACAACTTCACTGAGATCGACTTTGTCTCTCACGATGAACTATGAGATTTATTGTCGGAGATGGATTACATCCCTTAGACAAGGTCCATCAAGTGATTGAAATCGGCCCATTTGGCCAAGATGAGGTAAAGAGATAAGCCGATTTGAAGACAAAAGGATGGTATTCGACTATAAAAAGAGAACACCGAAGAGGAGGAGAGAACATTCACAAACACATACTTCTCGGTACAATTAGGGTTTACATTATTATCTTGTTCTTGCCGAGATTATCATCTTTCACATATACTCAGTATTTTCTCTTGTGATCCGTTTCATGATCAATCAATAAACGTCTTTCGAATAACTCATCATTGAATTCGTGTTCACACCCAGTACATACCGAATTCAAATTAAACACCCTTTTTGATGGGTTGGATTGTGGTGGTAACGTGAGATCTGGTGAAGTGATTCATGACTCTAGGTGAAGTGGCAGCTAGGCAATCAAAAGATAATTTTATCCTTCCTGTCACTGCATCACAACTTACAAAGTCCGAGTTGTACTTTTTAAAACTGAATGAGTTGTAATTTTCTTTGAAAATATGTCTTCAATACGTTGATGCTCGAGAAAAAGAAAAAAAAAAGTTATCTCTTCCGGCCCAGATCTAGACATCTCCGGTGGATCCAATCATGTTAGTGATCTGGTTATGGATCATCATAGCGCCTTAAGAGACAACACTGGTTTAGACTTCAATCAACTGCAGTTGTTTCTTCATGCCAAGGAATGGGAATGGTCATGAGGCAGGAGACGATCTCAAAGAAAATGTTCTTATAGTCGGTTCTGATCCAGGAAGCGACTGAGGGAATTCAGTACTTCGAGCACAATTAAATCTATCTGGTTTGTCGCAACCAGAACGGGCGCCTTGTCCACCAGCTTGCACTTGTTGATATTGAGATCCGCCCATCAGTAGTTGAAGGGCAGAATTTAGATAGGATCGAGTTGATGTAGTCGAATTTCACAAGCGTGATAGAGCTTTTAGAGGAGGTTAGCCTCTCCCTTGGTTTTACTTTTTTATTCCAAGACCCGACCAATGACCCTGGACTCTTCCTGTAGGATACCATTGCATGTATGAGTCTTAGTTTCAGAAGAACGCCAAGTTGTTGTTCAAATTTTCTTGACTAATCACATCATACTGCAATACAAGGACACCAAGTTTTAAAAACTAATTACGTTATATATATGTATATATATATATATATATAAGTTTTATATATTTTATAGATATTTATTTTTATTGTTTAAGTGAGTTTTGTAAAATAAGTAAAAGGAAAAAGTAAACTAAAATCTAAAAAGAAGTTTATTTTGAAAAAAAAATATTATTTAGTTATGATAATCCCTTATATGATAACCTGGAGCATTATAACATTTAAGTGTAGCCTTGTGTCATCACTAAGATCACTCTTAAAATCCTAAGAAAAGTATGTTAGTCTATCTAAATATAAAGTATATTTTTTATTAAATTAACTATCAAAATGATTTGTAGTGGATAAATCTTTATTCTTTCCTTAAGTAAAAGGTATTGGAATTACCTAATATGATTAATATATATATATATATATATATGATAATTAATGATTTTAAATAATAAAGATTTGATAATAGTTTTTGTATCCTCCATCAATTTTGTTTAATTTATATTATTAAAAACATAAACAATCACAGTAACCATATAGTAAAAATCTATGTTTTTTTCTTATATGTTATATTATAAAAATTTTAAAACGGCTATAAATTCCTAAAACTGTTAAAAGTGTTACAATGAAAATTTTGTGAACGGTTTTTTATTTTTTATTTTTATAAAAATATAGACATTTTCTATTTTTTAATCATATAGCATTACAACATGTTTTCGTAGCCACGTGTCATCACCAGGATGATTCTCAAAATCCTTATAAAAATAAGTTGGTCCATATAATTATATATTATATTTTTTATTAAACTAACTATCAAATTAGTTATTAGTGTACAAAAGAATATTATTTCTTTCCTTAAATAAAAGCTACAAATTACCTACTATGACTAACATATATATGACAATTAATTATTATAAATAATATTGATTTGTAACAATTTTGTATCCTTTCTCTTTTTTTGTTTAATTTTATATTATTAAAATAATTGAAAAATCACATTAAGCATATAAAAAAATTAGATTTTTCTTATATGTTATATTTAGAATTTTTTTGAAACGACTGTAAATTACTAAATATTTTATAACTCCCACATTGAAAATTTTTGATCAATGGTTTAGCTTTTTTTTTGTTCAAGTAAGATATAAATGATACATTAATAGATATTTATATTATATATATATATATATATATATAAATATATCAATATCATTAAAACTAAACTATATACTATATAAAATATATATAAGTATGTTAATTTCAAAATTTAAAGTGAAATTTTATTGAGATTTTAATATTTTAATTTTGAAATTCGTATTGGAACAATCTCACATTAAAATTTTGTGATTTATTTAAATTTTTGTTAGACCAAAATATACAAATTTTGATAAAATCATATGAGTTGGAAGTGTCAATAATAAACATAAATTAAATTTAAAATATATATATATATATATATATATATATATTATATCTATGTCAATATCAATAACGTTTAATTATATATAATATAAAGTAAACGAAATGATTGTTTTGATTTATTTACCAAAAACATGATTGTAAATTAACAAAAGGTAATGGTTTAGATTTATGTTCTTACTGTAATATATATATTTTTATGTATACAAATCAATTTTAAATAGGTAGTTTCTAATATGTTAATTGATCATGACAATCCGCGAATTACACTTTTTCAAATCAAAGTGATTTTTTAATACTCGAAGCACTATATATATATATGTTATTTCATTCAAATTAATAATTTAGTCTTGATATTAAAAAGCTTTTAATAAAATATCATGACAAGTCCAGTCCCCTCCTTTTGTGTTTGTTCGAAGAATGAGAGATTTGATCATTCGTCTAATATTTATTCCTCCATAATATCCAATGTAGCTATTACAATTTATCCGAAAAATATTTATGATTTTAGTACTTTGGGATTTGGTTATAATTTTGAACCTGACCGAAATCCGAACTAGGTCTGAAGATATCTGAAATTAGTATAGTATGCTAATATTTTATATATATATATATATATATATATATATATATCAATGTAATTTGTATATTTTATTGTATTAGCAAGATTTTTGTAGTTTTTTATTTTTATTTTGAATATCATTTAGTTAATTTAGATTGTTTATGAATAATTTAAATATATTGACAATATTGTGTCAATTTTGAGGTTTCAAAAATATTTTTTCAGACGATTTCAGATTTTGGATACAATCTGATCCAAACCGAATTCGGAAGGAACCGAAACCGATCCGATAATTGGTAAAATCTGAATAGATCTGAAAAGCATAATATCAAAATTTTGAAAATCCGAATCAATCAAATCAAAACTGACGAATCCCCGAATATCCAGACATATGATATATTAAGAGATCAACATTTGTATTCGTTATTTTACAATGGATAAAGATTATAGTGTTTCAAAATGTTAAAATCGAATAAATTTTAATATTAAAAAAACTCACCTTGCGGATGCGTGCTGGATATCATCTAGTTATAAATGGAGAACATGCTTCAACATTCGCCATGTCAGAGCTTTGGGACGGACTGCAAGGAATTGTTAGCAATGCTCACGAATCCTCATGGATGGCCATGTTTTTCGACGGAACTGGAGAAGATCTCGACGCTGAGGATTTGTTTCCCAGATTTCAAGATTACTTAAGTCCCTAGATCTCTAAATGCTGTATCCGATCATTTAGCTAAGACTGTCCGATCCTTTTATCGGGAACTAAGGTATGTTGGTTGTTCTATTCCGGTCTGGATTCCCAGACCACCTCAAGCTTGAGTAATAGATCATTCTTTCGTCGTAAAAAAAAAAAAAACTAATATAAAACGGTATATATATAAGAAACTAGTTGCATATTCCCCGCGCAAGCGCGGAGCCGGGATCATTATGTTTGCGTGTATTTTTTTCGATTGTTGGTTTAGTGGATTCTTCTAATGACACCAATTAATAATGAAATGGAAAATTTCATGTTTTTATATCGTATGTCAAAACTTGATATAATTCTATATTTATAGTATTTATATTTGTATTAAACGATTTATCAATATTAAAATAACCTTAATTAAGTTAATATTCGTTGTTTAAGTTTCATTAGATAGGTTTTTATATATGGTTTTTTGTAAGTTTCGGTTTTGTTCATAAATGATGTGGCATTTTTATCTACGGAGTCATCGACTGTGGGAATTCATTCGCCGAAGTCTGGAGTCGGTGGTGAGAAATGTTTTCAATGAAATTATAGTAGTTATTA
>CAKOAT010118154.1:0-24521 GCA_932364175.1 Eruca vesicaria subsp. sativa | reverse complement strand
TTTTTTTTTTTTTTTTTTTTTTTTTTTTTTTTTTTTTTTTTTTTTTTTTTTTTTTTTTTTTTTTTTTTTTTTTTTTTTTTTGTCTGTTCGTTTTTGGATTTATTTTTTATTATTTTTGGGTTGAGCTATATTATAATAGGATAGTTTTAACCGCGTAGGCAACCACGTGAGACTTGTTTTTTTTGTTTTTTGTTTTATTATTCGTTTTGGATTCATTTTTAACTATTTTGTGTTTGAACTTATTAAGGTTTAGGGTTTATACAACTTTTTTGATCTTTAAAACAATAAGCCAAAAAAAAAAAACATAAGAACCTTTATATACAAAAAGCCCATATGATAATAACCTAAATAAAAAAAATCAAAAATACATGATAGCTGTGTGGTTTGAACCCACAATCTTGCATACTTAATTAGACACCTTAAACCACTTGGCTAAAGTGTATTTCATTGTTTGTGACCATCTTACCAAGACTATGTGTGTTTAAAAACTATTTTTATGATGATGCCATTAATTGGTTTATGCATGAGAGCAGTGGGAATTGAACCCATGTCCTTGGAGACCAAACATGGGGTCTTAGACCACTTGGCTAAACTAATATTCTTTGTTTGTAGCCATTTTAAAAAAACTATCTATTTTAATATAAAAATGTGGGACCTACAATCTGCCTATGTGGACACCTTAAGGAGCCTTAAAACTGAATCATTATAATATAGATTGACTTGTCACATATTATTACAGAGATTTGTAATATTATAATTTAAGTTCGTACATAAATGCTCATAATCATATCTCAAATCAGACAGCCTGGCCCAAAGTTGACTCAGAAAAACATAGGTTATAAGAATATGCTATCTTATATATTAAAACAGAAGTCATGACTTGATTTCATGTGTGATTTTTTAAAAAAATAGACTATTACTAGAAAGTCATGTTACATTAACTCTCTAATAATCTTATCATTATTATATCTTATGAAAAATCATATCTATAATAACAAAGATACGCCTAACAATTTGGTTTTGGTAAACTACTCCACACCTTCCAACTTATTCACACAAAATATGTCAATAGATATAAGTTTAGGAATCTTCTATTTTTTATAAGGAAATATGTCAATAATAGTTAAATGCATCCACAATATATTAACAAAAATCACAGATTTGTAATATGGAATATTTATATACCCAAACAAAATTTACACGCTATATATACTAGATAAATTTATTTCGATGTAAATTTTTAAAATTATATTGCTTTAAAAAATAAATTGTTTAAAAATTATTTTTAATAAAATTCTTTATAATATTAATTTATGAAGCTATAAGTTTAGTTTTTAACAAAAAAAATTTTGAAGTTTATATTAACTTTGCAAATTAAAGTATACTAATATTTAATCAAGCTCTATTTATATTCCTTTATCTAAAAATAAAATACCAATCTAACAAACAATAAAATATAAAAGAAGAAACAAACACATGTTTGAAAAACATGTATAATATAAAAAATTAGAAACAATCTATTTGATTAAAACACGTATTGTATAATATTATTATGTTTTAAAAAACATTTACTATACATATCGTAAATATGTGATTACTATAATATATATCAATTTTACAAGTGAAACCAAAATGTTTGTATAACTAACTATAAACGAAAACAAACACCCGCGCGGTTGCGCGGGTCAAAATCTAGTGTATATTAAAATGAGAATATGCTAACCAAAATAGTCCCTCTCGATAGGTTATAAGAATAGTCGTTACAAACGATATACGCTCAGCCGTAGTGTTTTTAATATTTTTCTTTCATTTTGAGAGAAAGGCTCGAGCTTATTTGAAAGATGTCGATCTCCCTCCTTCATCAAAAAATCATCACCTTTCTCTTCTTCTTCCTCTTTTTCATCAAAACCCTATATGCACAACCAACGCATATCTACAGCTACTGCTACGAATCTGGTAACTACACGGCGAACAGTCTTTACAGATCCAATCTAGAGGCTCTCATATCTGCTCTCCGTTCTCAATCATACACAAAAGGTTTTTACAGCTTCATTTCGGGTTCTTCCTCGACAGCAACGGTGTATGGAAACTATCTATGTCGCGGAGACGTCTCATCCTCAACATGTGAAACATGCATTACAAGAGCGTCGAGAAACGTCCTTATAGCATGTCCTGTCCAAAAAGAAGCTATCATATGGTATGAAGAATGTTTCCTTGCGTACACCAGCCGTCAGACTCTCTCCATTTCTGATTTTAGACCGTCCTATAGACAGACGATGTATACGTATACCATGTATCCATCTTATTTCACTACTACCGTGGAATACCGTATGGACGTGCTGATACGAGATGCCTACTCGAGCTCTACGTATTTCGCAGAAGAGACATATCACGTGAATTATCTTGAAGAGGTTTATGATCTGCACGGGTTGGTACAATGCACACCCGATCTAGATCAGTACGATTGCTATAGATGCTTGAAATCGGCATATAATGAGACGGTTAGGTGTTGTTATGGAAACACTTTTGCATTGGTTTACACTACTAAATGTATGTTGACGTATAGAGCCACTTTCTTGGCGCCACCACCCCCTCCTCCTCCACCTCCGCCACCGCCATTTCGTCCTTCTCGCGGAAATAACATCCCCGATTCCGACGATTCATTTTCGTTTAAGTTTAAAGGTGAGAACTAACTATATACTCTTTCGGTTCCACAATATATGATATTATGATGTTTAAAAGGTTTTTGGTTTAACAAAATGAAAATGTTTTGATATTTTCTGTTATCTTTAATTTTATTGAAAAATTTCTCAACGAATTATATATTATAGTTTTCTATGATTGATTAACTTGTTTTGATATATATATTTTAATAATTTTTATAATTTTTTTTATATTTGTCTTTTTAAACACAACATTTTGCATTGTGAAACAAAAGCGTTTTTTTTTTGTGTTTGCATTTAAATTGAACTTTGCACACACATTCAAATTTAGGAGAACTAGCCATTCATGTTGATATAGCTAGAAGAAAATGAGATTTAGTTGTTTAAATATATATGTATTTGTCGAAGTTTTTCTATATATTATCTGATTCGTGTCCCTGAAATAAATCGGTACAATATTCTTCATGATGAAAGTTAGAGTCCCGAGACATCTATTATTTCATCAAACTCTTGAATATACGTGTAAATTATTTTAGATTGTAGTAGTTAGTTATGTTGGACACAAATATTTCACATTGAAACTATGAAAGAAACTTACTAATATATTAAGACTTGGATAGGTACACATAACGCTAATTGGTTTTAAACTTTAGAATTAAAAACATGGAAAAACTTAACATGATATCAGAATAGATGTACATCTCAGTCCTCACTCACTAATCCAACCCAGAAAATCATTTAATCACCCCATTAGCTGTACTGGTTTATAAAAGATTCAATTTCAGAGGATATTGGAGATATAAATTATGGATGCTCGTGAAACTTAACAAATTATAACACTTACATTTGTTCACAGACATTTATTATAAATACAAAAAAATTAGATTTACCTAGTTTTATTAGTATTTAGCTTTAATTGTGAAAATATGAACAATTCTTTATAAGTGCTTTTTACACACACAATTAGTTCTATATGTTAACAAGTAATTTTCCAAATATTTGGAAAATTTGAACAAGATATATCTCACATATCATCAGTTGGATTTCTGCGATGAATATTGTGTACACAAATATTGAAATAATTAACTTTAAAGGACTATTTTAATCCATATTTTTAAAAAGCAGAATAGTTTTTCAATAAAAATTTATCTAATCGTATTTCGTCTTTATTTAAAATAATTTTGGGCATAAAATTTATAACCTGAAGTAGGAATCGAACCCAAACAAAAAAACTCGATTCGTACTTGGTTTGAAATATAAGAAATACTAAAATGAATCTTGTAGGGTGGTATAAAATATTTCAAATCTGGAAGTATTATTAGTTGAACCTCAAGGGGTAACCCGAAAAATAAATAAAAAACAAGAAAAATTCGGAAACCGATTCGAATGTCCAGAATTATCACAAGTATAAATATTTGAAAAATAAATATGTACTTAAAATATTCAATTATATGTTTCTTTTGAAATTTTATCTAAAAATAAGTATTTAAATTTTAAATAAGTATCTTAAATGTTCAGTTATATATAAATAAGTATGTACTTTTTATATTTTGTTTTTAAATTTTGGATTTAACTTCGAAGATATCCAAACCAAACTAATATAATCTGAAGCCAAACTATATATGGTTACTTTATAGATTTTAGGATGTGATACAAATTAGAACCAAAACTAATGTGTTATATCCATACATGATCCGTACTTATAATATAAATTTATTTTTTATTTGTTATATTTATCTAAATTTATTTTATTATAGTATCAATTAAATATTTATTAATACATAAATTAATTATAAGGCGTTCAGCGCATCTCATACTTGATAAATATTTACATTTTTATGAAATAAGATGCAAAAAAGTTGTAATATGTAAAATCATAATATATAACTTAATATACCATATAATCAAATAATCTTAATGTCAACTAAATTTAGTATTGTATTTTATCAAATTCAAATATATTA
Organism: Eruca vesicaria subsp. sativa; assembly: GCA_932364175.1. NCBI lineage: Eukaryota > Viridiplantae > Streptophyta > Magnoliopsida > Brassicales > Brassicaceae > Eruca > Eruca vesicaria. The sequence goes on along the minus strand of CAKOAT010118154.1, from coordinate 19,894 downwards.
ACTTATATTTTAATATTATAATATAAATAATACATTAAAATATAAAATTATTTATTATTTTGATATCTTATTTTAATATTTCGCATTAATAAACTGAAGTATGTTTTAAACTGTATGAATATATGTTATTATGTATATGTAATTCTTTTAATTTATAATTTATAAAAAGGTTATTAAATGAATTAAGTTATTATATATATATATATTATTTACTGTAATAATTAAGTTATTATATATATATATATATATTATTTACTATAATAATATAATTATAAATATCAATTATATATATATATTCTAGAAATGTTATTTATTATTCTATAAATAAAAATGAATTAATTATTTTCCAATAAAATTTAAAAATAATTACGAATTTTTATAATTTAAAATAAATATTAAAAACAATAAGAATACATATTTTAAATAAAAATATATTAAAAGATATTATTAAAATGCAGTATTAGAAAATATACTAAATATATTTTGATATATTATTTTGAAAATATTGAAATAATATGTCAAGATTGAATATATTTAATAATAATTAAGTTTGTTGTATGCAAAATAATAAAAACTAAACAAACAAAATAGTCTTACGTAGACTATTTGTAAATAGATAATAACAATTAAAAGTATTGATACTGACAAGACCATTTCTCCTAATTTGTTTAACGAGGACTTTTTTTTTTTTTTTAACGAGCTTCCCTTCTTGAGATAAATTTGTTCACATAATCCATGATATTTCTTTCATGTCGATTTTTGGTTGCATGCATGAAGGTAAAGTGTTTCGAAAAATCATTGGTCCGGTAATTGCTGCGGTGGTAATGATCTTGGCGATTTGCGTATGCTCTCTCTGTTGTTATTGCTGTAAGAAGAAGAAGAAGGAGGAGGTGCAAGAAAGAGAAATGTCAACGACCAATGTTATTGCAAGTCCTACAGTTGGTCAGCCAATAGCCAAAACCGAATTACAATGACAAAATTAGTTCAAATACAAATTTAAGTTTAAACACGTGTGGTTGAAAACTCTATTTTGCTTTGAACTGTGTGACTGATGACTATATGAACCAACGTATTCCCTATAGTTTGGGCTTGACACAAATATTTGAAACTTGGTTTGTACTCGCTACTTGACTTGGTTCGGTTTGAAAAAATAAGTAGTTATTATAATTAATTCGAGTAGTAAGTAAATAAATTTTATTATTTGTAAGTACAAGGCAAATATCAAGTTCATTTTTATTTTTAATTATTTGGCTTTTTACTTGGTTTGTTACTTGTTATCATTTATTTGTCCCATTATTTGTTATATATTACTTAGTTTATTAAATATTTAATATCCATTTTATTAGTTAATTAAAATTTATGTATTACATTTTATTGGTGACCATAACTACTCGTTGTTGTTTGCCTCTTATTCGATACTTGATGAATACGTAATCTTTAAAAATTAGTATTTGTTATGAACAAATTAAGTATCAAGTAATCTATTTAAATTATTTATAAGTATAAAGTAAATTAAATAAATTAATTACTTGACGTTATTTTGTTTGTTACTTATGTTTGTCAATGAACAAAAATATATTTTTCTAAATCATAGTAGAATAACTCATTTATACTCTCATTTTCATAAATACATCAAACATAGTGCTATATTTATATAATTATCTTAAAATTTTCTCTTTTTTATATCATCCATTTTCCGAACGACTTAAATACAAGAAAACAATGATATATTATTTATATAATAAATTTATTTAACTTTAAATTCTAATGAACTATCAAATAATTTACCAATAATTATGAATAAATTTATAAGTAATTTACAAGTAACAAGTAATAAAATAAGTTAAGTAACTTACAAGTCTATAAATTTTTTTGCAAGTATTTGAAACTGCAAGTACTTGTTTTTTGCAAACAAAGTACAAGTAAAGATATTTAGTACTCGTGTAAGACAAGCCGAGTACAAGTCTACCAAAAATATTGAGTATTCGGCTTGTGCCCACCCCTACTATAGTTATTAGGTGATAACCGTTGCTAAATTCGATTGTCTGTGTTTTCTTGTTTACTACTCCTGTACATGATTGGTTTTTAGCTGACATCTATAATAATAAAGTACACTTATCTGCCTACTCCTGCTGCCACATCATCAGGAAGATATGGGGGTTTTGTTCCACGTGTCAGATAGATCTTCATTTCGCTACTCTCATTTTTTTTCGTTAAACGTGGCGGAAGAAGAGTTAAGGGAGATGGGCTTTTTATTTAGAAATTTGTTGGTGATGGGTTATGTTTGTCCTGCATTATTAGCCCACAGATATAAGTCTTAGACCTAGGCTTCAGTCGACGGTATAAACAAACAAATCTGAATCCTGACGATCCTATTTCCTCTTACCAGCTATGAAACGCTCAAGCGTTTTAACATTCAATCCATTGCACCCTCATCTTCATTGTGTGCTTTTACTTCGTTGTTCTAAAGCTTCTACTGGTATATATGTAGACCTTCAGAGTTGCCTCTTCAATCCCTCTTCTTCTTCTGATTCAACTTTCATTTCAGTCTCAAGCAAGATTTCCCGTAATGGCTACTGCCCAGACCCATTTCCCGAGTTTAAGGCAAGCTGATGCAGGCTGGTCCATACGCGACCTCTCTGCTTCTAAGAGGCTAGGAATGTTCAAAAAAGGAGGCCAATTGATGGGTGTTGATGCCAAGGTATTTTACAAACTACGGCTTTGACTGGTAACCAAAGGAATGTGTGGGAATAATTAATTCCTCTTTATTCCTTAACTTTGACACCATTTATAAGGAATCATAATAGTTAATTCCTCTTCATTCCTTAAATTTGACACCATTTATAAGGAAGATTTTTTCTTCAATATTCCTTCTCATTTCTTTTAATTTAAAGAATCAAAGAACAAAACCATTCCTTATCAAATCCGGGGAGGAACAACAAAGAACAAGTGTTCCTATTATTTTGTTCCTCTTCATTCCTTTCCTCGTTGTTCCTATTATTCCTTTGTTGTCACCAGTCAAAGCCGTTTGCCTATTATATTTTGGTGCTTTGCTTTGCTAAGTTGTAAACCCAGCTTCTTCTCAGGAAACAGAAACTGCGATTCAGGCGTCTATTAATGTTCATCTGCCGCAACACCTTCCAATACTTATTGAGTGGAGGGTCTGTTTATGAGTTTTGTGTTTTCGATGTAAATCGTAGCACCCCTAGCTTCTGTTTTACCAGTCCACATGCTATTGGTTTCACTTACCAAACCGTGTTCGTCTATTCGTTGAGCTTCACAAACCGTTTGAAGCAATCCCGACTGAGAGTGTAAGGTTCCACAGTTACATCATGTATAAATTAGTTCATGGATATCAAAGTCTTTTACATATAATTATATAAAATATCACAACTGATAGCTTTGCTGATGGATATATTTCTCAAATATTATAGGGCAAATTAGTGGGATTCGTATTACTTACAATGAATAGTCATAGACCACCATTTTTCTTTTAAAAGCTTGCATACATTCGGACTCCAAGACTCTACAACGTAATTTTTTTTTGTTTAAAGTGTTTTCGACATACTTGCTAAGCTTCTTGATGAATATTTGCCAAAGAGAGACGATGAACCAAGGGTGGTGGTGGCCACCAGCATCGGCCCCAAATTATTTGAAGGTAATATTTTAAGAACTATTACAATAACATGTCGACCATTGTTTTAAATAATATAATAAATTATGTATGTTTTTCAGGGAGACTTTACCTAAATGCAACTTTTGCCACTCATCTTTATTTCGATAATGAGTGTGATGCTGGGAGTAGTTATCTCCAGAGGTATGCAGTATGACCAATAATTTAGATAAAAAAACATTGGCTTCAATATTGCCCACGCTTTAACTGATGCAAGTTTTCATATATGCTCTGTGGCAGTGCGTTAGGATCAACCTCAAACCCTACAAAGTATCGGGGTTTTAAGAAGACTGAGGCAATGACGTGGGAGAACTAAATGACTAAGCCCTCAAATCTGCACCTCAGATACTGCTATCACTTTTAGAGAATTCGATGTCAACTTTATTTTTGTTCAGTTTTTCTTTTCTAAACATAAACAATGTCAGCAGTCTGTGGATTTACATCATTCACAATGATAGTAACAGATAAACAACCAAGTTATAGACCACTTTCATATGTTATAGACACAAAAACTTTTAATAGTTTTTTTTTGTATTAGGATGATTCGGAGATTTATGTAATCGGTAAATTATTCAACTAATTATTCCAGTTAATGACACAAAGATGTTTATATTCCTTGGAGTTTTACTGTTTACTGATTGATGATGCATATTTCTACAGCAGAAATGACCACCCAGTAGACGACATGCTAGGGGCTGGATCTGTCAACAAAGTCACATTGATGGGGTCAATAGCAGTGGCGTGAATGAAGGTGGGGTGTATCAAAACTTCTCATGTGTAAGGTGGAGAAGATGAGCGCCAAGTAACAACTCAGATGAAGGTGGAAACTTAAGCGAGGATGCTCGAGTCAACAGGAGCAAGTTGGGTCCTCTGGAAATAAGCTACGGACTGAGTAATGAAGCACAACAAGGGGAGTGGAAGTTATAAGACATGTTCACATGTCTGTTGCATTACGCTTTTTAATTTATTTTACAAAACAATGAAGTCAGAGTACTTCAAGTATTTTACATATTAAGTTCTATTGCATTCCACCAAAACCAAGGTAATTAATTGCTCACGGAGCAAAGGTATGGAAATTCTTTATCCAAAAAGAAGATGCTCCTATGCAATGCAGTTGTGGTTTCTTTGAATTTGCTCTCCACGTGAAAGAGCTTAATGTATTTTGGTTCTTTTTTGTATTTGATTCAGTTTGAGTTACAATATGTGTTCAAGACTTTTAGATACAAGTTGTTATCTCTTCTATGTTATGGTTGTAAACTTGTGATGTGATCATCTTGATCACTAAGTTTAAGTACATTGTTGGTTTGAAACTTTTGTGAATATTCGTCTTAAACTTGAATAATGAGTAATAATGATTTCTCATATATTTTTTTCCACAAAAGATTCTCTTGAATAGATTAAATTAAGATTCAGCGAGAAGTAAGAAACATCAACCGCAATGCAAAAGATAGGAAGAGATTTATCCACCAGACATGGTACTGTTGAATAAATAAAATCATTAGTAATGAGTGGTAGAGGTAATGGTTTATAAACCAGACGATGGACTGGAAGCTACCCCGTCTGATATTTCATAAGTGGGGCATGAGACGGGTTAAGAGTAGGCAGAGCACATGCTATGTTTTTTCACGACGGAGAGGAAATGTATCACCAATAAGAACATGTGTGTTTAAAGATATTTGCTTCTCACCAATAATAATGGTTTTCCTCGGGTATTCACCTTGGTTGTAAGCAAATGTATAACACAATTCTTGACTTGATAAATAAGTGAAGAATGGGACTTCTAATCTCACCACCTTTACTTTTCGTAAATTAGTCAAACCTTAACCCACTGGAATCCTACTTACATTTAGCGACTCTAATCAAAGTTTTGATGAATGATTTAGCAAGAACATAACTTACGACTTATGTTTGCTATATTGACAAGTTGTGGAAGAAATGCATGATTCATTTTAAAGGGAAACATAGAGGTTTTCAAAAAAGCTATATATAATCAACAACACACATATGATCTAAACACAACCGTTTCCTGTATGAATTATCATACTATAAACCGCCGAAAATGTTAATGTCTTTAAGAAAATAACAAAAAAATGTCATAACTAAAACGCAAGTATAAACATGCCAATCTTGGTTTATGGCTTCACTGGAGATGAGACTGCAACCAGACCGCACCACCAAAAGAGATGTAGGATTAAGCGTGGTGATACAGGATGACACCTTTTGCCACTGAAGAAGCTAAAGTGTTCCATGAAACTGTGACATAATCAATGGACCAAGAACCCAGCTTTGGAGATTGGTAATACTGAAAATTAGATAACACAATTCTGTGAAACGCTCCGAATGTAACAAAAAATTTCAAGCTTCAATAGAAGAAGACTCAAGGAAAATATTCGTCTCATGAATTCAACTGCTACGATCATAAATCTGCAACATGCTTGAAGTGTGAAAGGAGAAGGTTCATAATTGTTGGACTGGAATATAAAGAAACATATTTTGTAATTTTGTAATTGTGTATGCGTTACAAAGTTATAGTTGTTTTATTTTATTGTTACAATGTGGAAACTGAGAAAGCAGTATTTGATTAAATTATAGACATTAGTCAAAACATCCAAAACTGAAAAGATTAAAGGACTGTGTTACTTTGTTTGGTTTTAGTCTTTAAAGAGAAAATTACCCCTTAGAAAACATCTATATGTGGTTTGGTTCATCTTAATTTTCAAATTATCAATGGTTACACTACACTTAAATTATGTTGGCTAAATTACGTGAACCACTGTTAATCATTAGAAAATGTCCTACAAATAATTTTGTTATAAAATTAAGTTCAACAAATTAAAAAATGATTTACAAATACTAATTAATAAAACACTAAAATTAGAAAAAAAAACATTATAAATTGAAAATCTAAGATAAACTGAAACAGACATATATTATAAAACTTTATTTGTTGTTAAATAATATATTCATAAATTATTGTTTGTGACATTATTAAAATTATTTGTATATTGCCTTAAAATACTTCTATGATTTTATCAAATTATATTATATTTTCAATTGATTTAAATTGGTGGTCGTTTAATTTATTATCTTGATAAAATTAGTTATTGTGATAGTATTGAAACTATACTCACAGAAATAAAAATTAGTTGTTCATATTTCCCTCAACTATATTAAAGTGAAATACAAATAAAAAGAAAAAAAATATAAATCATTACAGTTATTAACTTTTAATTTCCTAATTTTGTGTTCTCTAACAAAAAATGTGAGTGGTCCCTTCAACTCAAACCAATAAAATTTACAATTTTTTTTTTAAATAAATTATTTCACAGTTACAGTTTAAAGTAATTTTCCCAAAATATTATACAATAAAAATATTATTTGACCAACAAAATTAAAATATTTTAAATAATATTAATATAAAGTAACCCACCCGTAGGGCGGGCCAACCACTAGTTTAATATATGACTTCCATTCCAAAATAGATGATGTTTTGAATAGTTATTTATGTTTCAAAATATATGATGTTTTGGTATTTTTATATTAATTTTGGTTTTATTGAAGATTGTGTAATCAATGATATTTTCTTAATTCTTTTAATGATTGGTTGAACTAGTTGTTATTTATGTGTTTAAGTGATACTTTTTTATGTCTTCTTGTGCATTGAACCAAAGTGAAATGGAAGAAGTATTAGTTATCAAACTCAACAATTTGATCTGTTCCAAACATGTGGTGTAACTTGGTGGAAAACATAAACTGATCTCTTCACTCGATTAGAAGAGAACAATAACGATCACTACCATGAAAGCATTTTGAAACTAAGATAAATGTGTGTTTAAGGGACTCAAATCAAAGATATCTCAAAGAACTAACGAGAACTAACAAGATCGATTTATATCATAAAAAAAAAGAGTTTAATGTGGCTGCAACTATGGCAGCCAAAGTTATTTTACAAGATGTTTCAAGACATTTATATAAAGAAAAACTATCAAGAAACCTTGAATCAAGGTCCATTGAATCATACTACACTCAAAAACAACCTTGATTTTATATATGTAGCAAAATAGAGTATATCTGAACTTGCGAATAACCTAAATATGATTATCAATATTGTTTTAGAGATCTAATAAGTCCATATCATTTCAATGGTGTGTTTAATAAAGAACAATACAGCAAGGTTCATTGTCTACTCTGTTCTAATTGAATCATATTCTAAGTATTTCAAGCGTTTCTTGGTTAAAGATCACTTAATCTGTTACAGACACTACGAACTACACTCAAACAACCTTGGTTTTTAAGTTATTTGAAACAGAGGGGCCATCGTTCGTGCTATATAACAATGATCGTGTATTGAAAATTAACTAAATAGCAAGGTTCTTCATTGGTCTAATTGAATCTTTCCCTGCCATTACTGATGTTTAGGGCCATTGTTTGTGCTATACAACTGTGAATCCTTGACCAAGTTCGTAACAGTGAGTGCCTTTTCCTCCTATGTAATTGCTTCTGTTATGCGTATATTCCAAGTTTTTTTCCTTAATGCGTTTTATTATCCTATATGAAAGGAAGATTGTTTTTAAGTGTTTTTTGTCTATGCCCTTTCATTATAATAGTGAATCGACGAATCTTATTCAAACAACGACTTTCTGTAAGTCAATTTTGTTTCTGGTTTATTTCAATGTTGGTTCATTACATTAATTAACTCATGTCTTATTCAGAGTACTTTATTGTCGTTTGGTTTGGTTCCAGAACCAAAAGCCTCCATTTGCTTTTCTGTACATCAATTTAAATTTGTGTTTGCTTTAGTGAGTTGGTTCACTAGATCAACTACTAATTCCTTCTTACTAAGTAGTTGTTATTCGGTTTGGTTTTAGCCAATTTAGTTTCTGGTTTACTTTAATGTTGGTTCACCTATGTAATTGCCAGTCTTTTGCAAAGTGTTTGGACCTTTTATATAAAGCCGGATTAGCACCAGTGGCGGAGGCAGACAGTTAGTTTAGAAGGGTCAATATGATAACAAATCATGTATTTTGCAGGGGTCAATAAGCTAATTCATCAAAATTTTCAGTAAAAATACAAGTAAATTTTTTTGTTTGCAAAATTTGACATGGGTCAATTGACCCCCCTGATTGCTTACTGCCTCCGGCACTGATTAGCACTGAGGTAAACAGCCGATAGATTATCACACAAGAGCAGCGTTGGGTTGGCCTATACACCCCTAGATCATGCAGGAGGGACAGCCAAGGTACTTCCCTAAAAAGCTCCATATTCGGCTTCAGTCAATGATCCTGAGATCGTGTCTTGACGTTTAGATGAAGTTAGACCCAAGTAGCATACTCACACAGGTGGTTGGTTTGGTTTGGTCTAGTCGGGTTTGGCTTTACAGCATTTCGTGGACACGGTTTTGTCGTTTATAGAATCCGATAATATCAGCCACTAGATCACGTTAGTTCGTGTATAAGTGAAAGTTCATTAATATATGGTTTTTAGAGTCTGATAATATACACATTCCCACATATAAATAGTCTATATTATTGTCATTTGGTCATATATGCAAACAGGTAGCTGCAAGTTGATCTGCATACCACGTAGTACCAAAATTGACCCAAAATATATAAAATTTTTTGCCCACTTATGACTTTAAAGATAACTATCACATTAAACAACACTATGATATTATATTGCATTGATTTGACAAAAAAACATTGGAAGTGTCATGAGAATGTCTCACTCGTTTCATCATCGTTCCATTAAACATATAAATATAATTTCTCAAAAAAAACATATAACTATATAAAACATATAAACATTTTACTTTAAAAACAACAAAATAATTACTTGCATGTGGGGTTTTATGGTATAATCTTTTGCATGTGGGTTTGAGAAAATAATATTTGCATGTGGGCAGAACATGGGATTTCCGAATGATATAAATTTCCGAACATATATGTTGTGCGTATAATTTGTATAACTTGGGTTCAAAAGACCAGCCTTAACTGAAGCATATTGCAGTTTTTCATTTATTTTTGTTGCTAAAAGTCTATTGTTGGCATTTTTAGTTTGAATAGTAAACATATAAATAAGACACAAAAGTAAAAATCCAAAAACAAAATTCGAAAGTTTCACAGAAACCATAGCCATCGGCAAGATCTGAAACTTTTAGAGACGAAACACGAACAGCAAAATACAAAATTTTAATAAAGGGAAACAGTCTAAAAGACACATAAAATGATAAAAACATTAGAGAAACAAGAAAAAAAAAGGTTAAAAGCAAAGTAATCCAATCATTAAACTAATTCACCAAAATCTAAAAACTTCCACAATTTTCCCGAGTAATATATAAACGCCGTAGGAGAACGAAAACTAATCAGAAACTTTCAAAAGATCGGATGAACCGAAAACAGATCTTGCCCTCAAAGAAAATCAACATGATGAATCTTCTAACTTTTAAAATCTTCTAACTTCTAAAACTTTATGGTTTAAATAATAGCCGATACAGGAGCAAAAAACAATGTGGCATGTTTCAGTCTCTCACCACATGCCAAACGTTGATTAGTACCCCCCCTCTTACCTTTTTCCTTTCTATTTTGTCTTTTCCCGCATCTGCATGCATCACTCTCTTTCCCTCTCCAATTATTCTTCTCCTATAAATTTGACCACATAAATGTCACACATACACACATAGAAAAAATCTCCACATCTCAAAAATATCCCAAAACTTTTTCAAATTAAAAAAACGCCCACAGATAAAAATGAGAAACAATTTCGTCCCTGCAACTCTCTCCTTCCTCACAATCATCATCATCCTCTTAACTCCGTCACTCGCACAACCAGAACCTTCCTTTGTCTCCCCCGTAGACCAACTCCTCAACAAAACAAGCTCATGGCTCGAATTTCCGACCAAATTCAACCAACCAAAAATCGAACTAACAACCTCAACAATCATCGCCGCCATACTCTCTTTCCTCGCCGCATCAATCTCAAGCGCTGGAGGAATCGGCGGCGGAGGGTTGTACGTTCCAATAATGACAATCGTCGCCGGACTCGATCTGAAAACAGCTTCGAGCTTCTCTGCTTTCATGGTCACAGGAGGATCCATCGCCAACGTGGGATGCAACCTCTTCGTGAGAAACCCTAAAGCTGGAGGCAAGACGATGATAGACTTCGACTTAGCTCTGCTTCTGGAGCCGTGTATGCTTCTCGGAGTTAGTGTCGGAGTGATATGTAACCTCGTGTTCCCGAACTGGCTTATAACGAGTCTCTTCGCCGTGTTTCTCGCGTGGTCGACTGTGAAGACTTTTGGAAACGGGATTTATTATTGGAGGATGGAGTCGGAGATGGTGAAGAGGAGAGAGACGAGACGAGCCGGAGAAGATGATGATGAGGATAAGATGGTGAGTGTGAAGACGCCTCTCTTGGGAGAGTGCGAGAGACCGAAGAGGTTTCCATGGATGAAGCTTGGAGTTTTGGTGATTATTTGGCTTTCTTACTTTGCTGTTTATCTTCTCCGCGGAAACAAATACGGCGAGGTAATTGATAAACTTAATTTAATTTATTTAAAGTCATTAAAATCAAGAAAGAAAAAAGCTTTGTGAGTTTGGAGAAATAATAATAATCTAAGAAATCAAATTATCGAATTATTTGTTAATCATGAATATAATATTCTTTGTGAATCTTCCTTTGTCAGGAGTTATTATTGAGTTCTTTTTTAAAAAAAATTAAATTCAGTTTTATTTTAACTGGATGACATGTGGATTTGAGTCCATAACACTTCTAAAGCTGTTCTTTGGAAAATAATTTTCTTACCATAAAAAGAAACAACTATGAAATGAGAATTGCATGTCATGAATAGTTTAACAGTCAATAGAGTAATAAAAAAATCAAATATCATTTTGGTAATGATTTTGTAAGATATCAAATCAAAATTTAGCTTTTACTAGGTTAGAATAGTTAAATAGATCCTTTTCTTTAAAAAAAAAGATTCTACAGCTTAAGTAAAATTTCAAAAACTCAATCAAGTATGGTTGGTGTGCTTAATAGTCATAAAGTTGGTATTTAGATTATGAAAAATTAGGTGAGACTTAAGTAAGATGAGGTATAAATGAGAAGTAAATTAAACACGTTTGAATATTGGTCTCATCTACCCTCATGTCATGTCTTTTATTTGGGAATCACGTGTGAAGATGCGTTTGAAATTCACGATAGGGAACTTAATAGCGATGGCGAACTTGTTCACGTGAAGACAGGTCATCATCAATAATGTGGTTTCTAGATTTTGGTCGTATCCTAAGGAACTTTCGTGTCTTTTTCTTGTTAGGATCTTCGTTGCACTTTTTAAGATTCTCTTAACCTTTCAGGGACACTTGGGTTACTATTTTGTTTCTTTCTCTCCTTTTCTGAAAAGTACAATCTCTTACATAATATCTCTATAGTGATTACTGATTAGTGACATTAAATTGAGGATAAAAATAATATGAGTACATGTAGGAAAGGTAGATTCTTGACATATTTCTAATATCATGTGTTTATATTATCTTTTTGGGTGGGATGGATTCTCTTAAAATCTAGATATTTAAACAAAAGCCTTGACAAAATCTGCACTGATAAAAATCCATGATGAACTTTTTTCCTGTCATTTTCGGTTAGGAATGATTTTATTTGCTAATCATATATTTATTTTCTTCTGTATTTCGAAAATCAGTTTTGTTGAACAATCTTTTGATATAATGAATATACAGTTTGAATGACATAAAAACAAACTAACAAAATACAATGTGCATCATATAATGAACACTCACTCTCTTCTTCGGTAGAATTTACAGTCTTGTTAAAAATTTACAGAAAACAGTATGACAAATGACAATGTGTACTAAGTAATCATTCTACCAACTAACTTATTTCACTGATTTGCATTTGCAGGGAATCATATCGATTGAACCATGTGGAATCACTTACTGGCTTCTCTCATCAACTCAAATACCACTCACACTATTGTTCACTCTTTGGATCTGCTTCAGTGACAATGTTCAAGGCAACGAGTGTTCAGATCACCAAGTCTCCGTTAAGGTTTGATTTCACATAACTCAAGCAAACACACTTGATTAGTTTTCTGAAAGACATACGACTGATGCTTATCTGAAAACGACTTTCCACGTGCAGGACATAGAAGATTTGAGATCAAATGATGGAGGAAGATCAAACAAATGTATGTTTCCTGTAATGGCTCTACTAGCTGGACTTTTGGGTGGTGTTTTCGGTATTGGAGGTGGAATGCTCATTAGCCCTCTCCTCTTGCAAGTTGGTATTGCTCCTGAGGTAATTATGAGTTTATGGCTCAGTCAAAATGAGACTTCAATTTTCTAGATTAAGTAAGAAGAAGCTCTGTTTTTGCTAGATCTCTAGTTAAGAGAGTATTTTATTGTTTGTTGTTTGTAGGTAACTGCAGCGACGTGTTCTTTCATGGTTCTGTTTTCATCCACAATGTCTGCCATTCAATACTTGTTACTAGGCATGGAAGATACCGGAACCGCTAGTCTATTCGCGATTGTATGTTTTGTGGCATCACTCGTTGGACTAATGGTGGTTCAAAAGGTTATAACTCAGTATGGAAGGGCTTCCATCATCGTGTTTTCGGTTGGTATCGTCATGGCATTGAGTATTGTGTTGATGACAAGCTATGGAGCTCTTGATGTTTGGAATGATTTTGTCTCCGGTCGTTACATGGGTTTCAAACTACCTTGTTGAGACCAACCAAATAAAGTTTTGGTTTCATAATAGCAGTGTCTATTCATCATGTTCTATCATGTTTTTGTGTTGCTCATTGTTCCATTTTTGAATGATTTTTATATTTAATATTCAGAATGCACATCTCGTGCATTCGAATATATGGTCAAAATAAGTTATGTTGTAGACCAAAATTCACGTTCATATAAAATCTTATGCATTTCTTAAATCATTTTACTGCCACAACAGTATTAAGATGAACTTGTGGTAACTGATATATATCTTAATAATTTCCAGATAAAACAGAAGTGTCACATGTTAGCCTAACACTAGAAAGATTCATGAATACCGAAACAGAAGTCACCAAAATCTGTATACATGAATCTTTATTTTTAAAAATGTAGCCATGTTAAGTTACAAAAACAAATGTAGCCATGTTAACCAGGTTAAGACTTCTAGTATTAGGATAACATGTGACTCTTCTATTTTATGTATCTGTGTTTCCTTCCTCAGTTCTCTTTTGCGGTCTTAACCTTTGTCAATAGACTTCTGATACAATTTTTAAATTCTCTTCTTGCAAGGATACTACGAGGGAAGTACTACATATTTTTGCAATCAGGTGGTATTTTTAGCCTTTCTTACATTTGGAAAAGTTTATTGGCAGCAAAAGCGCTAGGGATCGAACAAAAGGTACACTCTGGTTTTGGGATTATAGCATGGGACGATTCATGGGTTCTGAGTGTTCCTGCAAGGCCGGCAAGACTGTGTGCTCTAGTAGTTCATCCTCGGATGAGAGTGAGTGATTTCATTCAAGGAGAGCCTAAAGAGTTGGATGTGGAGTGCTGTAATACCTTGCAGCATTGGAGGATACACCACTGATTCAGAGTTTAGTTGTAAGCCAATCTGCTCGACGTGATAAGTTTTTTTTAAAGTTATACAAAGAGTGGGCAATACACTGTAAAATTAAAATATTGGATGGCTAGGAATATCTTAAATGCTGAATCTAAGGTAATCATAACTAAGATGAACATCACGAAGCTTCAAGGTTTTGCTTGGAAAATCAAAGCTCCTTTTCGCTATCTTAAATGGAAGATCGAATATATCATCTAGCGGTAACATGAAATCTAGCACATCACCGAATAAGATGTGATAATCAATGTCCTGATGCTGAAGTAGATGAATTGATAAAACACACCATTTTTGAGTGATCCCTCAGCTTTATAAACTTGGGCACTTTTATCAATTCAATCTTATCCATCGATTTTTTCTGGTTTCTAGTGTCTGCACTAATATGGATTATTTGTTCTGGCAGAAAAATGAAAATGGAAACCCGAAGTTAAATAGAGATCCTTACCCATGGATAACATGATATCGCTGGAAACTAAGAACGATAAACTGTTTAGAAAAATCACAATAGATACCAAATAATTAGTAAGACATGCAGAGGGTGAATATATGGCATTGTTCAAAGCAAATGCAAAGGCAACAGTGGAGGTTGAATCATTACATCATCCAATGACTGCTTAAAATATTTGCTTTACTGATAGATCATGAATTCTTGAATCCCATTTTAGTGAATGTGTATGGGTCTGAAAAAAACTCTAACATGATCAATTTTTGGAGATAAGGAATTTTTGGGGTCAAAATCGGTCACGACGGAATCAATGTCCGAAAGTTCATGGAAAACCAACTTCCGGTCAATCTTGTCGGGTTTAAATACGGTTATCTCGAAATTAATGGCTAGGATTACCATCTTACGTATTCTTTGCGGAAAACTTCTCAAACAAGAATTCCCGAAAGGATCAATACGAAAAGAGATAGGTCAAAACTCGAGAACCGAACCGTCCCGGCCAAGATCACCTCGCACATAGGCGAGATGGACCGAGGCCGATGTCACCTCGCCCATGGGCGAGGTGAACCACCACCAAGGTCACCTCGCCCATGGGTGAGGTGAAACGGCACCAAGGTCACCTCGCCCATGGGCGAGGTGAAACGACACCAAGGTCACCTTTCCCATGGGCGAGGTGAACCAGTACGATGTCACCTTGCCCATGGGCGAGGTGAACCAGCACCGGTGTCACCTCGCCCATGGTCGAGGTGAACCGAGACAAAGTTCATCTCACCCACGGGCGAGGATAGCCTGATCCCGATCCTATTAACCATTTGCCCTCGTCTTAAGTTCCCATAACACGATCCTAGGGTCTTTGGACACGACACCTCCGTCTCGAATTATCGAAGAAAGACTTCAGAAAGATCATAAAAACTTGTTTGTAGAGAGGATCCCTTCAAAATCGTATAAAACGGCTACGGTTGACTTAAACACCAACTGCCTTAACTATACGAGGAATTGGGATCCTCTCAGAAAGATCAATGCCACGTCTAAGGTTACTTCCCGGAAAAATTGTAAAAACGTCCAGAGTCCCACAACTGCTCAAGGAGGCCTGGATCACGGCCCAACGGCCCACTTACGATTTTAAATGGATTGAGCCCCAAGGCTGGTATGACGGTCTATTTTATTTGCTGGAAAAGATAAATGTCAAGTTTCCAAAAGATAAACATGAAGTCTATGAAGATAAATGTCAAGTTTCCGAGGATAATCATGAAGGATGACGAAAATGGAAAAGCCCGATTCGGCCCAAGAGGAGGAGTAACCCGCCCTAGGGGGAGTATATAAGGGGAGCTTGGGGCGAGGAGCAAAGAGAGAGCTTCTTCAGAGCAACTTAGCACTTAGAGCAATTTAGGCATATTTTTACTAACCTACTATCGAGCTGTGACTCAAGTAGGTTAGATTTAGGTTGTTAGACTAGCAAACATACCGACAGCTCTTGTAGCCGAGGTCCTTACCTGTTGTCCACGCTCAAACGCGAATTCGGAAATAAGATCCTCCTATTCTCTTTTTTTCCGCTCTTTTACGTTTTTCTCGCTTTTAACTCCTTCATATTGATTGTGTCGTGTGTGGCCCCACAGATAACCGGGACCTTCAGGGAAGGCTAAGTTAGCTTAGCTTTCCTCCGATTAACAAATCTCGACGGTGTGAATTTTGGTTCCCACAGTTTGGCGCTACAAGGAGGGGGTACGGATCTATCTCTCTCGCAACCACACACGCTCAATCAGCTATGAAATTCGACACTAACCAAGACCAACCAACGCATGATGGAACTTCCGTCAATGCCAACACTGAGAGTACTGTTGGTGTCAAAACCCGTAATCTCGAAATCAACGTCTACGATAACTTCTGGAATCATTACTTTCCGCAAAAGTCATTTATTAAAACTCGTGAGTCGTTTTATATAACTCGAAGATCGTTTTATAAAACTCGAAGATCGTTTTATAAAACTCGAGAATCGTTTTATAAAACTCGAAGAACCGTTTTATAAAACTCGAAGATCGTTTTATAAAACTCGAGAATCATTTTATAAAACTCGAGGAATCGTTTTATAAAACTCGAAGATCGTTTCATAAAACTCGAGAATCGTTTTATAAAACTCGAAGAATCATTTTATAAAACTCGAGAATCGTTTTATAAAACTCGAAGAATCGTTTTATAAAACTCGAAGATCGTTTTATAAAACTCGAGAATCATTTTATAAAACTCAAGAATCGTTTTATAAAACTCGAAGATCGTTTTACGAAACCGAAAAAAACCGAAACATCCGTAAAATGCGAACTAGTCCATCCCGACTAGTTCGCCCATCGGCGAACTAGTCCCATCACGACTAGTTCGCCCACCGGCGAACTAGGGACTTCCCGGATATCCCGCGCCTTGATCTCCCGCATTCCCGATTCGAAACTTACGTCCTTCGACACGGTCGCTTTCCGAACCACGACCGAAATGTCTCCCGTTTCGTCTCGATCCGTCCTATCGTTCGAGTTTAACGATAAAAACCGTAAAACTTTGTTTCTCGAAAAGAACTCGAGGAAATTGTATAAAACGGCAACGGTTAAACGAAACACCGAACATTACCTAAACTATACGATTTATTCGAGATTTTTCGTAAAAATCGTAAAAAACGCGTTTTTAATAAAAACGTCTAGTAAATCGTAAAAACGGCAACGATTAACCGAAGAAAACGAATGTAGCTAAACTTTACGATTAACTCGGAGAATTTACTAAAAACGGCATCGGATCAGGAAACGATCTCGTACAAAGTTGCAAAACGGATTTATCGCAAAACGGCCCGGAAGGTCCTAAAACGCGATAAAAAGCCCATCTCGCGATCTTGACGGAATCTAACCCAAAGATACGATAACGTTTTGACGGTTTACTCGCAGAAGGAAAATAAATGTCAAGCTTGAAGATAAAAGGCAGGTTTGAAAATAAATAGAAGATTTCCGCGGAAGAAAAGGAAGGATCGAGAAAAATGGAAGATTCCCGATATACTCAAATCTGGGCGAAATGGAAAGATCGAACCGTCAAGTCAAGGAGTATATAAACCAGAGGCGTAGGGCAGAAGAGGGGGACGAAAATCAGACCTAAAACGTTTAGAATAGCAATTCAGATCCTTAGAACGTTTCGACGTCTAAGTTCTTCAATTCTTCTTGTAACAGTTGTCGATTCTTTATTTAATAAAAGCTTTCATACAAGTTCTTTATTCTCTGTTCTTCATTGTTCATCCATATTCTTTAAATTCGTTTGTTTTAGTGATTTCCGCAGAGATCCAGGACCACGTGAAAATTAGGGTTTCATCCTAAGTTTCCATATTTGACGGAAAATCGACGGTGTGGATTTCGGTTCATACAGTTTGGCGCTAAAAAGAGGGGGGGGGGGACGGATTCTCTTACACAATAGTCGCTAAAACGAACGAGAAATAACATGCCTAATCGGAACGGCGACGTCATCTCGTTCGATAAAAGAGCAACGATCGATTCGATCAAACCTCTCAACGATCTTCTCGTTATTAAGCTGACGATCCAGAATATGGATGTAGCAAGGATATTAGTCGATACCGGAAGCTCGGCTGATATCATCTTCCAAAATACTCTCGAGAGAATGGAAATCGATCTGTCTGAAATCGCGGAAAACATAAGTCCGCTAGTAGGACTCTCGGGGGAAATCACCATGACCCTCAAAACGATCAACTTGGCAGTTCGCGCCGGGAGCATAGTGAAAAACGTCGAATTCGAAGTCATCGACCGACCTATGTCTTACAATGCAATCGTAGGGACACCATGGGCAAATTCGATGCAAGCGATTCCGTCGACGTACCATATGTGTCTCAAGTTTCCGACTCCGTACGGGATCGAGACTATATGGGGAAATCGAAGAACCTCGCAGGTTTGCTACGCCGCGGATTTAAAACGAAAAATCTGCCGGTCGATATCTCTTCCAAAAAGAAAAAGAAGTTGACGTCCCTCGAAAACACCCCAGAGTAAGATAAAACGGAACTCTTCTGGCAGTTGCGAGCGGCCGAGGCTTTGGAAGGTAAACGCGAGCTAACCTGCGAACCCGTCATCTCGGTATGCATCGACGAGAATTTTCCAGAACCCTGCGTCGAAATCGGTGCGAACCTGAGCGAGACCTTAAAAGTCGAACTCCTGACATGTCTGAAACAAAACTCGAACACGTTCGCTTGGACTGCGGAAGATATGCCGGGAATCAATATAAACATCACATGCCACGAACTTAACGTTGACCCAACATCCAAACCCGTCAAACAAAAAGACGAAAAATGGGGCCAGAACGCGCCGAAGCGGCCAACAGCGAAGTCGATAGACTCCTCAAAGTAGGATCGATCACGGAAGTTCGATATCCCGACTGGCTCGCCAATCCCGTTGTCGTAAAGAAAAAGAACGGAAAGTGGCGAGTTTGCGTCGATTTTACCGATCTCTATAAAGCATGTCCAAAGGATAGTTATCCGCTGCCGCACATCGATCGCTTAGTTGAGGCAACCGCGGGAAACAAAAGCTTATCCTTCATGGACGCCTTCTCAGGATACAATCAGATCATGATGAATCCTGACGATCAGGAGAAAACCGCATTCATAGCCGACCGGGGAACCTATTTCTATAAATTGATGTCTTTCGGTCTAAAGAACGCCGGTGCGACTTACCAACGACTTGTCAATCGAATGTTCTCCGAGCAACTCGGAAAAACAATGGAAGTGTACATCGACGATATGCTCGTGAAATCCCTCGAAGAGCAAGACCACGTCATACACCTCCACGAATGTTTCGAAAGGCTCAATCTTCATAACATGAAGTTGAACCCGGCAAAGTGTCGGTTTGCCGTCGCGTCCGGCGAATTTCTAGGGTACCTCATCACCTACCGCGGGATCGAGGCTAACCCAAAACAAATCACGGCACTGACTGTTGGGGTCAAAATCGGTACGACGGAATCAATAGCCAAAATTCCCCGCAAACGCGTAAACGCAACAGTTTTATGAATCTCGAGAATCATTTTATAAAACTAGAAGATCGTTTTATAAGAACTCGAAGATCGTTTTATAAAACTCGAGAGATCGTTTTATAAAACTCGAGAGATCGTTTCATAAAACTCGAGAGATC
>CAKOAT010118043.1:13524-74085 GCA_932364175.1 Eruca vesicaria subsp. sativa | reverse complement strand
CAACATATGTTTGCCAAACCCTTAAACCAAAGAATATCATGATTCACTACTTCCACTCATCTATGCTGAAAACAAATCAATTTTATCATTTCTTAATTTATATCACTTATAAATGTTTATAATTACATGTTTTTAATTTTTCACTCATGAAAATATTTTTTACAGAATTTATAAATTATTTTTAAGATTCAATCGTCCAAACAACTAACATTTCAGTCGTCCAGACGACTGAAAAGTAACTCATCCCGACTCAGACAACTTACTGGGGTTATATTCGTAAAAATGTCTTCTGTTTTTTTGTTTGGTCACAGAGGACTATATTGTAGTTTCATAGCCCTTTTAGGTTAGATTTGCATTTGATTCAAGTTGGGGTCTAGTATTGGAGTTAAAACCAAGTTGTGAGTTAGTTTTGGCAAAAAACCCAATACTTATTTTATATATTATCTTCTAATGGAAGTTTATTTAAAACTTCTAAGGGAAGTTTACCTCCGATACTTATCCTATATATTAAGTCGATATCTCTTCTTAAATCAAAGCGTTCCTTAAACTTCTAGCAGTATAGTTGATATATCGTATTCAGTGTGTTTGAATCGGTATCATTCATTTTTTTAATCGCTTGTGTTTGTATTATATCCGTATGATGATTCTTTTTTTTTTTTCATGCTGCTCATGCAAATGAGTCGTAATGCCCATAAATCTGACGGGGCTATGAATTGTGTAGTAATTCAGATCCAATAATGCCCATAAATCTGACGGAAAGAATTTCTGGATATGGCAACGTAAGATAGGAACTATATTTATTGCATGTGAAGTTGGATAAGCATCTTAGTCATGACAAACCAGTTAATCATGTTGGTAACACCGATGTCTTCAATTAGCAAGTGTAGAGCCATGAATCCATGGTGCATATGTGTAAAAGGGTGATATTAGGCTGACTAATCATCAACCCCTTTTATGAATTAATTCTCAGGAAAAAAAATTCTAAGGCGTTGTTGTTGCGGTTACGAAATCCATGGTTCCACTATAATCTCACTAAACTTTTCAAACTAGCCACCTAAGAGATACCAGCGATAAAGGTTGAGAATATCTTAAGAACCATAATGAATTTTGACGTGAAACCAAATTTATTGGATTTTACACTCATCAAAGAAGCACTGAGGCTTGGAATTTCAAGAAAAACTTCACGGACCAGGAAGTTATGTATTTTACAAACTGGAGGTTTTCCAACCCATCCATTTGCGAGTATTCGCTCTTAGAGATGGATTCAGGCCCAACCATGAAGCGACCTTCAGAAAATTAAATTATGGAATTCAAGAGGATTATTTTATGGATTGATGAGGACCAGAATCAGGAGAAATAACTGACTGAAATTGAAGATGCAATCACTTTATCAAAATTGGTCAAACCGATATTGTTAATGGAAAGTCTTCAACCAATTTGATTTGGTTCAGACCAAACGTATCTATGGAGACCAGGAGACCATATTAACCATCCAGAAGTCATCCAAGACGTTCTTAGATGCACCAGCAGTCATGGGATCAGGCGGATCCTCATTTCTATTCATTTTTCTTATTTCAATTTATTTTCTTTCCTTTATTCATTTTAGAATATTGTATATTTATTATGTCGAGCCTATATAATATCATTCCCTTTCATCTTTGTATAGCACCCTTGAATTTTTATGAATGGATATGCAGTTTTCTAGTTTCTCAAAACAATTATTCTAAGTCTTAGAGTGTTTTGAGAAGCAGCTCTTGAGAATACAGACTTATCAAAACCTCCTTTCACAGAGTTTTGTGGCGTCCATCATCCCATTTCCATCCTCAAATCGATCTTGAGAGTGATACACATTTAGCAAGACCAGTTCCATCATCATCCATCTTGCATACATCAATCCTTGTTGAGAGTGATACATATCCAGCAACAAAGATCTTGTGCATTCATTTCCACACAAAAAAAGAGATAGTAATTTGTTTCATTAAAATTTCGTGCATATAATATCATATTCTGAATTGAAAAAAAATAAAATAATTAATCTTCATTTATTTCATTTTGGTCCAAGCATACATATGTTTTTTTGGTTTATTGCATTATTCAACTAAAACCTCAAAAAAAAGATATCAGTGTTAGTTTGGATTCCATATTATACTGTCCATTGTGTTTATCATCATTCCCTACTTACTTCATCACGAGCTTGAATCCAGAAAATAAAAATAAAAATCATTTTATTATAGTTCATAGCATTTCGGTTCATAATTGCATATTTCTTGGTTTAGTTTAAGTTTCATTATTAAATTTGTTTTATTTTGGTTTGACCAGAAATTCTCATACCTTCACTTTCTCTTTGATATTATTTTGAGGCAGTGATGGGAGAGGCAGCACATGGCCAAACTGTGATGGCCACACTGAACCAACAAATGGCAATTATTCAAAAGAGCAATCACTACAAGAAAACTCCGCATTTACAAGGAAATTTTACTAGGAAAATAATTCCTCGTAAATTTACTACGAGCTTACTTCGGTTTTACGAGGAAAACAAGAATCCTCGTAACGTCCTCGTAAACGTACGAGAAAACAGTTTCCTCGTAATGTCGTAGTAAAATTACGAGGAAACTACGTGGCAAAAGAACATTTCATCGTAATCTCGTAGTAAATATTTTCCTCATAAAGTCCTAGTAAAAAATTACTACGAAATTCGAAGGAAATGTTTGTTTGCTTCAAATTAGCGAGGATTTGGCTAGAAAATATCTACTTTAAATCTAAAACGTGTTTTGTACCTACATTTCCTTGCAATTTCCTAGTAAATGTTCAGATTCGAAAATTTCTATAAATACCACCATTTGTGATTCATTTCAAACAAACAAAAAAAATCAGCTTTAAGCTTGATCAAAGAAAAAAATGTCCGATCCGGTAAATATTTTCGTGTTGCGGAAGTGGATGTATTCACACAGATAATAACGGGAGAGTGACGAAAGAATTTCTCGAAGGGTTGGAGACGTGTATGCATCAAGCAGATTCTACACCACTCACGCAGGAAAGTGGTAAGATGTTCTGTCCTTGTCGGAAATGCTGCAATACAAAATTAGGCCCTCGTGAAAATATTTGGAAGCATTTAATAAATAGAGGTTTCATGCCATATTATTATATTTGGTATCAACATGGAGAAGATGCTAGTTGTAGGAATAAAGCTAGCAGTAGTAATAAAAATTTTCAGGTTGAACCGGTTGATCATTTGCGTAATGAAAATAGCTATCATCACCAGGAGGAACAAATGGTAGATTGTGATAGGGTTCATGATATGGTAGGTGATGCATTTGTAACTCATGATGATGATGAAGTTGAAGAACCTAACTTAGATGCAAAAAAGTTTTGTGAAATGTTAGAAGCTGCGAATGAGCCAATTTACAGTGGTTGTAGAGAAGTTTTGTCTAAATTGTCGTTGGCTGCTAGAATGATGAGTATTAAAACCGATCACAATCTACCTGAAAATTGTATGCATGCATGGGCATACTTGTTTAAAGAGTATTTTCCAGAAGACAATGCGTCTGCTGAATCTTATTATGAGATTCAGAAATTGGCATATAGTCTTGGTTGCCCTCGGAGATGATAGACGTTTGCATTGACAACTGCATGATTTACTGAGGAGATGATGAGAAGTTAGAAGAATGTCGATTTTGTAAGAATCCACGATTCAAACCGCAAGGTCGATGGCGTAATAGGGTACCGTACCAAAGGATGTAGTACCTACCAATCACAGACAGATTGAAAAGATTGTACCAATCTGAGGAGACTGCTGGAGGGATGAGATGACACGCCGAGCATACTCAGACGGATGGAGAGATGACTCATCCATCAGATGCAAGAGCTTGAAAACATTTTAACAATGTATATCCACATTTCGCTAGCAATAGCTGTAATGTGTATCGTGGATTATGCACTGATGGATTTAGTCAATTTGGAATGTCAGGGAGACAATATTCATTGTGGCCAGTCTTTCTTACACCGTACAACCTTCCACCGGAGATGTGCATGCGACGAGAGTTTCTATTCTTGACCATATTAATACCTGGTCCAAAGCATCCAAAAAGATCTCTCGACGTTTTTTCTACAACTAGTGATAAAAGAGTTGAAAGATTTGTGGTCAACAGGGGTGAGGACATATGAGATTGTTCAACGAAAAATTTTTTTACAATGCGAGCGATGCTTTTGTGGACCATAAGTGACTTTCCTGCATATTGGATGTTGTCTGGATAGACTACATATGGGAGATTAGCTTGTCCATATTGTAATGGAATGACAGATGCGTTTCAGTTGAAGAATGGTAGGAAGACTACTTGGTTCGGTTGTCACCGTCGATTTCTTCTCGTTTACCACCCATACCAAAGAAACAAGCCATTGTTCAGGCACAAAAGGGTTGTTAGAGACACTCCTCCTCCATACTGAAATGAAGAACAAATCGAAGCGCAAATCTATTACTACGATGCTCTAGAAACAACTCCTCGTGGTGGGAATTGGCATGTTCACGGTAATATTCTTGATTCTTATGGTGTTCAGCACAACTGGCACAAAAAGAGTATATTTTGGGAATTGCCATATTGGAAATTTCTTTTGCGCCACAACCTCGATGTGATCCATATAGAGAAGAATTTTTTTGAGAACATCATGAACTCTATATAGAATGTCCCAATGAAGACGAAAGACAACGTAAAATCAAGGTTGGACTTACCCGATATCTGCTCAAGGAGTAAGCTACATATAAAAAGCAATGGGTAAGTTACAGTTCCGATATTCAGACTGTCATCAGAAAAAAAGTTGCGTTGTTCAACTGGGTGGCTTCAGAAGTGAAGTTCCCTGATGGGTATGTTTCAAATGTCTCAAGATATGTTGAGAAAAAGCAAAAGTTCTCTGGGATGAAGAGCCATGATTGTCATGTCTTTATGCAGCGACTACTTTCCTTTGCATTTGCGGAGCTACTACTGGCAAAAGTACATGAAGCACTTTCAGGTAATTAATATAATATGACGCAAACATTAATTTATTTCTTTATATATATATATATATGAATATACTAATGTGTTTAATTTTTGTTTTTGTAATATATAAGGGATTGAAGCATTTTTTAGGGATCTGAGCAGCCGCGCTCTTAAAGAGGAAGTTGTCCAACAACTTCATGTAAACATCCCCATCTTAATCTGCAATTTGGAGAAAATATTTTTGCCTACTTTTTTGACGTCATGGAACACATAGTTGTCCACCTCCCGTATGAGGCATTATTTCGTGGACCTGTGCATTATGGATGGATGTATCAGTATGAAAGGGCCATGAAAACTTTGAAACGAAAAGCCAAAAACCTAGCAAAAGTTGAAGGTTCTATTGTTGCGGGAAGTTTGACGGAAGAAACATCACATTTCACATCGTACTACTTTGCACCGAAAGTACGTACAAGGAAACGAGCTCCAAGAAGATATGATGATGGTGGTGTCGTGCTGACATATATGGAAGATGATGTTCCAGACATTTTTTGTCAAATTGGGCGATTGGGTGGGAAATTGAAAGAGATTTGGTGGTCGAGTGATGAAGACGTCCATAGTGCGCACCTTTATATTCTTCTCAATTGCGAGCATCCATTGATTGGTTATTTTGAAAGGTAAACATATAAACATACACACTTATATATATATTCAATTGATTAAATAACATAACATAATTTTACAGCCAATTTGTGACTCAAGTCGAAGAAGCAATACCTGATATATCGACAACTGAGTTAGACAAAAGAAAAGATCAACATTTTATCAAGTGGTTGAGGAAACATGTATTTATTATAACTTAAATTTTATGCATACATTACCACAAAGTAAGTC
The DNA here is from genome assembly GCA_932364175.1 of Eruca vesicaria subsp. sativa. Classification (NCBI taxonomy): domain Eukaryota; kingdom Viridiplantae; phylum Streptophyta; class Magnoliopsida; order Brassicales; family Brassicaceae; genus Eruca; species Eruca vesicaria. The sequence goes on along the minus strand of CAKOAT010118043.1, from coordinate 68,221 downwards.
TAATGTCTAGTTCTATTACATTTTTTGCAGGTTGATTATGACGAACCTGAGTATCCCGCATGGTTTCGTGAATTACTTCAAGGTCCCGTTGCAAAGGTTGGTTATGACGAACCTGAGTATCCCGCATGGTTTCGTGAATTACTTCAAGGTCCCGTTGCAAAGGTCATTACATCATCGATGTATTTCACCCGAGTCTATACTTTTCATACCTATAACTATGGTAGACACCGGGCGACAAGTAATTATGGAATATGTGTGAATGACGAAACAGATTTCCACGGGATCTTGTAGGAGATTTATGAAGTTCAATTGCCAGGTATGAGTCTGAAATGTGTTATCTTCAAGTGTGAGTGGTACGACCCCGTCATCAACAGAGGTGTTCGGATTAATAAGAACGGTGTAGTTGATGTCAATGGTGGACGAAGGTACAACAAATTCTTTTTTTGACATACATGTTATGAGTACTAATTTCTACGTTGTCTTTATTTCTGCAGGTACAACAAATTCGAGCCTTTCATATTGGCTTCCCAAGCAAATCAAGTTTGCTTCATTCCATACCCTCAAATTACTATCTCGGGAATAAACGGGGTAGCTGTTATCAAAGTTACACATCGAGGACGAATAATCGTTAGAGAAGAACCACCATTACAAGAAGAAAACACCAATGAAATCGAGGAACCTGAAGTAGAAATTGATGACATCCTACTCACTGATCCGCATAATCGTGGAAACGAAGATGTTCCTGATCACTCAACGGACGAAGGTGTTGAGGACGAGTTTTACGAAAATGATGATGTTTCTACAGATTACAAGAATTTATCCGAATGAATTATGTATGTTTTATAAGTTTGTTTAATCACAAAAATGAATTTGAATTATTTATGTTTTAAATTTTTTTAGTCACAAAAATGAGTTTTATTATGTATGTTTTAAGTTTGTTTAATCACAAAAATTAATTTGAATTTGGGGGTTTAGGTGTAGAAGAGGTTTGGAGTTTGGTTGTAGAAGAGTTTATAAGTTAAGGAAGTTGTGGTTTGGTGTTTGGGGTTTTGAGTTTAGGGATTTACAAACTCTTTCCTCGTAAAACCCTAGTAACAAAAAACGCGGGCCTCGCTGTTTCCTCGTAAAGGCTGTTTCCTCGTTAGTCCTTGTAACGGAATTACTAGGAATTTATGAGGAAACCTAAACGCAGGACTCGCGATTTCCTCGTAAAGTCCTCGTAACCCTAAACGCGGGACTCGCTATTTCCTCGTAAATTACGAGAACCTTCTTACGAGGAAATAAATTCCCTATATAAGTCGAGCCATCCGATTTTTCTCATTTGTAGCAATCTTCTCTCAAAATCCTCTTAAGGTACTCTCCAATTCCTAGTTAAGTGATTAGATTAGAGAATTTAGATTAGGTGGTTAGTTTAGAGAATTTAGATTAGGTGGTTAGTTTAGGGAATTTAGATTAGGTTAATTTAGTTTTTTAACTGTTTTTTAAATGATACTAGTATATTAATGTTTTAAATTTTTTTTTTTTGAAATATAGATGCCTAGACAGAACAAGCTTGCTAGGGCTAAGAGGCCTCTTCAGGAGAGTCATTACGGAGATATTTTCGGTCGTCAGTCTGGTCCTCACATAGGCGCTTCATCTTCTTCCGCTTCCGGTTCTTCGATTCCAGATTACATTGTTCCTGAGACTCAAGGAGTTTCTACGGCTCCCCGGTTTATTCCACCACCTCATCCTCCACTTCCTCCTACACCTCCACCGGTCGCCGGCGTTCATCCCGATTTGGAGGTGCTGCCAAACGCTTCATTTGCGGTGTACACAGTCGAGGATATTATGGAAGCTCCAGGCAGAGAAGGGCTACCTGAGTTAGATCCTCTTCGACAGGACGGCCGCAACATATTTTGGTATGCTTGAATTTTTAAAAAGTGTTTATAATTTATTTATTAATTAACCAAAAATTAACAAATTAATCTAAATAATTTTTTTTGTTTTTTTCTAGGTTTAATGTTGACGGATGTGTCGCTCAGAGCGTCACCGATTGTATCAAGGGATACTTTCCCGATCCAGCTCCAAACTGGAAAAGACGCCCAGCCACACAAAAAAGACGTGGTTCAAATCGTTCGCTGTAAGTCATTAATTAATAAACTTAATTTATTTTTTAATTATTTCAAATTTTTAATATTATTGAACTAATTAATTTAATATTTTCTAGTTACAGAGAAAATATCGTTGGTCTATAGGGATTCACCAGCGGGTGAAGACGGAGTTTGAGGCGAAGTGCAAAGCGCGATTGCTCGACATGGTCTACAACTGGAAGGGCGATTTTCAGGTGTGGATTTATGAACTTTATATAGTTTATATCATTAACTTCAAATCATTTTAAAATTATTTTTTGTTCAGGTGGATGGTTACAAGGAGGGGAAACCCGGTTGCCTCACATATGAAGTGTGGGATGGCCTCATCAGATATTGGGGGTTGCCAGACTTGATCAGAACCTCCAACACAGACTCCGAGAACCGCATGACTAAAGACGAGCATGGCAACACGAAGATGCTTCACACCGGGGGTCGAAAACCTCACGCGGGAATCCGTCTAGACATGGTAAATTTATATTTTAATAACTAATTAATATTTTTAATCTATTTATATATTTCTAATTAATAATTAATTTTTAAAATTATTTTTTTAGGCTAAAGAGAGATGAGTTCTTCTATCTCTGAAAGAGCTTTACGAGAGGACCCACCAGAACAAGGCTGGGCATTTTGTAGATCCTAGATCCGAGCGAATCTACAATGAGGTTGTTGCTCGGATTGACCACCGCCAGACCCAGCTGACTCAGCAGTCTGGGACACCCATCATATTATCCACTCCTAAAGTGGACAAGATTTACGAGGAGGTAAATAATTTGTTTTTCTATTTATTTTTATTATTTATTTAATTTATTTTTAACGTTATTATTCTTTTTATTTAAAGGTTGCCCCTAGTATAAAGGAACGTATCGTCGGGATTGGTTCCGTTAACGATGTCCGCACAGAGACATCGTCTTATGCTCAGCAATAGCACGATGTCACTGCTCAGCTGCGCTCGGAGTTGCAGGCGACACAATCACATGTGAGTTCTCTCTCTGATATCCTGGACGTTTTGGCGGTCGGAAACCCGCAAATGGCGGAGATGTTGCGTGTCAGATGGGAAAACAGAGGGCTTCCAACCCAACATCATCAACCGTCACAGTCACAACCATCGATGACCAACATGGACGAGGAGGAGTTGGCGAGCCGGGATGACGACTGCGTTCGTCAATTTAACGACCAGCATCCGTAGTTTAGTTTTTTTTTTCTTTTTAATTGTATATTATGAATTTAAAACTTAAATATTTAGTTATTTATAAAATATTTTGTTATTTCTTTTTTATTTATAATTTGGTTTTCTTAATTTATTAAAAATATATTATTTATATTTATTTTAATTATTATTTTTTAATAGGGAAAAAATATTTCAAAGTAAATTCCTCGTAATCATTTCGAAGTAAAGTCCTCGTAAACATTTCAAAGTAAGTTCCTCATAAATCGTTACGACGCGCTTACGAAGAAACTAGTTACTATGATTTTATGAGGAAATCTGTACGAGGACGTTATGACGAGATAAGTATCCACGCGTTTACGACGAAAGGTTTCCTCGTAAATTAACTAGGAACTTACGAGGAAAAAGGCTTTACGATGAACGTGTTACAACAAAACGTGTTTCCTCGTAATTTCCTAGTAACGGGTCCATTACTAGGAATTACAAGGAAAAGTTTTTCTAGTAAAACTTGTGTTTTCTTGTAGTGAATGATCAATTGGCTCGGTTAAACCAGAGAAATAACTTAGTTGGAAATCAGGCATAAGGCCAACGACCACAAAGGAGAAACCATAGTTCTGGAGATGCACCTGAGGCTGTGAATATTGAGCTAAAACCACCAGATCCGTCATGGAGAGTTCCATATACACCAATCTACCTGAAACAACCTGCCTCATGAGAACTACCCACCCCATGGCCGCCAGGCTGGCCCTGCAGGGCACCAACCCTAACCCCTCCATTATGAGTTTTCACTAACTTCATAATTAGGTTGTTGGTGAGACTCAAACCTAGGTCCTCACCCTTTAACAGCACTCCCACATGACAAGCTGTCACCCAGGTTCGAGTAATGCCAAGCGCATCAATAACCTACTGGTGGATGTGGAGGCAGTTCCTCTCATGGTGAGGGGTTAGGGTCGGTGCCCTGCAGCGCTTGTGAGCCACAGGATGGGTTGTCACATCTGACACCCAAGTGTTGTCAGGTTTACGCCGGAATACAGAGGGGTATCTAATATGGGAAATGAACATGGATAAGTGGCTACAGTCCGACAAAATTCGCAGGAAAAACAAGCTGACACAAGCTGTCCAAGCCTTCACCAGAAATGCCTACCAAGGGGTGGTAAAGGAAAGCACTCAACAAATGTTAGATTGGAGAGACCTTAAGGTCCGAATGCACAAGAAAATTCTAGAGAAGTTCCAACACCACACACGTTAAAACAATGCCGTGCCAGTGACCATGAAGGAGACAGAAAATATCGACCCATACATGTTGTGCAAGCCTATTCCAAAACCGGAACAAGAAAGTGCTCAAGTAAAGGCTAGGGTAAGTCTTATAATTGATAATCTGGGTTATAAATCATCTCTCACTTGTATGAGTAACTTGTCTTTTCCCAAGAATGTTCAGACATGTCTTGAGGTCCAACAAAAACCGACCTTCATATCCTTGTTGGAATCAAAAGCTCTCCAAGAATTATGTCCAAGGAATAAGGAGATTTCAAAACCAAAGAAAGAAGAGGCATCAAGCCAAGGTAAGTCTTCTAACTCTAGGGATTTAGAACATCATACATGTTATAGATGTCATAAAATAGGACACTTTTCAGTAGCTTGTCCAACTAAACAAGTGTTGAAAGAAACATCACTAGAAAAGAAAACAGAATTGTTTAAAATGAGTGATAGTTTTATTCAATATGATTTGTTGGTTCCAAATTCTTGTATAATGTACTTTTCCTTGTCAAAGGGTGACACTTGTCGATTTCCGTTAAATAAGGAAACTTAGGAAAACCCTAATTTTCCAGAGGAACTGGATCTCTGCGAAAGCCAACGACAAGTAACCAAATAAATGCGGAAAAATATGAAAAACGTAATAAAACAAATTTAAAAAAAAAGTAGATCTTATTTCGATTTTGCGTAAGAGCATTGCGATTATTAAAAGGGTTTACAAAGGCTTTGGCCGTAGGGCCGTCAGCGAGTTATCAACATAAAAACCTTAAACCTAATCGAGTCGCAGCTCGATAACAAAAGACGGAAAAAGATAAGAAAAAGGATTTGATTGATTTGAGACTGAACCTTATGAAAGGCTGCCTACGTACCCCTTTCGAGGATCAAGTCGAACGTAGTTCAGTTGATAGAGCTGGACCAGAGATCGAACCGCCTACGCGAGTTCGTCTAGTAATTGAGCGCCAGTCATAAAAACCGAACTTGTCGAGAAAAAAGCCTAAGTTTCTAAGTGCGGAAAATTCTAAATCTAGAAAAGTTGTAAAAGTCTCAGATGAGAGCTCTGAAATTTGTTTTTCTGCTTTTTCCTTATGCCTCCTGCTTATATACTCCTCTCCCAGGGGGTTCAGTCTTTCCATTTTGCCCGGATTCGAGTTTATCGGGAATCTTCCATTTATCTCGATCCTTCCTTTTTTTCCCGCGGAAATCTTCTATTTATCTTCAAATTTGCCATTTATCTTCAAACTTGACATGTATCTTCCTTCTGCGAGTAAATCATCAAAACGTTATCGTATCTTCGGGTTAGATTTCGTTAAGATCGCGAGATGAGCTTTTATCACCTTTTAGGACTTTCCGGGCCGTTTTGCGATGAATCCGTTTTTCGACTTTGTACGAGATCGTTTCCTGATCCGATGCCGTTTTTAGTAAATTCCCCGAGTTAATCGTAAAGTTTAGCTACGTTTGTTTCTCGGTTAATCGTTGCCGTTTTTTTACGATTTACTCTACGTTTTTATTAAAAACGCGTTTTTACGATTTTTACAAAAAATCTAGAACAAATCGTATAGTCGAGGCAATGTTCGGTGTTTCGCTTAACCGTTGCCGTTTTATACGATTTCCTCGAGTTCTTTTCGAGAAAACAAAGTTTTACGGTTTTTATCGTAAAAAACGAATGATAAGACGGATCGAGACGAAACGGGAGACATTCCGACCGTGGTTCGGAACACGATCGTGTCGAAGGACGTAAGCATTGAATCGGGGATGCGGGAGATCGAGGCTTGGGATGGTCGGTTCAACGTACGGTGAACCGAGCCGGACCGGTTCTGCTCGCCGGTTGGCGAACTGTCCGGGAAGCTTCTGGTTCGCCCAACGGCGAACTAAGCCAGCTGGCTTAGCTCGCCGTTGGGCGAACTAGTCGGGACAAGACTAGTTCGCCGTTGGGCGAACTAGTCGGGACGAGACTAATTCGCGTTTTACGGCGGTTCGGTTTTTCGCGGTTTTGTGCTTAACTCGGACGATCGTGTAATCGACGTTTGTTTCGTTTTTCCAAAATAACGATCTTCCGAGTTTTCCACGGATTTCCTTTGTTCGGAAATCTCTTTGGATTTATAAAACGATTTCTCGAGTTTTATAAAACGATTTCTCGAGTTTTATAAAACGATTCTTCGAGTTTTATAAAATGGTTTCTCGAGTTTTATAAAACGATTTATCGAGTTTTATAAAATGATTCTTCTATTTTTATAAAACGGTTTCTCGAGTTTTATAAAACGATTCTTCGAGTTTTATAAAACGATTTCTCGATTTTTATAAAACAATTTCTCGAGTTTTATAAAACACTTCTCGAGTTCTATAAAACGATTTCTCGAGTTTTATAAAACGATCTATCGAGTTTTATAAAACGTATTTTTATTTATTATTTTTGCGGAAACTTTTTGTCATTGATTCCGTCGTGAACGATTTTGACACCAACAGTTAGCCCCCCAGCTCGCTAGAATCTTGAACCTTTAGCGTAAGGTTCTTGCGAGTGGTTAGCCAGTTTTAGTTAAGNCACCAACAGTTAGCCCCCCAGCTCGCTAGAATCTTGAACCTTTAGCGTAAGGTTCTTGCGAGTGGTTAGCCAGTTTTAGTTAAGTTAGGCGGAATTAATGGTTGGAAAGGTCCATTGAAAGTAATCTTTCTACTCTCTAGGAAGCGAAAAGCGTTTAAGATTAGAGCTGCGCCTTGTGAAGGCTGCCTACGTACCCTATCGGAGGGATCAAGCCTTTCGTAGTTCGTTTTGGAGTTATGGTTCGTATGACCTGTTTCGCAGTGAGACCTTTACAGTCAAGTTATGTGTCGTGTAGAAATTATCGAGCATATTGATGTCGATTACATCAGTTTGCACTTTTTTTAAGAGCGTATTTTTATTCGTATGAATGTAGCAGGAAGTATATGAGTTGATATTGAGGGAGGTCCGCGAGTTGTCGTCTCGCATTCCTTTTCCTTTGTGGATCGCCTTATTCGTTTGCTCGTTTTAGGATGTTTAGTAAATCGAGTGAGCGTTTAGATATAGACGAAAAGACATGCCTTTAGGATCTCGATTCATGCCTTGAGACGTTAGAGACCAGTGTGCTGGGTTTAGGGCAAGACCTAGGTTTACTTTCGGATTAAGGCTATGCGATGACTAGTCGGCTTTCGTTTTTCCTGTTGCGATTTTAACCTGATACCATACCAATTTAGAATCCGCGATATGTTCTCGGCTTATATGATTCGTCTGGTTGGAACCGAGCATCTCACCGGGAACAATTTCTAAGTTGCCCGGAAGTGCTGACCAAAAATTTGGATTTCTTTTATAGCTCTATTACCCTTGTGTCGGGTGTTCGAGAGCTATCTCTGCGAGATAACTTAAGTTTGTTTAGGACTGTTGCGAGTTCGTTGTGATCAGCAACAAACTATTTTTAAGTGATAGATGTTTACGTAGTTTGGTCCTTCACGAAGGATACGTACGTTAAGAAGTTTTGCGTATTTTATAGTCGCGAACAGACTGTTAGGTCTTCCAAGAAAATGACTTTATCGAGAAAGGTACTTGTGTCGAAAAACTAATCTCCGGGCGTCTGCGACGTCTCCAGTGCCGAAAGTTGGTTTTTATTTTATATGCCGTGTTTCGTATTCGGAACGTTTGCGGGCTCGAAGATGTTGCGCGGTGTTGCGAGGGTTTTGTCTTAACCCTGCTTTGCAGGAACACTTTGGTTCGTTTGCAGATATTCGCAATTAAAACTTACATTCCTGTTTGGATGTTAGGTATTTTTTTTACTATTTGTGCTAGAGCAATTAGGACCGAGAGGTCGCCTAAGTTGTTTCCCCAAAACAAAGCGTTTTTCGTTACGGTGCTTTGTGAAGTGTTGAACTTCCGAGATTCGTACGGCTTTAGAGCTCTGGTATGAGTGTTTTCTTATACGTCGGATTTTGTAGGCAACTTGCTTCGGAAATTGAGTGAATCGCGAGAATACAGAACTTAGCCGATTTTCGACAAGTTTGCATTATTCGTTGAATGTATTGGCTTGGCGTGAAGATTGTGTTCAGCCGCACAGCCAAGGTCATATTTGGTAGAGGATTAGACCACCACACTTTCGTGCTATCGAAAAGGTCGAGTGGGTTTGTAAACTTGGCATCGAAGTGAAGCGTGATCGGACAATAGCCAAGTAGCGTTTGTCGAGCTTGATATGCCAAGTATGCCCGTGGTTATAGAAAACGTTTTTCCGTTTTAGGTTTGATTTATACGATGAAAGTTTCGTATAAACTTTCCTATGTATGGAAGTTTTTTTTTTTTTACTCGAGGGAGACAGAGCTTAAGAAGCTTGATGTAGAGCTCGTGCGGAGTCGATTGCGGGGCGGTTCCATTCTAGGATGTAATCGGGAGGAATGAGAGCGGATGCTCGTGAACCGAAGGGCTAAAGAGTGAGATCTTTTAGATCGTGGCACGAGGAAGCAAAGTTTAGATTGGTTGCTCAGTGCCGGAACGTATAGCTTGGTTTTCGCTATAAGGAAAGTACTTTTCGCAAAACCTGTTACGTTTACTTTCAAAAGTTACTTCGTTATGACCTGATCCTGACTATACGAAGGATTTCTCCTGTAAGAAACAGGCGATGAATTCAGTAAATCGGCACGACGCATTGGGTTATCAATGTTTCCGCAGAAATTTCGAGAAACCTTTCCGCTTAGTTTTTGATTCTTCGGTGATGGTTTTTTTGGAGTCACTCGCAGAGTTTACCAAAAGTTATTTCACCGAGATCTAGTCGCAAAATGTTTTAGCGGGTTTCTCGGACGGAATGAATCACATGATCAGCAATAGGATCAGTCGGCGAGAAGGGAGGACGTGTTCTTTATTGCTTCTTTGTGTTCTTGATTTTTCTTTCGCCGCAAATGTTCTTGACATTATTCTGTGACTCACTTGGTTTGACGGAAAATGAGATCAATGCTTCGATGCCTAAATATTTCTCGTATAGTTTTTCGATTCTTATACTTGTTTTATAAAGTTCGAGAAGATATTTATGACTTTGGCAAATTATCGAGTTTCGCTCTGAAGTTTCGAAGAGATTTTCTAACCGCATGATTGCGACGAGAGATGCTCTATATTCCTCGAGATTATTTCCCAGACGGTTTGGATCAGTATTTGGCGACTAGACGGTTCTTAGATTGTCGTTTGCTTTTGGGATGATTTTGACGAGGCGTCGCATTGTCCAAATATTTTTCTGCTTGTTTTGGCGAGAGTTTGCTTTATAGAAAGCATTTTCTCGATGCGAGGGAAAATATTTGACGAAATAAAAAGATGAGTTTCCTTTGAAGGATTCGGATGATCGATAATCCGGGTTGGTTAAAGACTGTGGTAGATTAGCGATGACTTGGAGTATGTCTGGTTTACGGAAATTTCTAGGAGCGAGTCGGTTTTAAGACGACATCAGCGTCTCTAGCTCCTTCTTTATTTTATGAAATGAGTACATTCGAATGCGTGGCGATCGTTTCTCGGTTGTACGAGAGATTGGATCGGTTTGCGAGTTATGCCTGAATGGTTAGAGAACAACAAATCGAGATAGAAAAAAATTTCTTACGACTTAGCATGCTAGACTATCCTCTAAATTCTAAGTTCTCTAGGTTTCACCGCAGTTTACAAGACGTTTTCGTTTCTTACCTACGAGAAATTAGAAGTCTAATAAAATTTTCAAATCGGACATACCTTAGTTTCATCGATGATTTGGGATCGTCTATTCTTCGTTCTTCATCTTTTGACCTACCGGTCGTCGACGAAATACCAACGAAAGTTTGGGAGTGAGGAAGGGATTTTGTCATCCGAGTTTATGTTCTCGTTTCTTCATACTGTTGGTTTTATTTAACCGACTAGGTGTGCTATCGAAAAATCAATCACGCGTTTATGACTAGATGTTTTCGACTTAACATGGCAGCGTTTCGTAAAACCGGATTGTATTTAGAGAGTTCAAACCTCTCGTATAGTTTAGGCAACTTTTGGTGTTAAGTCGACCGTTGCTGTTTTAGACGATTGATTCGAACTTATACGAAAAAATAAGTCTTTGCGGTTTTTATCGTAAAATCTCAATGAAAATTCCGATGGAGACGAAACAAAAATCAGCGTGATCAAGACTCGAGAGAGAAACACGAGGTTTAGTTCAGTTGATAGATATGGACCAGAGATCGAACCGCCTAGGCGAGTTTGTCTAGTAATTGAGCGCTAGTCATAGAAACCGAACTTGTCGAGAAAAAAGCCTAAGTTTCTAAGTGCGAAAAATTCTAAGTCTAGAAAAGTTGTAAAAGTCTCAGATGAGAGCTCTGAAATTCGTTTTTCTGCTTTTTCCCTATGCCTCTTGCTTATATACTCCTCTCCCAGGCGGTTCAGTCCTTCCATTTTTCCCGGATTCAAGTTTATCGGGGATCTTCCATTTATCACGATCCTTCTTTTTTTTTCCCGCGGAAATCTTCTATTTGTCTTCAAATTTGCCATTTATCTTCAAACTTGACATTTATCTTCCTTCTGCGAGTAAATCGTCAAAAAGTTATCATATCTTTGGGTTAGATTTCGTTAAGATCGCGAGATGGGCTTTTATCGCGTTTTAGGACCTTCCGGGCCATTTTGCGATGAATCCGTTTTTCGACTTTGTACGAGATCATTTCCTGATCCGATGCCGTTTTTATTAAATTCCCCGAGTTAATCGTAAAGTTAAGCTACGTTCGTTTCTCGGTTAATCGTTGCTTTTTTTTTACGATTTACTAGACGCTTTTATTAAAAACACGTTTTTACGATTTTTACGAAAAATCTCGAACAAACCATATAGTCGAGGCAATGTTCGGTGTTTCGTTTAACCGTTGCCATTTTATCTGATTTCCTCGAGTTCTTTTGGAGAAAACAAAGTTTTACGGTTTTTATCGTAAAAAACGAATGATAAGACGGATCGAGACGAAACGGGAGACATTCCGACCGTGGTTCGGAACACGACCGTGTTGAACGACGTAAGCATTGAATCGGGGATGCGGGAGATCGAGGGTCGGGATGGTCGGTTCAACGTACGGAGAACCGAGCCGGACCGGTTCAGCTTGCCGTTTGGCGAACTGTCCGGGAAGCTTCTAATTCGCCCAACGGCGAGCTAAGCCGGCTGGCTTAGTTCGCCGTTGGGCGAACTAGTCGGGACGAGACTAATTCACGTTTTACGTCGGTTTCGGGTTTTCGCGGTTTTGTGCTTAACTCGGACGATCGTGTAATCGACGATTGTTTCGTTTTTCAGAAATAACGATCTTCCTAGTTTTCCACGGATTTCCTTTGTTCGGAAATCTCTTTGGATTTATAAAACAATTTCTCGAGTTTTATAAATCGATTTATCGAGTTTTATTAAACGATTTTTCGATTTTTATAAAACGGTTTCTCGAGTTTTATAAAATGATTTATCGAGTTTTTTAAAATGATTCTTCGAGTTTTATAAAGCGGTTTTCGAGTTTTATAAAACGATTCTTCGAGTTTTATAAAATGATTCTTCGAGTTTTATAAACGATTTCTCGATTTTTATAAAACGATTTCTCGAGTTTTATAAAACACTTCTCGAGTTTTATAAAACGATTTCTCGAGTTTTATAAAACGATCTATCGAGTTTTATAAAACGTATTTTTATTTATTATTTTTGCGGAAACTTTTTGTCATTGATTCCGTCGTGAACGATTTTGACACCAACAGTTAGCCCCCCAGCTCGCTAGAATCTTGAACCTTTAGCGTAAGGTTCTTGCGAGTGGTTAGCCAGTTTTAGTTAAGNCACCAACAGTTAGCCCCCCAGCTCGCTAGAATCTTGAACCTTTAGCGTAAGGTTCTTGCGAGTGGTTAGCCAGTTTTAGTTAAGTTAGGCGGAATTAATGGTTGGAAAGGTCCATTGAAAGTAATCTTTCTACTCTCTAGGAAGCGAAAAGCGTTTAAGATTAGAGCTGCGCCTTGTGAAGGCTGCCTACGTACCCTATTGGAGGGATCAAGCCTTTCGTAGTTCGTTTTGAAGTTATGGTTCGTATGACCTGTTTCGCAATGAGACCTTTACAGTCAAGTTATGTGTCGTGTAGAAATTATCGAGCATATTGATGTCGATTACATCAGTTTGCGTTTTTTTTAAGAGCGTATTTTTATTCGTATGAATGTAGCAGGAAGAATATGAGTTGATATTGAGGGAGGTCCGCGAGTTGTCGTCTCGCATTCCTTTTCCTTTGTGGATCGCCTTATTCCTTTGCTCGTTTTAGGATGTTTAGTTAATCGAGTGAGCGTTTAGATATAGACGAAGAGACATGCCTAATAATCTCGATTTATGGCTCGAACCGCCTAGGGGAGTTCGTCTAGTAATTGAGCGCCAGTCATAGAAACTGAACTTGTCGAGAAAAAAGCCTAAGTTTCTAAGTGCGGAAAATTCTAAGTCTAGAAAAGTTGTAAAAGTCTCAGAAGAGAGCTCTGAAATTCGTTTTTCTGCTTTTTCCCTATGCCTCTTGCTTATATACTCCTCTCCCAGGCGGTTCAGTCTTTCCATTTTTCCCGGATTCGTGTTTATCGGGAATCTTCCATTTATCTCGATCCTTCCTTTTTTCCCGCGGAAATCTTCTATTTATCTTCAAATTTGCCATTTATCTTCAAAATTGACATTTATCTTCCTTCTGCGAGTAAATCGTCAAAACGTTATCGTATCTTCGGGTTAGATTTCGTTAAGATCGTGAGATGGGCTTTTATCGTGTTTTAGGACCTTTCGGGCCGTTTTGGGATGAATCCGTTTTTCGACTTTGTACGAGATCGTTTCCTGATCCGATGCCGTTTTTAGTAAATTCCCCGAGTTAATCATAAAGTTTAGCTACGTTCGTTTCTTGTTTAATCGTTGCCATTTTTTACGATTTACTCGACGTTTTTATTAAAAACGCGTTTTTTACGATTTTTACGAAAAATCTCGAACAAACCGTATAGTCGAGGAAATGTTCGGTGTTTCGTTTAACCATTGCCGTTTTATACGATTTCCTCGAGTTCTTTTCAAGAAAACAAAGTTTTACGGTTTTTATCGTAAAAAACGAATGATAAGACGGATAGAGACGAAATGGGAGACATTCCGACCATGGTTCGGAACACGACCGTCTCGAAGGACGTAAGCATTGAATCGGGGATGCGGGAGATCGAGGGTCGGGATGGTCGGTTCAACATACGGCGAACCGAGCCGGACCGGTTCAGCTCGCCGTTTGCGAACTGTCCGGGAAGCTTCTAGTTCGCCCAACGGCGAACTAAGCCATCCGGCTTAACTCGCCGTTGGGCGAACTAGTCGGGACGAGACTAATTCGCGTTTTACGGCGGTTTCAGTTTTTCGCGGTTTTGTGCTTAACTCGGAAGATCGTGTAATCGACGATTGTTTCGTTTTTCCGAGATAACGATCTTCCTAGTTTTTCATGGATTTCCTTTGTTCGGAAATCTCTTTGGATTGATAAAACGATTTCTCGAGTTTTATAAATCGATTTATCGAGTTTTATAAAAACGATTTTTCAATTTCGGAACACGTTTCACCTTGTATCCCCCGCGCTTTCAGATTTTTCTTAACAGTTATACATCCCGATAACAACTGCCATAGGAAATTTTTTATCTTCGGAGGACACCGTACCTTCCAGCAGTATGCTTTTAATCAATCTACTGTGGGTCCCAAGATTTGAGGTTGTTTTACCTTGTCCAGGTAAACCCGTTCTAATTGATATCCTGACTTCATTGTGTATTTTCTATTCTTCGTAAAATGCCATCCATCCATGTCTTCCATTTGATTCCTACTAAGTGGTATACTCTCAATAAGTGTTGCATCTTGGGGATCAACAAGAGTCTGAATAGCCTGTATATTCCAACTTCGCGTAGTAGTATTGATAAGAGAATCCACGGTGAGATCCGGATAAAGATTGTGATTGTTTTTATTTGCTGGTCTCGGGTGAGTGGTTGGGATCCATGGATCATTCCATACAGAGATGAATGACCCTGATCCGACCCTTTTGATAAGTCCTTTGTTAACCAGAGATCTAGCAGAGATAATGCTCCTCGTCCCATAGGACGGAGAGTATGATCTAATTGGCTCTAATGGTGAAGCATTTCTATAGTACCGACCTTTGAAAACATGAGAAAACAAAGTATTTGGTTTCTCAATTAGGCGCCATAATTTCTTCCCAAGCATTTCCATGTTAAATTCCTCGATGTCTTTAAGACCCACTCCTCCTTCATCTTAACTGAAACACATTTTATCTCATGATTTCCACTACATTCCTCTTGTACCTCCCCCTGGACTCCACCAAAATTGTGCTACTGCACCCGTAAGTTTTTTTGTAGTTCCCTTAGGTAGCCAATAACATGACATCACATGATTTGGCAAAGCCGTAACCACATACTTGATAATCACTTCTTTTCCACCCTTTGTGAAGAATTTAAATGTCCAACCATTGACCCTATTATTTAATCGTTCCTGTACAAATCCAAACACTTGTATATTGGATCCTCCTAGACTCTCTAGTAAGCCCAGATAGGATCCCATTCCTTCTATATTCTCTATTCCTAGGATGTCCCTTAATTCTTGACGATGTGATTCCCCAATCTTGTGTCCAAATTGAATTGAAGACTTTTGAAAGTTTATTAATTGACCCGAAACTGTCCCATATTCCTTAAGGATCCTTAGAATGGTTTGACATTCTTCTGGTTGTGCCTTACAGAAGAATAAACTATCATCTGCAAAAAGCTGATGAGAAATCGATGGATAAGATCTGGCAACCTTCGTCCTTGACAATTGTTTTTGTCGTTCCGCTTTTTTTATATTGACAATTAAGGTCTCCGTGCACAAGATGAATAAGTAAGAAGATAGAGGATCTCCTTTTATTAAGCCTCTATGTGGGATAATGAGTCCCCGAAGTTTACCATTGAGTAAAACCCGATATTGAACTGACGAAATACACTCCATCATAATCTTAATCCAATGCGGATCAAAGCCCATTTTGTGTAGTAATTCCTGAATGAAATCTCATTCCACCCTATCATACCCTTTACTCATATCCATTTTGATGGCCATACACTTTTCCTAACAAGATTTGTTAGTTCTTAAGCCATGGAACATTTTCTGGGCAATAAGAATATTATATGATATTAGTCTTCCCGCCACAAATGCCGATTGGGTTTCTAAAATAAGTTGTGGCAAACAACTTTTCAGCCGCTGGCATAAGACCTTTGAAATAATCTTATATCCAACATTACAAAGACTTATCGGTCTGAGTTTTGTCATCCTTGTTGGTCTCTCCGTCTTGGGAATCATGCAGATATTAGTTATAATTAACCGAGAGTCCAAAATTCCCGTAACTAAAAATTTTTTCACCATCTCCACCAAGTCCTATTTTATTATATGCCAAGCATATTGGAAAAAAGCGTTGTCATTCCATCTGGATCCGGAGCCTTTTCAGGATGCATCATAAAGAGCACATGTTTAACCTTCTCCTCCGTCACAATCGTAAGAAGTCTTTGATTCATTTGGACAGTGATAGTTGATGGAACCTCCTCTAGAAAGTTTGTGAACTCATATGGTGAGGTAGTAGTAAATAGATCTTCAAAGTAGTCTATTACTATCTTTTCTACACCATTCTTCTCAGCTATCCATTTTCCAGCTTCATCATGTAGCCCCACTATTCTGTTACGTACTCGTCTTTGTTTCATTAAGGCATGATAAAATTTTGTGTTAAGATCCCCTGAACAGTACCACATATTCGGCTCTTCTGATACCAGTAATCCTCTTCATCCTTATATGCATCCTGAAGCTTCCTAGAGAGATCCAATATATCCTTCTGTGACCTATTATTATCCATTTGTACTTCTTCTAGGGCACGTTGAAGTTCCTGATTTTTTTCTTTTGCGAATGGCAGGTTGTTTTTCCGCCATGTTGTTGGTGTCAATATGGGTCAGGACGGAATCAATGGCTAAAAGTTTCCGTAAAAATAAAAATACGTTTTATAAAACTCAATAAGTCGTTTTATAAACTCGAGAAGTCGTTTTATAAAACTCGATAAGTCGTTTTATAAAACTCAATAAGTCGTTTTATAAAACTCGAGAAGTCGTTTTTTAAAATTTGAGAAGTCGTTTTATAAAACTCGAGAAATCGTTTTATAAAACTCGAGAAGCCGTTTTATAAAACTCGAGAAATCGTTTTATAAAACTCGAGAAGCCGTTTTATAAAACCGCGAAAAACCGCAAGCGCCGTAAACCGCGAGCTAGTTCGGCCGAACTAGCTCGCCGTACGGCGAGCTAAGTGGCCTCAAACTAGCTCGCCGTACAGCGAGCTGAACCGGTCAGGCTCGGCTCGCCATACGTCGAGCCGACCATCCCGAGACTCGATCTCCCACATCCTTGATTCAAGGCATACGTCCTTCAACATGATCATATTCCGAATCACGGTGGAAATGTCTCCCGTTTCGTCTCGATCCGTCCTATCCTTCGAGTTTTACGATAAAAACCGTAAAAATTTGTTTTCTCGAAAAGAACTCGAGGAAATCGTATAAAACGGCAACGGTTAAACGAAACACCGAACATTGCCTAAACTATACGATTTATTCGAGATTTTTCGTAAAAATAGTAAAAACGCTTTTTTATAAAAAAAACGTCGAGTGAATCGTAAAAACGGCAACGATCAACCGACAAACGAACGTAGCTAAACTTTACGATTAACTTGAGGAATTTATTAAAAACAGGCATCGAATTGGGAAACGGTCTCGTATAAAGTTGTAAAACGGATGTATCGAAAAACGGCTCAGAAGATCCTAAAACGTGATAAAAGCCCATCTAGCGATTTTAACGAAATCTAACTCGAAGATACGATAACGTTTTGATGATTTACCCGCAGGAGGATAAAAGTAAAGTTTGAAGGTAAATGGCAAGTTTGCAGATAAATAGAAGATTTCCGCGGGAAAAAGGGAAAGAATGAGATAAATGGAAGATTCTCGATAAACTTGAATCTAGGCGAAATGGAAAGACTAAACCGCCTAGGAAGGGAGTATATAAGCAATAGGCATAGGGCAGAAGCAGAGGACGATTTCCAGAGCTATCATCTGAGACTTTTACAACTTTTCTAGACTTAGAATTTTCCGCAATTAGAAACTTAGGCTTTTTTCTCGATAAGTTCGGTTTCTATGACTGGCGCTCAATTACTAGACGAATTCGCCCAGGCAGTCGATCTCTGGTCCAGCTCTATCAACTGAACTACGTTCGACTTGATCCTCAAAAGGGGTACGTAGGCAGCCTTTCATAAGGTTCAGTCCGAAATCGATCAAACTCTCTTTTTCTTATCTTTTTCGTCTTTTGTTATCGAGCTGCGACTCGGCTAGGTTTAGGGTTTTATATTGATAACTCGCTGACAGCCCCTGTGGCCAAAGCCTTTGTAATCCCTTGTAAAGATCGCAACGCTCTTACGCGAATTTGAAACAAGATCGACTTTCTTTATAAATTCTTTTTTATCATGTTTTTGTATTTTCCGCATTTATTTGGTGATATACCATGATTTTGACCCGCTTTTAGCCATGGTTTTGATATGTTTTTATGAGTTTTATATATATTTTTGGAGTCTATTAGGTATGTTTTCAAGTTCAGGAGCACTTTGGAGTAAAATGATGATTTAGGTGCCCTTTTGGAACTTAAAGGAGAGTTTTCCGAGATGACTACGAAGATCAGATAATAAGGACACATATCGATCGATACACACCCTGTGTAATCGATCGATGAGGCTTCTATTGAACATGAAGTCGAGATACTCCATCGATCGATGTACACCATGTACCATCGATCGATATGATGCGTGGAGAACAAGTTCAACTTGGCCGACTTGAAGCCCAAGTCTTCCCAATATTACAAAAATGCCCCTGACGAGTTTTTAACCTAATGGAACTCTTATTTATAGTTTTTGCCTTTGTGTTTGGCAAGGTGTGCTTTACATGCTTTTATGTTTCTAATACCTTTTGATACCTTTTGTACTTTAAAAGCTTTGCACACTTTTCCTGTTACTTTGTTCTATTCTATAAAGTATTTCTTTTCATCTTAATTTCTTAAAGGTTATAGAATTCTAGATTTAGAGGAAACACACAAAGAGATTTGTTATTCCAAGAACCACAAGTTCAATCCTCTTATCTATGAGTTTCTATTATTACCTAGTTGTTATGAATCTCTCAGTTATGTCTGAGTAGATCTCCTTGTTAGATTTAGGGTTCAAATAGTTATGAGGGATTATCCCCAACTATGGAATGTTGAATTGTTGATATTCATTATCCAAATGAACCCTAATGCTTACTCTAGAGTAGCTACCTAGAGTATGATCATGGGTGTGATTTAACTTGTTAATCATTGTCCTGAAATCATTTGGCATGAGCTTAGATCCTCTAGGGTTGTGCGAGAGCCGGTCTATGATCTTGGTGAACACAGTTTTGGTTCGATCTTATGCTATATCGATCGATACTCCTATAGAGTCATCGATCGACAGCAACCCATATCGTCCGATATCGTTGTCAAAACATCGGTCAATATTGCTGGCATTAAGATCAATGGATGTGTCTATTTAGCGACTGCTATTAGATCTATCTAAGAATCTTGAAAGCAATTCATTATAACATCTGTAGCATTATAATCCTGATTATCTGAATAGCAACCTTGAATCTAACTACTTTCTTTTACTGTTTCAAACCTAAAATCCATTCTCTTAAGCAACTTACCATTGCTTATAAACTGCAACTTTACTATTTTACCCCAACCCAGATCGGATGTCTACACCCAAATACCTGAGTGGGAGGCAACCCACTGTTAGGTATTTTCTTACTTAGTTTTGTTTTTTTCTTACTTATTACTTTCGTTTTTTGTTTTTAGGAAACATAGCTATACGATCATTACCTCTATCGACCGATGAGACCCTATCTACATCGCCGACATAACCCTATCAATGACGATCGATGGAAGTGACTCACCATCGATCGATACGAACATTGGTCAGGTATATCGTCCACGATTTCGATATTTGTTACACATTTATTATTTCTTATGCCCTAACTCCGACTAGTTATACACTGAGGACAGTGTATGATTTAAGTCTGGGGGGAGTGAATTACTGATGCTACTTTACCTTTTTGATCTCTTTAAAAAGTTTTCAAAAATTGGTTTTATTGAGTCAAGAAAGGGACAAAAAATTTTCAAAAAATTTTTCTTTTGCTTTTTATCCTACTACTCTTTAGCACCATTCTTAGAATTGTTGATTACAGAAAGTACTATAGATGCTAAAGTGGATCACTGATCATCCTATGACAACACTTTTCATGATTGTTTGGAAGAACCAAAGTTGATTTCCAACCTAACCTGACATCTATTGCTTGTCTTGGGGCTTGGTATACAAGGGACCGGAATCCTCATGCAAGTCTGGAAGGTAAAAGTCTCAAAAATTTCGGTTTCTTTCTCTCCTTCCTTTGGCATCCCCAGAAAATAAAAAGATTGAGATGATTTCCTGAGAGGCAGAGGGAGAGGTACATTACCCATGACCCCACTATTCTAAATCAAAGGAATGATCACACATTGTGGAAGCGAGGGAGAGGTAAATTACCTATGACCCCACTATTCGCCTACACTTTGTCAAAAAGAGACTACAAAAGTTGAAAGATCAATAAGATAAACATTAGTTGTTCATATGGATTGACATAAAAGAAAAGCAAGTTTGGGATTCAGAGAAGGGGGATAAAGAGAGAAAAGAAACCAGAATGAGAATGCCTGAAACTTGTATGAGTTGAATCCAAGTGTTCTTTGATCGATACTCCCAAGGTAAATCCTACACCTTTATTTTATGCATAAATGAAATCAGTGGAGGGGATAGACAGACATGATTGTTTAAGTTGATTGGCTAGATGCATTTGGTTGCTAAGCTAGGATATGGTATAATGTACTTCTGTAGTTAGTAATATGAGATGTGACTTGCAACAAAGTAGAAGTAATGATTTTAGAGCTAAAGATTTTATTAAGGCCCTATTGTTTTTAAACTTCTTCCAAAATAGACTAATGGTTTGCTTGAGGACAAGCAAAAGGTTAAGTCTGGGGGAGTTGATAGACCATGATTTTGACCCACTTTTAGCCATGGTTTTGATATGTTTTTATGAGTTTTATATATGTTTTGGAGTCTATTAGGTATGTTTTCAGGTTCAGGAGCACTTTGGAGTAAAATGATGATTTAGGTGCCCTTTTGGAGCTTAAAGGAGAGTTTTCCGAGATGACTATGAAGATTAGATAATGAGGACACATATCGATCGATACACACCCTGTGTAATCGATCGATGAGGCTTCTATTGAAGATGAAGTCGAGATACTCCATCGATCAATCTACACCATGTACCATCGATCGATATGATGCATGGAGAACAAGTTCCACTTGGCCAATTGAAGCCCAAGTCTTCCCAATATTACAAAAATGCCCCTGGCGAGTCTTTAACCTAATGGAACTCTTATTTATAGTTTTTTCCTTTGCGTTTGGAAAGGTGTGCTTTACATGCTTTTATGTTTCTAATACCTTTTGATACCTTTTGTACTTGAAAAGCTTTGCACACTTTTCTTGTTACTTTGTTCTATTCTATAAAGTATTTCTTTTCATCTTAATTTCTTAAAGGTTATAGAATTCTAGATTTAGAGGAAACACACAAAGAGATTTGTTGTTCCAAGAACCAAAAGTTCAATCCTCTAATCTATGAGTTTCTATTATTACCTAGTTGTTATGAATCTCTCAGTTATGTCTGAGTACATCTCCTTGTTAGATTTAGGGTTCAAATAGTTATGAGGGATTATCCCCAACTATGGAATGTTGAATTGTTGATATTCATTATCCAAATGAACCCTAATGCTTACTCTAGAGTAGCTACCTAGAGTATGATCATGGGTGTGATTTAACTTGTTAATCATTGTCCTGAAATCATTTGGCATCAGCTTAGATCCTCTAGGGTTGTGCGAGAGCCGGTCTATGATCTTGGTGAACACAGTTTTGGTTCGATCTTATGCTATATCGATCGATACTCCTATAGAGTCATCAATCGACTGTAACTCATATCGTCCGATATCGTTGTCAAAACATCGGTCGATATTGCTGGCAATAAGATCAATGGATGTGTCTATTTAGCAACTGCTATTAGATCTATCTAAGAATCTTGAAAGCAATTCATTAAAACATCTGTAGCATTATAATCCTGATTATCTGAATAGCAACCTTGAATCTAACTACTTTCTTTTACTGTTTCAAACCTAAAATCCATTCTCTTAAGCAACTTACCATTGCTTATAAACTGCAACTTTACTATTTTAAACCTTTTCAACCTAGCATCCTTGTGGATTCGATCCCTAAGTACTACAATTGAACCTCTTATTTGAGAGAGTAATTCACTTCTTAGGGTTAAACATTTGAGTGATATCATTTGGTTACTTGTCGTTGGCTTCCGCAGAGATCCGGGTCCTCTGGAAAATTAGGGTTTTCCTAAGTTTCCTTATTTCACGCTAATCAACGGTGTGAATTTCGGTTCCCACAGTTTGGCGCTAGAAGGAGGGGGGGTCGGATTACTCTTACTCATAGCCGCAAAACGCTTGATCAAAACGATGTCTGGATATATGAAAGACAAAGACGCAACTCGCAAAAACGCTGGTAAAACAACTCTAGCAGCGACTGCTCCTATAGCCAACGCTCACGCAAACGCTGTAGTAATTAATAAAATCAAAAACTTAATCGCGACTCTTCACCACGGAAAGAAAACGAAATGAGCTCGCGATTTCTCCGTCAAAACAAAAGGGCAACGATAAAACCAATCAAACCCCGTAACCAAATCGGAGAAATCTCAACGTGTGAAGGTTTGACCAGCTCGCCCAATGGCGAGTTGGACATGATTCTCAGGATCCTAAGCCTGATCCTATTCCAATCTCGATCGAACAGCTTTTCATTTCGTCTCAATCGGACTTTCCGTTGATATTTTACGACGAAAACCAGTCAACTCGACAAATCGAGATCACCCGCACCGAGCATCTCGGCTCGCCGTACGGCGAGCAGAACCAAGCATCTCAGCTCGCTATACGGCAAGCTGAACCAAGCGTCTCAGCTCGGCGTACGGCGAGCTGAACAAAGCGTCTCAGCTCGCCGTACGGCGAGCTGAGAAGACTCATTAACCTCGTCCAAGAAGTGCTGACTTAGCCCCAAGGGTTCTCATCGTCCAGCTCGCCGTACGGCGAGCTGAACTGTCCAAGTTAGCTTGCCGTACGGCGACCTGAACCGTCCAAGTTAGCTCGCCGTACGGCGAGCTAACCATCCTTTCACCTTGCCCAAAAGGTGCTGACTTTGCCCCAAGGGTTCCTACCATCCAGATCGTCACACGGCGAGCTGAAAGGTTTCATCCGGCTCGCCCTACGTCAAGTTGAACCAATCCTTGAGTCTCTCTCTCGATTCTTGATCGCTCTGGTTCTTGTTTTGTCTCAGTCGAAATTTCCATCGAGATTTTACGACAAGAACTGCAAAGACTTGTTTTCGTATAAGTTCGAATCAATCGTCTAAAACGGCAACGGTCGACTTAACACCAAAGTTGCCTAAACTATACGAGAGATCTGAACTCTCTAAACGCAATCCGGTTTTACAAAACTCTGCCATGAAAAGTCGAAAACATCCAATCATAAACACGTGATTGATTTTTCGATATACAAAGCGCACCTAGTCTGTTAAGTAAAACCAGCAGTACGAAGAAACAAGAAGATAAACTCGGACGATGAAATCCCTTCTCACTGTGAAACTCTCGTTGGTGTTTCACCGAAGACCAATTCATACAAAAGTAAGTCAAAAGACGAAGAACGAAGAATAGGCGGTTCCAAATCATCGAGGAAACTAAGGTATGTCCGATTTGAAAATTTTATTAGACTTCTAATTTCTCGTAGGTAAGAAACAAAAACGTCTTGTAAACTGCCGTGAAACCTAGAGAACTTAGAA
Organism: Eruca vesicaria subsp. sativa; assembly: GCA_932364175.1. Classification (NCBI taxonomy): domain Eukaryota; kingdom Viridiplantae; phylum Streptophyta; class Magnoliopsida; order Brassicales; family Brassicaceae; genus Eruca; species Eruca vesicaria. The sequence continues at coordinate 44,666 of CAKOAT010118043.1, read as the reverse complement.
TTTAGAGGATAGTCTAGCATGCTAAGTCGTAAGCAATTTTTGTCTATCTCGATTTGTTGTTCTCTAACCATTCATGCATAACTCGCAAACTGATCCAATCTCTCGTACAACCGAAAAACAATCGCCACACATTCGAACGTACTCATTTCCTAAAAGAAAAAAGGAGCTAGAGACGCTAACGTCGTCTTAAAACCGACTCACTCCTAGAGATTTTCATAAATCAGACATACTCCAAGTCATCGCCAATCCACCACGGTCTTTAACCAACCCGGATTATCGATGATCCGAATCCATCAAAGGAAACTCATCTTTTTTTCTTTTCGTCGAATATTTTCCCTCACATCAAGAAAACGCTTTCTATAAAGCAAACTCTCGCCAAAACAAGCAGAAAAATATTCGGACAATGCGACGCCTCGTCGAAATCATCCCAAAAGCAAACGACAATCTAAAAACCGTCTAAACTCTAAAGACTGATCAAAACCATCTGAGAAATAATCTCGAGGACTATATGGCATCTCTCGTCTCAATCATGCGGTTAGAAAATCTCTGCGAAACTTCAGAATGAAACTCGATGATTTGCCGAAGTCATAAAGATCTTCTCGAACTTGATAAAACAAGTTTCGTATAAGAATCAAAAAATTATACGAGAAATCTTTAGGTGTCAAAGCATTGATCTCATTCTCCGTCGAACCAAGTGAGTCACGGAATAATATCAAGAACATTTGCGGCAAAAATAAAAATCGAGAACACAATGCATCAATAGGGAACACGTCCTCCATTCTCGCCGGCCGATCCTATTTCTGGTCATGCGATTCATTCCGCCCGAGAAACTGTGGGAACCGAAATCCACCTACTGTCAAATAATCGTAAATAAGTAAACTTCGGGAAAACCCTAAGTTTCCAGAAGAACCGGCTATCTGCAGAACCGCACAACGAAGATTAAGACAACGATAAACTTAGAATTTAAAAGCGAATAAACGAAATTGAGAGCAAAGAGGTTCTTATTCCGAATCTGCGTAGAACTGGTACAAAAGAGTAGCCGAAAAGCTTAAGAACGAAAAACCCTAATTGAGACGCAGCTAGCTAACAGAAAACAGAAATATTCCTAAATGCTAATTTTGGTGGTGAGAGCTCTGAAAATCGTGTGTGTTTCTTCTGCCCTAGACCTCCTATTTATATACTCCTCGCCTTGGCCATCCGGTCTTTCCATTTCTCCAAGATTTGACTAAATCGGGAATTTTCCATTTCTCTCGATCCTTCCTTTTCTTCCGCGGAAATCTTCTATTTTTCTTCAAACCTTCCTTTTATCTTCAAACTTGACTTTTATTTTCCTCCTGCGAGTAAACCGTCAAAACGTTATTGAATCTTCGGGTAAGATTCCGTTAAGATCGCGAGATGGGTTTTTATCGCGTTTTAGGTCCTTCCGGGCCGTTTTGCGATAAATCCGTTTTCCGACTTTTTACGGGATCGTTTCCTGATCTGACATCATTTTTAATAAATACCCCGAGTTAATCGTAAGGCTTTACGATTTACTCGACTTTTTATTAAAAACACGTTTTTACGATTTACTCGACGTTTTTATTAAAAATGCGTTTTTTATGATTTCGACGAGAAATCTCGAATAAACCGTATGTTTTAGGCAATGTTCGGTGTTTCGTTTAACCGTCGCCGTTTTATACGATTTCTTCGAGTTCTTTATCAAGAAAGCGAAGTTTTCCGGTTTTTATCGTAAAACTCGAACGATAGGTCGGATCGAGATGGAACGGGAGATGTTTCGGCCGTGGTTCAGAATGCAACCGTGTCGAAAGACGTAAGTTTCGAATCGGGAATGCGGGAGAACGAGGCTCGGGACGTCCATAAAGTTTCTAGTTCGCCCATCGGCGAACTAAGCCGGGCCGGCTAAGTTCGCCGATGGGCGAACTAAGCCGGGCCGGCTAAGTTCGCCGATGGGCGAACTAGTTGAGTGATTCTAGTTCGCCCATCGGCGAACTAAGCCGGGCCGGCTTAGTTCGCCGATGGGCGAACTAGTTGAGCATCTCCTAGTTCGCCCATTGGCGAACTAAGCCGGGCCAGCTTAGTTCACGAATGGGAGAACTAGTCGAGTGTCTCCTAGTTCGCCCATTGGGGAACTAAGCCGGCTCGGCTTAGTTCGCCTGTGGGCGAACTAGTCGTGACTAGTTCGCGTGTTACGGCTGTTTCGGTTTTTTGGGGTTTCGTAAAACGATTCTCGAGTTTTATAAAACGATCTTCGAGTTTTATAAAACGATCTTTTCAAGTTTTATAAAACGGCTTCTCGAGTTTTATAAAACGATTCTCGAGTTTTATAAAGCGATTCTCGAGTTTTATAAAACGATTCTCGAGTTTTATAAAACGATCTTCGAGTTTTATAAAACGATCTTCGAGTTTTATAAAACGACTTTTCGAGTTTTATAAAACGGTTTCTCGAGTTTTATAAAACGATTCTCGAGTTTTATAAAACGATCTTCGGGTTTTATAAAACGATCTTCAAGTCTTATAAAACGATTTCTCGAGTTTTATAAAACGATTCTCGAGTTTTATAAAACGATTCTCGAGTTTTATAAAATGATTTCTCGAGTTTTATAAAATGGTCTGTGAGTTTTATAAATGACTTTAAGTTTTATAAAACGACTCTTCAGGTTTTATAAAACTTTTCCTTTTGTATTTTTGCGGGGAGTTTTGGCTATTAATTCCGTCGTACCGATTTTGACCCCAACAGAAACCCGCTAAAACATTTTGCGACTAGATCTCGGTGAAATAACTTTTGGTAAAACTCTGCGAGTGACTCCGAAAAACTATCACCGAAAAATCAAAAACTAAGCGGAAAGATTTCTCGAAAAATATGCGGAAACATTGCAAACCTAATGTGTGGTGCCGATTTACTAAATTCATCGCCCGTTACTTACGCCAGAAATCCTTCATATAGTCAGGACCATGTCATAACAAAGTAACTTTCGAAAGTAAGCGTAACAGGTTTTGCGAAAAGTACTTTCCTTATAGCCAAAACCAAGCTATACGATCCGGCACTGGGTGACCAATCTAAACTTTGCTTTCTCGCGCCACGATCTAAAAGATCTCACTCTTTATCCCTTCGGTTAACGAGCATCCGCTCTCATTCCTCCCGATTACATCCCAGAATGAAACCGCCCCGCAAGCGACTCCGCACGAGTTCTGCATCGAGCTTCTTAGGCTCTGTCTCCCTTGAGTAAAAAAAGAAACAACTTCCATACAAAGTAAAGTTTATACGAAACTTTCATCGTATAAATCAAACCTACAACGGAAAAACGTTTTCTGTAACCACGGGCATACTTAGCATATCAAGCTCGACAAACGCTACTTGGCTATTGTCCGATCATGCTTCACTTCAATGCCAAGTTTACAAACCGGCTCGACCTTATCGATAGCACGAAGGTTTTGTGGTCTAATCCTCTACCAAATACGACATTGGCTGTGCGGCTGTATAAACCCTTCACGCCGAGCCAATACATTCAACGGATAATGCAAACTTGTCGAAAATCGGCTAAGTTCTGTATTCTCACGATTCACTCTATTTCCGAAGCAAGTTGCCTACAAAATCTGACGTGTAAGAAAACGCTCGTAACAGAGCTCCTAAAGCCGTACGAATCTCGGAGGGTAAACACTTCACAAAGCACTGTAATCATAAAACTACTTAACATCCAGACAGGAATGTAAGTTTTAATTGCGAATGTCCGCAAACGAACCAAAGTGTTCCTGCAAAGCAGGGTTAAGACAAAACCCCCGCAACACCGCGAAACATCTTCGAGCCCGCAAACGTTTCGAACACGAAACGCGGCACCCGAAATAAAAACAAACTTTCGGCACTGCGAGACGTCGCAGACGCCCGGAGAATAGTTTTTTGACACAAATACCTTCCTCGATAAAGTCATTTTCTTGGAAGACCTAACAGTCCATCCGCGACTATAAAATACGCAAAACTTCTTAACATACCTATCCTTCGCGAAGGCCCAAACAACGCTAACATATATCACCTAAAATTTTGTTGCTAATCACAACAAACTCGCAACAGTCCTAAAAAATCCAAACTTTTGGTCAGCACTTCTGGGCAACTTAGAAATTGTTCCCGGTGAGATGCTCGGTTCCAACCAGACAAATCGTATAAGCCGAGAACCTATCGCGTATTCTAAATCAGTATGGAATCAGGTTAAAATCTCATTAGGCAAAACGAAAGCCGACTAGTCATCGCATATCCTCAATCCGAAAGTAAACCTAGGTCTTGCCCTAAACCCAGCACACTGGTCTCTAACATCTCAAGGCATGAATCGAGATCCTAAAGGCATGTCTCTTCGTCTATATCTAAACGCTCACTCGATTTACTAATCATCCTAAAACGAGCAAACGAATAAGGCGATCCACAAAGAATAAGGAATGCGAGACGACAACTCGCGGACCTCCCTCAATATCAACTCATATTCTTCCCACTACATTCATACGAATAAAAACACGCGCTTAAAAACTGCAAACTGTTGCCATCGACATCAATATGCTCGATAAATTCTGCATGACACATAACTAGACTGTAAAGGTCTCACTGCAAAACAGGTCATACGAACCTTAATTTTAGAACGAACTACGAAAGGCTTGATCCCTTTAATAGGGTATGTAGGCAGCCTTCACAAGGCGCAGCCATAATCTTAAACGCTTTCCGTTCCCTGGAGAGTGGAAAGATTACTTTCAACGGACCTTTCCAACCATTAATTCTGCCTAACTCACCTAAAACTGGCTAACCACTCGTAAGAACCTAACGCTAGATGCTCGAGGTTCTAGCGAGCTGGGGGGCTAATTGTTGGTGTCAAAATCGGTCACGATGGAATCAATGGCTAAAAGTTTCCGTAAAAATAAAAAATATGTTTTATAAAACTCAATAGGTCGTTTTATAAAACTCAATAAGTCGTTTTATAAAACTCGAGAAGTTGTTTTATAAAACTCGATAAGTCGTTTTATAAAACTCGATAAGTCGTTTTATAAAACTCAAGAAGTCGTTTTACAAAATTTGAGAAGTCGTTTTATAAAACTCGAGAAATCGTTTTATAAAACTCGAGAAGCCGTTTAATAGAACTTGAGTAATCGTTTTATAAAACTCGAGAAGCCGTTTTATAAAACTCGAGAAATCGTTTTATAAAACTTGAAAGCCGTTTTATAAAACTCATCGTTTTATAAAACTCGAGAAATCGTTTTATAAAACTCGAGAAGCCGTTTTATAAACCCGCGAAAAACCGCAACCGCCGTACTAGGCAAAACTAGCTCGGCCGAACTAGCTCGCCGTACGGCGAGCTGAACCAGCGAGCTAGTGGCCTCGAACTAGCTCTCCGTACGGCGAGCTGAACCGGTCCGTTTCGGCTCGCCGTACATCGAGCCGGCCATCCCAAGCCTCGATCTCCCACATCCTCGATTCAAGGCATACGTCCTTCGACACGATTATATTCCGAATCACGGTCCAAATGTCTCCCATTTCGTCTCGATCCATCCCATCGTTCGAGTTTTACGATAAAAACCGTAAAACTTTGTTTTCTCGAAAAGAACTCGAGGAAATTGTATAAAACGGCAACGGTTAAATGAAACACCGAACATTGCCTAAACAATACAATTTATTCAAGATTTTTGTAAGAATCGTAAAAAACGCATTTTTTTATAAAAAAACGGCAATGATCAACCGAAAAATGAACATAGCTAAACTTTACGATTAACTTGAGGAATTTATTAAAAATGGCATCGAATCAGGAAACGGTCTCCCATAAAGTCGTAAAACGGATTTATCGCAAAACGGCTCAGAAGATACTAAAACGTGATAAAAGCCCATCTCGCGATTTTAACGAAATCTAGCCCGAAGATACGATAACGTTTTGACGATTTACCCGCAGAAGGATAAAAGTCAAGTTTGAAGGTAAATGGCAAGTTTGAAGATAAATAGAAGATTTCCGTGGGAAAAAAAGGAAAGATCGAGATAAATGGAAGATTCTCGATAAACTCGAATCTGGGCAAAATGGAAAGAGTAAACCGCCTAGGAAGGGAGTATATAAGAAAGAGACATAGGGCAGAAGCAGAGGAAAATTTCCAGAGCTCTCATCTGAGACTTTTACAACTTTTCTAGACTTAGAATTTTCCGCACTTAGAAACTTAGGCTTTTTTCTCGACAAGTTCAGTTTCTATGACTGGCGCACAATTACTAGACGAACTTGCCCAGGCAGTTTGATCTCTGGTCCAGCTCTATCAACTGAACTACGTTCGACTTGATCCTCAAAAGGGGTACGTAGGCAGCCTTTCATAAGGTTCAGTCCGAAATCGATCAAACTCTCTTTTTCTTATATTTTTCGTCTTTTGTTATCGAGCTGCGACTCGGCTAAGTTTAGGGTTTTATGTTGATAACTCGCTGACAGCCCCTGTGGCCAAAGCCTTTGTAATCCCTTGTAAAGATCGCAACGCTCTTACGCGAATTCAAAATAAGATTGACTTTCTTTATAAATTTGTTTTATCATGTTTTCCGTATTTTCCGCATTTATTTGGTTACTTGTCGTTGGCTTCCGCAGAGATCCAGGTCCTCTGGAAAATTAGGGTTTTCCTAAGTTTCCTTATTTTACGGAAATCGACGATGTGAATTTTGGTGAAGATGGTGTCGGAACCAGAAGAATGGCCAGCCTTTGCAAGTTATCTGGAGGATATTAAAACGCTTAAAGGGAGTTTCCAAAGCTCAGAGATTATCTATGTTTCAAGAACACTAAACTCACGGGCGGGCAGTCTTGCACGCAGTGCCAGAAGACAATCGTCATTCGTTGTTCACATGGATATGGAGCTACCGGGATGGTTCGCAGGGTCAATATGAGTATGTTTGTCTTTTGTTGATGATTAAAAAAAATAAAAATAAAAAATAAAAAAAAATACATTGGAGACAAATCTTCTAACACATTTAGGAACTTTCAATCCAGTGGATACTTTCATCCTTTATTTAGCATGTAAAAAATCTCTATTGCCCTTCTGTAACTGCAAGTTTCCTCTTCACCAGAGACCGGCGAGCACCTCGTAAATAGAAATCTGAAAATCGATACTCTCCCACACACCTCTGTCTTCTACAGTCCTCTTCTTTTTTTTTTATAAATGTGTAAACTCCAAATAGCTCCATCGATTTAGAATCAACTATTGCTAAAACTTTTGCTAGGATGTAAGCTTAAGCTTTTTTTTAAAGCTGATTGTATCGGAAAAGTTAATCCGCAAAGCTCAAGACTTTATCTTTTTGAATTCTTTGTTGAGACTTATATTAGAAAATATTGATTTAGTCAAGAAATAGAGTTTGAAAATGTCCACAAAAAAAAAAAACCCCCCAAGAAAACAACCGGGATTTGATGGTTACGATTAGAGATGTTAACGTGGTCTATCCGGACCCGTTTAAACCTTGCCCAGAGAGAGGTCTAAGACAGGGGGATCCTTTATCTCCTTTCATTTTTTATTCTGTGCACGAAAGTGCTCGTTAGCCTTCTAAATCACGCAGAGATCCAAGGAAATATAACGGGGATGCGCATCACGCGTGTGTGCCCTTCGGTATCTCATCTTCTCTTTGCTGATGATAGTCTGCTTTTCTGTAAGGCGGAACCCCGTGAATGTGAAGAAGTAATGAAAGTGGTCAAAGTGTATGGGAAAGCGTCTGGACAATATATTAATTTTGATAAGTCCTCTTTATTCTTTGGTAAAAGAATTGGACTGGATGTGAGACAAGAGATCAAAGACACTCTCGGGATCCAGAATGAAGGTGGAATGAGATCATATTTAGGTATACCGGAGGACATAAGTGGATCCAAATGTAAGCTCTTTGCTTTCCTTAAGGACAAGTTGAGAGGAAGGGTGAATGGATGGACTGGTCGCTGGCTCTCGAAGGGTGGGAAAGAAGTTATGATAAAGTCAATCTTGCTTGCTCTGCCGACGTATGTAATGTCTTGTTTCCTTCTCCCATTGGAGATTTGTGAGAATCTAGCTAGTGCCATTGCACAGTTCTGGTGGAGCTCCAATCCGCCAAAAAGAGGTATGCACTGGTCGACTTGGGATAAACTTTGCTTACCTAGAGAAGAAGGTGGAATCGGCTTCAAGATGATCCATGAGTTCAACCTTGCGCTATTAGCAAAACAATTATGGAGATTGGCTCAGAACCCGGATTCTCTGGTAGCTCGAGTAATGAGAGGCCGTTATTACAGATTAAGTACGCCTTTGCGTCAAATCAGTACTAGTAGCCCATCATATGTGTGGACAAGTATCTCGGCTGGTAGGGAATTATTATTACGAGGAATTAGACAAAAGATTCATTCGGGATATGAAGTTAAAGCCTGGGAGGATCCTTGCATTCCTACCATACCTGCGAGACCAACAACCCCCATTAGCTCCGGTTATGCACCCGAATATGAGAGTGAGCGATTTGATTGATCAAACTACGAAGTCTTGGGATGACAGTCGTCTGCACGACTATATAGATGCTGCTGACATACCACTAATCAAGAGTTTGGCCATTAGCTCCATGCATCGACGCGATACTTTCTGCTGGAGCTATACGAGGAATGGGCAGTACACTGTTAAATCTGGGTATTGGGTAGCACGAAATATCTTGCGAAAGGAAGAGGATCCAGAAGTTCGTGAGCCTAGTATTACTAAACTTCAAGCACATGCTTGGAAGGTCAGGGCCCCCCAGAAGATTTGCCATCTTATGTGGTTGGTAATAACAGGGCATATGGCTGTTACGAGTATTTTAAATTATAGACATATAAGATGTGACAACCATTGCCCTCGATGTGGGGAACCAGAGGAGACGATCACACATGCAATTTTTGAGTGTCCACCTGCATTACAAGTCTGGGCGCTATCATCTACGCCTACCAACCCTGCTATGTTTCCTGTACAAAGCACGTACGCGAATATGGATTATCTGTTCTGGAGGAAAAACACGCTAATAGAACCAGAATTATACGGGGATCCTTATCCTTGGATAATCTGGTACATTTGGAAGGCTAGGAATGACAAGCTCTTTAGAGGTATTGATAGGGACCCATTGGAGGTAGCACGATATGCAGAGAGCGAATGCCAGGCATGGTTTAAAGCAAATGAGCAGGAATGTCCGGAATCCATAGTGAGTGGAACTAATGAGGACCAAATCTTAAGTTTGGGGAATATATGCATGGTAGATGGGTCTTGGATGTCTACAAATATCTTCACTGGTTGTGGATGGGCGTTGTTTGATAACTCGGGAAATAGTAATCTCATGGGACTGCGGAACTTTGATCGAGTGGAGTCGGCACTGCACTCAAAGTTGGAAGCACTGCGATGGGCAATGGAGAATATGCTTCAACATTCGTCATGTCAGAGCTTTGGAACTGATTGCAAGGAGTTGATAGAGATGATCAAGAATCCTCATGCATTGCCTAATTTCTCAACAGAGCTGGAAAAACTGGAGACCTTGAAGATTTGTTTCCCTAATTTCAAGATTTGTTATGTACCTAGAGCACAGAACGGTGTTTCTGATTCTCTAGCGAAGACAGCTAGGTCGTTTTATCGTAAGCTTGTGTATGTTGGTTGTTCTATTCCGGTCTGGCTTCCCAGACCACCTCAAGTGCCTTGAGTAATAGATCAGCCGTTTGATGTCAAAAAAAAAAAAAAAAAAAAAAAAACCTGCCCCTTTAGATATGTTTAGTGCAAGTCCGTATAGGCCTATTTAATGTTTAAACGGTTTAATATCAACCCCGTTTATATTGATAATACCCATTGAAGCCCGTTAAAGTTTTTTCTTGTGAATTCTATTCATAATCATTTTTATTTGATTTTATAACTTTATAATAAATAGAAATTCAAATCAAAGCAAAATGTGAATAAAAAATCTAGTTTACTTTTGTTAAATATTATAATTAGTTTATAATCTCATATAAACATCAACACATTTTAGTAAGTTTTAAATATAATTATAATCTAAATTTTTCTTTTTTAAGAAAAACCCAAACTATATATAATATAACTATTCTGTTTCAAAAACACAAATTATGTAAGAAAAAGTTTAAATTTTTTTTTAAAGTTCATTTTAAATATTTTTTTTAAAACTGGCTTAAATAGATACTCATTTATTTAACAGGTATGACTCATTAACGAAACGGCTTAAACGGAAGAATCCTCATATATGTTTTACTAGGTGATTTTCCCGTACTCATGCACGGATATAAATATTTATAAAAGTAAAAATTTATAATCACTGATTGATATTTAGTTTTAAATTTGAATAAATTTATATGTATAATTTATATTAATAAATATTATATTATTCTAATTATACATATGACTTTGGATATATATTATTGTCGGTTTAATTATTTTTGGATCAATAGTCGGTTTGATTATCAATTTGGTATATTGGATATTATCTATTTTCAAATTGAGCTATAATATTTTTTATTCTAAATATAAAAAACTTTAATTAATTTTATTATTTTCATTTTGGTTGGTTATTGTCTTAGATATGTAAATATATTCTTAGATATGTAAATATATTAGAGTTAAATTATGTATAAATTAATATATATTGTGCTTAAAATAAATAAATAATAAGCTAAAGTGTTTGATTCAAAATTACATGAATGAATACAATGATAATATTTTGAAGTCTCATGCATATATATATATATATATATATATAAATTCTACAAAAAGAATTAAATTGTAATTGGTTAATTTTTTCTTTTTCTTTTTAATATGCTTTGAGACAACTTCTAATTTATATGTATAAAATTAAATAGATTATTATTATTATTATTTTATTATTATTATAAAATTATATGTTCTTATTGTAGCTAGATGTTTAATTTTTTATATAAATTAGATTAGTCGAGTCATTCATTTCGTGATTATATTGAGTTAAATATATTTTTAAATTAAAATTGAATTATAATTACTTTTTATTTTAGTTAAGTCAAATTGTATTAGTTTTATTTATCACTTAAATATACATATATTTCATAATATTTGTTTACTCTTTATTTTAGTTAAGTCAAATGAAATTAGTTTTATTTATCGCTTAAATATACATGTATTTTCATAATATTTATCAAATTATATGTTTATTTTTAAAAAGATTACAAAATAAAGTGTAACTGATAAATTTTGGAATGTTTATGAACATATATATTTTTCTTATTTGGAAAATCTATTTTATGTTATTTAAAAATATATATTAGTGGGGGGTATTACTCTTTTGTGAACTTTCCTTTTTAATAGAGTGATATTATATACATATATTTTCGTTTTTAAATTGTTTTTAAAATTTTAGAAATATTTCATTTTTATTATATATGTTATTTAGAAAAAGGTAAAAAAATAAACTAAATAAAAAAATTAATAATAATCTTAAAATCTAACAATTAATTAAGGATATCTATGTAATCAACCATCGCGAGAGTTAACGTGAGTGTGAAACGTAGGAAACTGACTTCTCAAATGGATAACCAATCTATCCATTTATAATAAGCCCGTTAGGTCTGCCGGTTTTAAACCCATTTTAACATCTATACTATTATTTGTGAAGTGAATTTTCGTAACGAAACTCTCACGTTAAAAGTTAGAGCGGTTAAAATTTATGTTACCCTTAATGAAACTTTTATATATAACTAATTTTATAATTAAAAACGAAATTTAAAAAATAAAATTAGATTAGTATGTTATTATCTTAGATAACTTAGAATAATTAATATAATAAATTTATAAAAAAATCAAAAATAAGATAATTCTTAGATATGTTATTATCATCTGAATATAATATTGTAATAACATGATAATGCTTATATATCTTAATTTTGTATATAATTGATTTTGAATTTTGAAAATAATATCATTCTATTATAAAGTTTAAAAATTAAAATTTAAAACTTAAAATTTAAAAATCGATTTTAACTAAATATTAATCAAATAAAAACATTTGTATGAAGATGCTTTTAATTATATAATTAAATATTAGATATTAAAACTTGGAACGGTTCAAGTTAAGGATACCTTTAATGAAATTTATATATTTATATATAAATTAGTTAAAAGCGAATTTTATGTTAGTGATAGAAATTTATATGTTATTATATTAGTTAATTTATTATAAATTAATAGGATAATTATCCACATTCATGCATATTTAAAACATAAGATATCTTAGCAAATATTATACAGTAGAACACCTAGTTCCTAATTAACATGAATCGAAAACTCATCAGATTTGAAACTGGAAAGTAGAAATGAAGTTTGTTTAAAACATAACAAAAAGATATCGTCTTGCGAAGAGGTCTGTAAAAGCGGAAGCTTAAAATCAATGTAAGATCGAAACATATTATACAGCAAAAGTATCTGTCTCCAAGATCAGAATTTGAGAACAAAAACCTTCATCTCTTCGCTCTTCCGTGAAAGATCCTAGAGTGAGAACAAATAAGAGAGAGAAGCAGAAGTGCTTTGTTAAGTAATTTCATATAATATAAAAAGTTTGAATTTAAAAAACATATTGTTCACTTTGTAGTTTATTTTTTATTATTTCACTAAAATAAGTATATATTGAAATATCTATAAAGTACATATAAATTAATCTTTTACTTCTTTAGTGAAACATTTTTTGGTATTTTCTTCTTTATGGACTATTTTTGGTGGAAAAACCTATTTTTGTGTAAGGGGAGAATCGCACTTATTCTTATGTTCTATATTATATAGTAGGCGTAATCGAGGGAGTATGTGTGTATAGGTAGTAGATACAGAAACGTTCTCATAACATTACTCTAAGAAGGTCTACATGCGTTGTACACTTCTCCCCGTAGTACATCGATTGGTCTATGTTCCAAAGTGTATCGCTCAGGCCCCATGTACACCCCTGTCTTCTCCAGTAGCCTCATTGCTTCCTCTCTTCCGTACTTTGACTCGTACAGCTTCAAGTACTCGTAATCCTGTTCCATAACATCAATTTAAACACAATTTTTTCTTTCCGGTTGGTAACTAAAAGCTTAAAGCAGCCATACCTGTAAGCCACTAAGAAGACGCTCTAGCCTAAGCGAAGCAACCGGCTCTGAGGATGATGAGAAAACTTCACCAGGGTAGTAAAGAACACCATCACCAGGAGGAAGACCGCGCCTAAACCTTACCTAAAAATACGTTTGGTTGTTTCATTTAAAATCATGAAGCAATCAATCAAGAAACATTACAAAAGGAACCATAGATCAGACGAAGAACCTCGGCGCTTGGAACGGTTGCCTTCTCATAGCAGTTTGCACCCCAGTATAAGAACCCGGTTCCACCTTCTTTCCACACACGCCACATCACTGCACGGTGCTGTGTCCCACGCATCCCTAAGTGCCAATTTGGGTGTGGATCTGTAGGTCCAAGGCATATGTATGTCCACCATTCCTGCACCCAGCATGAGAATTCCTCTTTATGGTTCTTATTGCTAATACATTCATATATAAACCACACAAAAGTAGCATTAAGATGGCTTTGTTGATAATACAGTATGCCTATGCATGTGTACACTTTTTGGGAGCTTATGATTATTAATTAACTGTTTTCCGTATGGTTAAACAGACCGAAATATGTACTTAAAAAATATGATAATGGTTATTAGATTTCGATTCAGTTACGCATATTGATTAGACGATTAAAACCACATTGAGAGTCACATAGACTAGTGTAGACGATGGATCAGAGAGAGCTTACCTCACGATTCTCTAACTGCAATCCCCCAACAATATCCTTCACCAAATCTTCCCGGTTACCAAGCACCCACTCACTGAATATAAACCATATTTTAAGAGGGATAAAGGCAACGATAGACTTGTCGCAAACAGATTTCTCTAAATATTCCCAAAAAGTATCTTAAAATCCAAACTCATAGAATGATATAATAAACTCACATACATGTCTATCCAACTAGGTAATCGGAGTTATACGGTTGGCAATTTTAAGATCAAAAATGTATTTGCTCAAAAAGAGGTGACTTTTTGATTATTTGATAGATTGGTGAGACTAAGATCTTGACAACCAATTAAGCCACAAACCCATGTAAGAGAAGGCAATTTGTCTGACTGATCAAACCACTGCCACCTAAGAGGATTTGGATGCGCAAATACCTTGTGCAGTATATCTGAGTATGGGGTCGAAGTAGATTTGGAACTTTGACAAAAGATTCAAAGGGCGTTGGTGCAAGAGGCGCATCACCCGGACCTACAAACAGAGTACTATTACTGAATTAAACTTCTTAGTAGCTGAAGCATTGTAAAATATCTGTAACTGATGTAATGAAACATATTAGAAAACCACTGGACCAATATGACAAGTGCGCAAATAATATTAACTCTACACAATGAACTAACATTATGGGTTGAACAATTACATAATGTGGGAAAAAGGTAAGTATAATCGAGAAAGAGAGAAGTGATTAACACATTTGAATTCCACAAAAAGGGAATCATACCACAGTAGTAAGTAGTCAAAACACGAGCATCTGGGGCATAGGCGTAAATTTCACTAGCCATCTTGCGAACATTATGAAAGTGGTCCATATTCAATGGCTGCCAGAATTTCAAATGGTAATAAGAAAGCTGTCAACAAGTAAATTTCAACTAAAAGAACACATCAATTACACCAATGGTGGAACATGATATACAGAAATGCTAAGAGACACCACCATCAGCCTATTGATAATCAGTGGGAAATTTGATTGAAGAACTAAAATACCTCATCCCACAAGTAAAAGTAGGCTTTATTCCAGTGGGGTTTACTCCTCAATATCTCAACTTCTTTCCGCAGGTAACATTCCCTAGAATCATCCCTGCTTGCACATCAACAAAAATTAGTTTGGTGATCTACGACACTTATGAGAAGTATGACTGGGACAACACATGCATACCCTGCTATAACTTGTCTATATGGTACTGCATAAGCCGCAAGCCTTGGATCAGAAAAATATTCATCAGACTTCGGATGATCGGCTGCCAAACCAAAAAGTGGAATGCAAATGGTGAACTCGAATTTGAAGCAAAATGATTAGCTTGCACAGCACAAATGACAGATGGTGCATTAAAGGGGATTTGCAATACCAGGCCATGGTGAGGTGTATGTCAAGACACGCATATTTTCACCCCATTTGCAGAAGTATGGACTGATCCGATACTGAAGAAGCCACTTGAAATGAAGATCCAGTTTCTCGTACCACTTTTCACTTCCATGTTCAACACCAAAACGATCCTCAATTACAGTATCAGAGACGCCAATGACCGCAGGGAGTGATGGAGTCACTGGAATAATAAATTCCCAAACTGTCAATCTTAGCTTTATACGCACTGCAAGGTTTGACACAACATCTTCTTCCATCATATCAGAGGATCCATTTGTAGAAATGAACTCCGCAAATGATGGAGAGAAGAGAATTCTTCTTAATGATGAACTTGCACATTTTATTCTTTCTACCTAAAAGACAAGCTTCAGATTATTGACAAGTAAAATATTTATCAAGGGATGAGCTCAACAAAACAGAAGCAAACTGAAAATTACCACTTCGTCCATGGGTTTTCCTTCTATTGGTTCCATAATATCGAGACAGTTCTTAAGTTCCATACATAGCTGATCCTTCTCATGCTTTCCCAAGTTATCAGAAGAGCTGTAACCAACCACAAATTTGGGCATCAGCGTGTAAAATCCATGAGAAACAAGTTATCGTTTTTAACACAATGACAGCAAGCAGATATGTGAGCATCCTAAAGTAGATAAAAGAAAAGATAGATAGAGAGAGACTCACCCTCCATCCGTTTTCATTGCAGAAACAATTATATCTCCATCATATTGACCAGGAGGCTGCCCATTAGGAACGTCTATTGAGACCCAAATCACACTTGTTTCTCTGCAATAGGAAGCATCCGAGATTATGTCAGTCTTAACGAATTAAGGCAGCAGTGCTCCAGATACCAGAATAGCGAGTGGTAGTACCCCGGAAGTAAGTTAAGTTGAGTAACAGGTAAATCAAGAGGCACCAGAGCGTCAGGAACGCCTAGGACAGGCACCACTCGCCGCAACTTTAGAGACTGGCCAACAACCAATCTGTCATTGGAAGGAAGAAAAAAACCATATGCAGATCAGAAGGGAAAAAAAAGCCACAAAGTGAAGAATCCATCTCAAATAATTAATGAAACGTTCGGTACGGAGAAAAGGGAAGGTAAAAAAGAAAGGCTCACCTATCTCCAGCTGAAGAGCATAAGTCACTGCACTGAACCTGAACACTCCCCGAAGGGCTGGAACCAGCCCAAGAAACTTTGGGACGCATGGCAATCTGAAAACTTTCTCTCTCGTTTCTAGCTGCCAAAAGGTTTATCTGTAGAAAAACAAATCGCATGTGTCATTTCACATGAAAATGAACAACAAAGGTAAACTAGAATGAATTCAAATAGGTCAACCGTATCAAACAGGTTCATAACCTTAAGAACCAGAGTTATCATTCCACTGAAATATTATCAACTTCCATAGTAACAACGCAACTGGAGTGATCACTTTTTTTAATTTTTGTAGATCTCAAGTGTAAGTAAGCTAACAGAACATAAAGAGAATAAGAAATAGTTGAATAGAAGAAGGGTTACAGTCTCTAGAGGTCGAGGTGTTTCTTGAGAACCGACGTTAACAGTATTGGGCATACACCAGACGTGAACCAAATCAGAAGTAGGAACCTCTGTTGGATCCGTAGATTGTTGAAGAGGTTCTGAACTAAGACCACCGTCGTTAAACCCGTAAGCTGTGCCTCCACCAGCAACTCCTTCTACAGGCACAGTCATCTCTTGAGACCCTGCAGAATTATCTTTTGAAAATTGATTCAGATTTTTTTTTCCTATCAACTAATCTAAATTGACTTCCCAAATCCGTTTGATTTCACAATTTCTCTAATCGCAGACGGAGCAAGCAACGAAGGAAGGAACTCGAGAAAAATGAAGAGCGAATTGAATCGTACCGTTGTTGCTCTCCATTTGAATCGCTTCTTCTTCTTCTTGAGGAGAAGAAAGGATCGCGCTGTTAGAGATTTTCTGAAAAGCTTTAACACGTCGTAACGTCCCGCTTTTGTTTACTTGTGGCCCAAAAGTACATTTTACTCCCTTCTTCCTTTGTGTGCTTCTTTCCCTGCAATATTCTAGCATTTTTTGTAATAAAGATACAAAAATAATTATATTTCAATCTATCCACCCACAAAAACCTTTTGATGTTAAATTAGCATTTTTAATATATTTCTATATTGTCAAAAGATTAGAACAGAAATAAATAAAAATAATCTGAGAGAGGAGAGGAGAGCATTTTTTTGGTCCACTAGAGTTGTGATTTTTTTTCCCTATTTTAGGTCTATTTTTCATCATTTTTATTTTCGTAGTTTGCAAATCAAAAACTTTTAGGGAATTATCTAATTCTGTTTCTGGATCAGATTTTAAGACAATGAAGTTGATCTTCTCTTTTTATCCAGTCATCTTTTCTCTGATCCCTGCTTTTCTAGATTTGTTTTACATCAACTGATATGTAATTTTATATAGATTCTGACCCGGACGGTTGTACGGATGATTATTTTTAGTTTATATAAATATTAGCTTTATATGATTAGTGGTATATAATTTTAATATTTATCATCGTGTTAATAGTTTAATATAATATTTTCACACAACAATTTCATAGTTTGCATGCAGTAATTTAACTTATTGTTTCAAATTATTAGTGATATATTTCTTATTAAAACATGAACACTAACTAAAATCTTACGTTATATTATATTTATAATATTTTTGTTCAATTTAATATTAACTTAGATATTAATTTCCTTAAGATTGTACTTGTATTTTAGCTTTTGATCATACATATATGTTAATTGAATTATTTGTATGAATTAAATATTTGACTGAATAACATATATTAGGTGTAATTTATAAAACATGTGTTTCAGTTAAATTATTAAACCAGAAATTGTAATGCATTGTGTTTTTTTTTGTCCTTTTAAACATAAATTTCTATTTATTATCAATATTTTTTTGAGGTTTCTTATATTGTCTATTATTGATCTAAACTTGACTACCCCAAAAATTTTGGATTATTTACAATGAATTATTCAATGTTCAAACTTTTATTTTCAATTCTTCATCTATCATACATCAATTTATATAATTAACATTTAAACCTATAACTACATTTGATAATAGTCACACTGTAAATAAAAATATTCACACGAATGATATTTTTACAATCATTCATCTGTCATGTTTGTAAATGATATTAATTGGTACAATACCTAAAAATTGCACACGATATAAGAAACAAAATAATTGCATTAGTGAATAATATATGAATACAGTCTATATAAAAATTATTTTGATTATCTTTTTATAAAAAACAGTCATATACTTCTATTATTGTAATATAAAATTAAAACCCGCTACTATGTTTAATAACATAAACTAAATATATTTCAAAATTGCATTTGTAGACGATCATTCATATTGTTAACATATTTCAAATTTCAACAATGTGGTATAAAATTCGGAATTACAAATCTTAGATTTTAGAGATCAAAGATTTAATTGAAAAATATGAGTTAAACTAATATCACAAATTCAATACAAAATCATACATGAATTTAATATAATTACATAATTAATTAGATACTTAAAATTTTTATTAGTTAAATTAAACCTGCTACTATATTTCATAACATAAACTAAATGCATTTTCAAAACTGCATTTGTTAACCGATCATTCATATTGTTAGCATATTTTCAAATTTCATCAGTGTGGTATAAAATTCTGAATTAACAATCTAAGATTTTAGAGATCAAAGATTTAATTGAAAAATATTATTTAAATTAATATCATAAATTCAATACAATATCATACATGAGTTTAATATAATTACATAATTAATTAGATACTTAAAATGTTTATTAGTTCAATTAAACCCACTACTATATTTAATAACATAAAATAAATGCATTTTCAAAATTGCATTTGTAGACCGATCATTCATATTATTAGGATATTTTTAAATTTCAACAGTACGGTATAAAATTCTGAATTAACAAATCTTAGATTTTAACAAATCTTGCCCAAAAAAAATCTTAGATTTTAGAGGTCAAAGATTTAATTGAAAAACATTAGTTAAATTAATATCACCAATTCAATGCAAAATTATACATGATTTTAATATAATTACATAATTAATTAGATACATAGAAGGTTTATTTTGGTAAAAAAGAATTATAAATTTATATATCAAATAATTAGGAAATTAATAAATATTTTAAAATTTTGGTTAAGTGAAAAACAAATATACATTTAAAATTTATAAAACTGACATATATATATTTATAGTGTAAATAAAAAGATATGAAAAATTATGTTTAAATGTAACTCATAGAAAATATAGGAATATCTATTTGATTTTTTTTGAATAATTAAAATATTTCAAATATGTATACAAAAGTTTATTTAAGTAAGTTTTTAGAAATAATTTCATTTAAAAAAAAAAACAAATCACATAGAGTGAAGTCATGACTATTTTTTTAATACATAACTAGATTTTGACCCGCACTTTGGAAGCGCGGGATAAGTTTTTGGTTAATTTTTCTAATTTAGGAATTACTACAATTTTGTTTTTTTTTGAATTTTAATATTTCAATTTTGACGTCTATAATTAAAAGTAATTTATATTGTTGTCTTATAGTAATTCGGGTTGGATTTTTAGGTATCGTTACATTTTTCGGATCAGTTAAGTGTGAGTAATGTTGGATTGGGTTTGTATTTATATATTTTTGAGTTATTTGGGTTTGGATGTTTAGGACCCGTGTAAGAACCAAACATTTTCCGGATCAGTTCAGTTCGAGTAATGTCGGATTCGGTTTGCATTTATATTTTTTTTGTAAAACCCGAAATGAAACCGAATTATAAATAGTTTGAGTCATGTTAAAGCCATAAATATAAAAAAAAATTGAAAAATTGAATTAACCCCAAAATCCAAAAAGTTAGTTTAGGTAATTAAGGGTTTTGCATATTATAATATATAAATTATATTATATATTATAATAATTAATATATTGTTATATTTCAAATATTTTCATATTTGTTTGGTTATCGGTGCAGTTCTAATTTTTGTTTTGGTTTTCTGGTTTGAGAAATGGTAACTATTTGGATTTTTCAAAATTTTGGTATGGTTTTAGTTTTTTTTTTTGTTTCGATTCGAGTTTGATTTTTTATTTAAATAATATTTTCAAGACTAATTTTCTCATTGGTTTTATTATCTGTGTTTCAATACTCATCTTACTAAAATATTTGTTCTTATTTTTAACCTCGAAATATTTAAATATCACTTTTTTGCTATTGTCTTTTAAAGGATTTTTTCCTTCATTAAATATTTCTTTATTTTTTAAAAATTGATTCGACAATATACTTTCCCCAAATATCAGACTTTACATGTATAAATTATAGTTTCATAATTTGTTATATAAAATTAATTAGTAGTTATCAAAAAATTAATGACACTGTTGTAAATTCTTAGCAAATTAAACAATGGACCCCGTTTTGCATTGCTTAAAGTTCACTTTTAACTTTATAACTGAATAGTTTAAACTATTCTTCATTCTATCTATTAATGAAATATGTTGTTTATTTAATGAAAAAAACAGTCGTAAAATATGAGTTGTAACCCGATCATTTATACAACAAATGATATAAGTATTATTGCTGTAATTTTTATGAACCTTAATTTAACATTTTAATTTATAAATAAAAATTAATGAATATCTACTGAATATTTACTTTTATAATATTCAGTTTTTAAAATGCTAAGGTGTAAAATAAACTTCAGAAAACCTCAAATATTTAGAGCGTATGAGAAAATGGAATATTATTTAGAACATACCTAAAACTTTGAAAGTATGAAAAAATATTTATTAGAAGGATAAACGTTTCTCCGATTCTCCCAAACAAACTCAAAAAGATTTATTTAATTTTTATTATTTTGAATAAAACAAACTTATTTATTATTAAATATGCACATAATCTTAACAGAATATTTAAATATTTTCAAAATAAGATATCAAAAATGTATACTTAACTATTTTTCAATATCACATTTTAACAATATCTTTTAATATCTTTTTATTTTAAATATAAATATTTATTGGTTTTATAATGTTTTAATAATGAAAATCGTAAATAATATTAAATTTAACTACAAATGAATACTAACTCATTTTAATTTATTAAATAAGAAATAAACTTTTATGATATTTGTATATAAATATTTCATATTTCTAATCAAAAAACACACAAAATATTACTATCAAATGAGATAGATGTAAATATTTTCAAAAGAGAAGGACACATAAAATCTTTGATATATATTTTATTAATATAACCATGGAAAGAAAGATAGATTTAAATTATAACTACACATGGTAAAATATCAAAAAAGTGAAAAGTTGCTCACTTAATTAAGAGATGATTTAATATGAATTACAACAAAAGTATTTAAATAAAATCAAAGCCTAAAATATCTCAGTGGCAAGGAATTGTAAATATTGTTGAAACAGGAGGGCACTTTGAAAGCGGGTTTTGTTCCTTAGTAAAAGTGGATTCAAAAATTATTAGCAACGTTAATTTATACAGTATTTTGAAAAATGAACGAATCAGATTAGCCAGATCGGACCAATCACATATTTTATTCAATAAAATCCAAGTTGGGCTAATAATAAGATTTGAATTAAACCATCCAAACCGGTTAAAAATGTTGTGACAACACATGTCTATCATAACACCTAGTTCAAACTAAATACAAAACATAATTGGTTTAATTTGGATAGATAAATAATGTGAAGAACTAAAATTTATTTGGACTGCTTACATAAATAATTTGAAGTAATGGACCTATGATTCAAGGGCACTTAAATTTGCTACATTTTGCAGATTTAATTTATTTATAAACAGTGAATTTAATTATATTGATTGTTAGCACGATTTTTTTCATGTTATATTTAACTTGTGATACATGCAAATCTGTAACTAAATTTAATGAAAATTGTGTAAGGTCTTCAATATATTTTTAAATAAATAAAGTTTCTTTATTTGAAAGAAAATTTTAGAAATTCCCCTTTCTTCCATGAAAAATATATCTTTTAAAAATGAATAGAAGATAAAAATCTGATTTGGTAACTGAAATTTAATGGTTTTCTCGTTTTATTAGAATTTTGTTATGATAATTATGCAAAATATGGTTAGCATAAGGTAAATCTTGTAATCTAATAACAAAACATATTTTATTTAAGATATTAGGTGAAAAAACTATTGTAACTAACAAATATTGTTATTTTAAAACCTTAAATTAAGAAGTTTTCTAAAATATTATAAGGTCAAAGCTGTTGTTTGTTTTCTTTTCAAGTTCGTGCAGATCTGCATAAAAATTCTTAAAAATTTATATTGTTTCCATTTCGAACTTATAATCTAAGTTTTTTCATTTATGTAGAATATATTGAAAGTCTCTCTCTCTCTCTCTATATATATATATAATTATATATATATATATATATATATATATATATATATATATGTGTGCGTGTGTGTGTGTGTGTATATACATTCAGTTTTAGATTTGTAAAGACATTTAGTGCAAAATGAAAATATGGAGATATATTTTCGAAGTGGATAGATTTTTGTGATATCTAGAAATATCTCTCAAGAACTGGTGGTAAGTAAGTTTGAAAGTTAAATCTAAAATGTTTAACATATTTGGTTAATAAATGATTATGTACATTACTACTCCAGATGAAAAAATCATTCTCACAGAATCATGGTACACATTACAACAAAACTGAAATCCAGTTTTTCTAGGCCAAAAGCTACATTACAAAAGAACCGTTTCTGCCGCCTTTCTCAACCCTCTGCTTAATAGACGAACCAGTAAAAGGAATTGAAGATGATATGTCCAGAATAACCACTAAGATGTGATCACTGATTTTAATTTCCAGTAAAACCACCTGATGATGATGATGATGATTGAAGTCCATCTTCTGAGGCTCATATGTAGGTAATGTGAACTGTTTGGTCTCCATAGTTTATCATCATTGGATGGTGGTGAGAACTTCCCAGAAGGTGATGTGTTCGTTGATTCAAAACCCACTATGTACCCATTCAGAAGAAATCTTTGACCTAAAACATGCAGGTTCACACTGTGGAATGTGACATCACATTCTCAGATTAGTAAAGCTCTATCTTGCAGACAGAGGAAGAAACCAGAAGCTCCATATCATATTCCAATATGAAACAGAGCATAGCAAAGATAACAGCAAACAAAAACGGATAAATAACTAAGAAAGGTCAAACCTTTAACCTAAAAAGGTCAAACCTTTAATAAGAAAAAGCCTAAAAAATCGTACAATCATGGAGACAATACAAAGGTATCTCCAATTAACTTAGAAACTGGTTTATGTTAAAGTTTACAACCTCTCATACCTCTAAAAAGAACTTTTCAGATCAAAGAGAGATGAACCCAGCCCACACAATGAGTTACAAAGTACGAAACGAACCCATTACTCAAGAAGAAACGCAGCAACTGGCATCAAGAACAAAACCATAAAATAAAACAAATTAGGATTCTTAGCACAATCAAATTTAGGGTTGTCAAGCAAAAATTTATTCGAGCTAAGAAGTATATACCCAGTCGCTGGCTTTCTTGGTATCATCGATCTTATCCATCTCTCGATTGATTCGTCTTCTCTCGTAGCACGAGAATCAGCAGCGACCATTGTGGTTGTTCCTCCCTTTGCAGGCTTCACCATTGTACAACTTCTTTCTAAAACCTATCAAACTGAAACCCAAACAAAAAAAAAAATTCAACCACCCATACTACTTAGCGGATAAACACAAAAAGAGTCTCGTCAAAGAAATAAAACTCACATATGTTGTTTTCGGGAAGATCAGAGGAGGACACAATAGAAAAACCATCAAGCATATTGTTGCTAGAGCCAAAGTCAATCGCAGGCATGAATATGTCGAAACCAATTGAAACAAACTTCATCTTTTAACCATTTAAAATCTTTGAAATCCCACAAGTGAAAGTAATATAAAATTTAACGAATGAATATCGTTCAGTATTCTTAGGGATTTAGGGTATACTCGTTTACAACTAAATAACCGTAAATGTTAAAAATATGAATGAAATACACAAAATAAAAAAAAATCTGGACGGTTAAACTAATAAGATTTTGTCAATTTATTAAACTCGGATCAAAACCACTTAACTCAGGTAAAACCACATTGATACAAAGCATAGATTAAAAAATAATGCAGTGGCATTCAGCTGTAATTACTGTTGAAACAAAATGACACCTTAAAAAAGTGACTTCTATTTTAATAGTATAGATATACTAAATGCATGAAATTAAGGGAGAAGAAATTTTGTCAGTTGGTTGCAACAATTTTTTGAATGAGATGTTCTACTACAAATATTTAAATATAACATATATATATATATATATAAGAAAAAATCTAAAGCGTAGACAACAACAATTTTTTGATTGACATATCTTACTATAGATATTTATTATGACATGATTTTGTATTAACATTCACAACTATATAAATTTGATATTTTATTTTCATATAAATCATACTACAAGTATTATATTTGTTAGTGATAAAAATTAATTTTTTTTGTTTTTTACAATTTTAAATAAATAGCATATCTTTGTAACAATAAATAGCAGATCTTCTTAAATATAGATATCCATGTTTCCAAACATACTTACTTTTAGTACAGCTATCTATGTTTCCAAACAATTATAATGTGTATTTTAGTTTTAATAATCTCTTATATTAATTGAGAAGCATTACAACATGTTTTGGTAGCCGTGTGTCATCATGAGAATGCTTCTCAGATTTACTAGAAAAAATCTTGGTCCATATAAACATATAATATACTTTTTATTAAACTAAGCATAAAATTATTATAATTGCTAATCATTATTTCCTTAAATAAAATTTACAAAATTTCTTAATATGGTTATAATATATATATATATATATATATATGATAATTAATGATTTGAATATGAAAGATTTGATAAAGTTGTATAGCCTCTACTATTTTTGTTAAATTTATATTGTGAAGATAAATTAAACAATAACATTAACTATATTATAAAAAATAAGAATTTTTTATATATGTTATGTTTGAATTTTTTTAAACGACTATAATTTAAGAAAAAAATTAAAATTTTACATATAATATTTTTGATTAATAGTTTAAATTTTTCTTATAGTAAGATACAAAAAATTATATAATTAATGAGTAAGAAATATCATTTAATAGATATTTAAAGTATATATATATTAGTGATATTTAAATTAAACTAAATATCATTTAAAAATACATAAATATTTAATTCGAAATTGCATTGAACAAGTATTGAAAACTTAATACTTTAATGACAAACTTTGAATTTATTTTTTAAAACGATGATAAATTACTGTAAATATTAAATCTCACATTAAAAATGATGTTATCAATATTTTAAAATAATATATAAAAAATTTTCTTATAAAAATATACAAATGATCATAAAACTGTAAGTGTTAAGCTTCATTTATTAGATATCCAAATTAAAGTATAATATATATATATATATATATATATATATATATAGATGTTAATATCTTTTATTAATTAGATATACTTATATAAAGTGATTGTAAATAAACGAATATAATTTTTTTATTTAAGTGCTCACTAAATTAATTGTATATATAATATTTACAGCTTTTTCATTTATTCAATATATATTTTTATTTTATAATATATAAAAGAATACAAAATAAAGAATAAGACATAAATAATTTATATATATATATATATATATATAATTCTCATCCCATGCATTCCTAGTATAAATAATAATGAAAGATCCAATTTAAAAATCTTACCTAAAAGAAGTTGTGATGTTTCTGTTTTAATAAGATAGAAGTGTCAAAAAAAAAAAAAAAAAAAAGAAGATAGAAGTGTCTTTTTCATTTCCTTGTTTAGAAGTAGATGTTTCTCATGCAAATAGGCATAATTATGTTACTGTCACTTATTAATACATTACTAGGTTAATACACGTGCTTTGCACGGGATGAGACTATTCTTACATTATAAATATTACATAAAATTATATTAAAATAATTTGTTACATCTAAAAAAATGTTGATCATTGTTTTTTTTGTGTTCTAATTGAATTTCTTTGGGTTAGTCATGATCAATTTTCTCATAGGTCAAATACTTGATAAGTGTGTATGGATAGAACAGTACATTCAATTTCTTGGGGATCTAATACAAGCAAAGATGTCATATTTAAAAGGTTTGCTTTCTATACATGTAACAGACATTTTTACTATGGCAAACATATTTAAAAAAACTAACAGTTATATTAACTATCGTGTATAGCCGTATAGGTATATCTTACCAACTTGTGAATAATGTTGATCATTATGATTGATTGGTTGTTATTGATTTTTTAGATTCTTGAGAGCAATTCTCTCCTAGTTTTCCTGGATGACCACATTTAGATTATTTGGAAGAGATAAATAATTTGTTACATAAATTTATTTAAAGCAAAAAAAAAAAAGATTGAGGGATCCATGTTTTAGTTCTTTCCATTTGTGAGTAATATTTCAAACTATAAAATAAAATTGTATAAGAAAACTATAATTCTATGTATTAATAATTAATGATACCAAAAGCATTTTTTTGTAATATCTCTAGTAATTAAATGGTGGTTTTAAAGATGGACCGAGGAGAACTATAGTAATGCCACATAAGTCAAAATGGCAAACTTGTGAATAATCTACTAAACTAACGTTATCTAACACTATTAAACGGAAAATATATGAGCCTATGAGCTATGCCACGTCAGATTGGAAAATCAGTCAGTAATATTGGTTGAATCGCCCACGTCTTTTGCATTATGTTCCGTTTGGGATTTGTTGTTGTTAGTTTTGGGCCTTTTTTTTTTTTTGGTGTCGGCCTGTTTTGTACAGAGGAGGCCTTATTGGAGACGTAAACCCTAATTTCCTCGATCTCTTCCTTTTTGATTCCCTCTTGCGTTCCATCTTTTACTTCTTCAATTATCTTCTCTGCATTTCCGTTTCAGCTATAACTTCACCACTATCTACCTTAATCAATCCTTTCTCCATCTCATTCAATGGATTCTTTTCATCTTCCTCACCATTTCTCTACCTATAAATCTATTTTCTTAGTTTTTGTTTCGAATACGATTGATGAAACTAATTAATAGATTTCACGAAACTAATTAACTCTCTCCTGATTCTAATGGAGGCAGAAGTTTGTGACTTTATATATATTTGTTGCGAGATGCATATTGACGTCTTTGATGTTTAATGTTGTTTTTCAGAAGTCGAAACGCAAATATTTTGAGAGCCTGTGATCTCTAACCTTTCTCACCTAGCAGACCACGCCATACAATCTTTTCCTCCTCATGCTCCTCTTGCGAGATTCATATTCATTTTTTATTTTAGACTCTTCACTATCAAAGACATCTGATGAGCAATAACTTAATCTTTTCTTCTTACTTCATAGAGATTTGTTGTTTCTGTGTTTGTAGGGATTCCTGGGCTAGACGAATTTTATCTACAAAGGTGGATGGGGTACAGTTTGGATCTCTTATTGATATCGCGTGCGAACGCACACCAATTAACCTAATGTGCACACTACCACAATCGAATGGTATGTCGATGTAGCACTTTAGGATCGAATCCACAGAGACCAAATATTACACTTTATTTTTATAGGATCAAATTCAAGCTAAAACGATAAGTTTGTAAAGAAGCAAATCGTGAGAAACAAATAATTAAAATGGGTTTTAATTTCAGGATATAAGGATGTCAACCTAGGGTATCTCATTGGGTGTTAACCATGCTGAACCAAACAATTATTCAATCTTTTTAAGTGCAGCCTAGAACTCAGATTTCTTAACTAGAACACCCTGCTCTCGCAGGTGTGCTCCTTTCGCAGAGGAGCAATGGTACCTATGCTCTCGCGTGGATTAATACTCAACAGCAAACATTAAGCACAGACCTAATATGCTCACATCACACCCTGATATCTACTTTCGCTGACCAGGGATGTGATGCTTGCTCTCAACAGATCAAGCAACCTAATTCAGGATTAATGATAAAAGATTAAACTTGGAATCAAATACTAAGTGATCAATTCAGTATCAGCAGTAAGAGCAGTGGAGAGCAAAGGCGAGAATGATGCTTATCTATGTTTAGTTCAATGGATCAACACCCTAGAACCCTAGGTTAACAAATCGACTACTCAGCCATAACAACAGAGAACACAAAGTCAAGAGATGAAGAAGACATGAATATTATTGCAAATAAATATAAATAGGGTTCAGAGGATTCTTCTCTAGAACAAGAGAGATGATCTTCTCCCTTTACAAGTATCAAAATCACAATATCCAAAAGTTCTAAGGTTTCTCCTCTCTCCAAAAGCGTTCTCTGTCTAGGAAAAATAGAATAGAATATGTCCCAAGGCCACCGGCGGCTGGGAGAAGAAAATAGAAAGATTAGGGCAAATCCCGAAATTAATTAGAAGTTTCCATAATTTTCGGGAGCAAAGGGGGGTTTGCTCCGCGATAGAGGGAGCATGCAGAGGGTTGCTCCGTTCGGATGCTCTGCGATGGAAAACTCTGGTTTTTGCATTCTTTCTTCCATATGCTCCTTCTGGTGCATTCCAACTCGTTCTACACCTGAAATAACTCAAAACACACTAAGAACACTCCAGGAAAGCATAAATATGATATGCAAAGTATGTGTGTATCATGTCAAAAACACAACATATCAATTCCCCCAGACTTGGATCCTTGTTTGTCCTCAAACAATGTCAAGTTCCAGATCAGTGGGAAAGGTTTGAAAGTGTGGGAACTCTCTCAATTCAGCAACCATACTTTAACCACAAATCTCTGAACCATACAAGCAGACATATTAGGACAACACATCCTTACCAGAACCCCCACTGACTGCTATTCAAATCGGCTCCATACTCTATATCTCATACCTACAAAAGTCAAACCTTCAAGACAGAAACTCCTTATATTCATTTAAGATCAGTGTGAGCTTCTTGTCATAGGCATTATTCAGGGGAAACAGGCTAGGTATGAGACGGGCCTTTTCAGTGTTTAAAGTGGAGTTAACAAGTGTTTAGGGTTTACCATGTCTTTGTAGAGGATGCAGGATATCACACAAAATTGTCAGAGAGGATGGATCCATTGATCTCCACAACCCTCACTCGTTTTCTCTGCAGAGCAATCGTCGTGGAGCACTGACTCCTCTGCTCCGTACAGGTTTTCTCTCTTCCTTTCAGATCACCCCCTTCTATACACTGTTCCATCTCCCACTTCAGTTCTTTGCTTCTCTGATCCAGGGGCAATGTTTCGGCGCTTCTCCTTCTCATAATCTCTTAGAACTTTTGGAACATAAATAATACTGATTTTTTTTTTTTGAAGAAGAAGAAGACTTGAATAATGAAATGACGAGTTCGGATGATGATGATGACGAGAAGGAGGTAATTACATATATTGTGCCCCTGGTGGTTCTGACTTAAGCACTTCTTTCACCATTTGATCTTTTATGCTCGGATCACACTACTGGTTGCTCTCTTCTTGTTAGATCACCCCTATTGACTGCTCTCTTCTTGTCGGATCATGTACGTCTTTGCTCTGGAGCGTAGTCTGTGAGAAAAACGAGTGAGAGCAGTGTTGATCCTTTCCTCTCCAGCCCTTTTGCACATATCTGCACATATGAAACTTAAAAACAGAATGCATGAGGGTGAAACAAAGATTTTAAGGTTCATGGTGGGAACTAGCTAAAGATGAGCTAGCCACTCAGGATCAACAAGATGGATAGAAATAATTAAGATGTCCTGAGTGTAATCTCGTTTCCCTAACCTAACGCCCATAACAAGAAGAATTAAGTCAATATTAGGTTCAAGTTAGGTGGAGTTTAAGTCTTTCCAGAATAACCTCTACAAGCAGAAATCTTCTGAAGAGCAAGGTGATGTAAAGTCAGGGAGTGTTCCAGGTCCGGGTGAACGTCTTTCATCACTGCTAAGAGTCACTGAATAAGATACTTAGAGCATGAGGCGGTTAGAAAGCATCATAAAATAAGGTCCTGATTCCCACATAAGTTTGACTGACTCGATCCTAGGACTGACTCAATAAATGAAAACAGAAACATGACTGACTCAATAAACAAAAACAGAAGCAAATAGAGTTCAGAAACACACAAGTGCCTCCCCCAGACTTACTTCACACCGTCCCTGGTGTGAAAATAAACCTAGAGGCAGCAAACCAGACTTACCTGATACTTACCTGCCGCGGAGCAACCCGACAGAGCAAGGTCGATTTGCTCCTTAGGTGTGCTCTGTCGGTAGAACAGAGGCATCTTTTTTTTCTTTACCTGAAACTCAGTGAAATAAAAGCAAAATAAAAAGTAAAGAAAAGTTCTAAAAACAATTTAAACTCACCAGTGGGTTGCCTCCCACCAAGCGCTTGGTTAAAGTCACTAGCTTGACTTTGGTGATGGGGATTAGTTTGCTGGAGCAGGAGGGCCTGTTCCAAAACAAGCTCCACAATCAGACATATTCAGCTTCAGAACCCTGCTCAACAACCCTTTCACAGCAGCCTCCCCTTTCTCTTTCAGCTCATGTGTGAGAATGGCTCTGACTTTAGAGAACGGTTTGGATGTACCCTTGCACTTCACCTCATACTCAATGGAGTTCTCATCACACTTGAGAGGTATCAAAGTCATTGTAGGATCTCCCTTGACCCTTTTCTTCTGGACTTTCTGTTTTACCCTTGAATTCCCTCTGAATTTAGTAGGATCAGTGCTAGGATTTTCATCAGAGAGCAGCCTGCTCTCAACCTTATCACCATGCTCTCTCTCTGGAATCACTTGCAGCTTTTCTACATCAAACACTGAGATGCAAGAGGCGTGTGATGAGGAATATCTGGTGGGTACAGCCTTGTAGAAAACTTTCTTGCTGA
>CAKOAT010117932.1:10249-84175 GCA_932364175.1 Eruca vesicaria subsp. sativa | reverse complement strand
AAAAGCGGCAGGGACTCAGAGCCGCACACGGCCAGTCCGAAAACTATAACGGCCACGCTCGGCCAGACCAAACGGCCTACGAGGCTAGTCTCAAGGCCGGCAAAGGTCCAGATGCCATCGACATCAATATGCTCGATAATTCCTACACAACATATAACTAGACCGTAAAGGTCTTGCTAGGAAACAGGTCATACGAACCGTAACTCCGAAACGAACTACGAAAGGCTTGATCCCCTCAAAAGGGTACGTAGGCAGCCTTCACAATGCGCAGCCCTAATCTTAAACACTTTCTGCTTCTTGGAGAGTGGAAAGATCACTTTCAACGGACCTTTCAACCATTAATTCCGCCTAACTTAACTAAAACTGGCTAACCACTCGCAAGAACCTTACGCTAAAGGCTCAAGATTCTAGCGAGCTGGGGGGCTAACTGTTGGGGTCAAAATCGGTACGACAGAATCAATAGCCAAAATTCCCCGCAAAAATACAAAAGGAATAGTTTTATAAAACCCGAGAAGTCGTTTTATAAAACTCGAAGTCATTTATAAAACTCGCATAATCGTTTTATAAAACTCGAGAAGCCGTTTTATAAATCTAGAAGATCGTTTTATAAACCTCGAGGATCGTTTTATAAAACTCGAGAAGCCGTTTTATAAAACACGAGAAGCCGTTTTATAAAACTCGAAGATCGTTTTATAAAACTCGAAGATCATTTTATAAAACTCGAAGATCGTTTAATAAAACTCGAGAAGTCGTTTTATAAACCTCAAAGATCGTTTTATAAAACTCGAAGATCGTTTTATAAAACTCGAGAAGTCGTTTTATAAAACTCAAAGATCGTTTTATAAAACTTGAAGATCGTTTTAGAAAACTCGAGAAGCTGTTTTATAAAACTCAAAGATCGTTTTATAAAACTCGAAGATCGTTTTATAAAACTCGAGAAGTCGTTTTATAAAACTCGAAAATCGTTTTATAAAATTCGAGAAGCCGTTTTATAAAACTCAAAGATCGTTTTATAAAACTCGAAGATCGTTTTATAAAACTCGAGAAGATCGTTTTATAAAACTCGAAGATCGTTTTATAAAACTCGAAGATCGTTTTATAAAACTCGAAGATCGTTTTATAAAACTCGAGAAGCCGTTTTATAAAACTCAAAGATCGTTTTATAAAACTCGAAGATCGTTTTATAAAACTCGAGAAGCCGTTTTATAAATCTCGAAGATCGTTTTATAAAACTCGAGAAGCCATTTTATAAAACTCAAAGATCGTTTTATAAAACTCGAGAAATCGTTTTATAAAATTATCGTAACTAGACAGCCACAAAACGCGAACTAGACAGCCACAAAACCGAAACAGCCACAAAACGCGAACTAGACAGCCACAAAACGCGAACTAGACAGCCACAAAACCGTAACTAGACAGCTCGCGAAAAACCGAAACAGCCACAAAACGCGAACTAGACACGACTAGTTCGCCAGAAGGCGAACTTGAGGCTCACCAACTAGTTCGCCTGCTGGCGAACTAAGCCAAGCTGGCTTAGTTCGCCAGCAGGCGAACTAGACGGTCCCGGACTAGTTCGCCTGCTGGCGAACTAAGCCAAGCTGACTTAGTTTGCCAGCAGGCGAACTAGGAACTCCTCGGCTAGTTCGCCAGCAGCTGGCCCGGCTTAGTTTGCCAGCAGGCGAACTAGAGATCTCCCGGATCTCCCGCGGCCCCGATTCGAACCTTACGTCCTTCGACCCGGTCACATTCTGAACCACGGCCGAAATGTCTCTCGTTTCGTCTCGATCCGACTTATCGTTTGAATTCTATGACAAAAACCGTAAAACTCCGCTTTCCTGAAAAGAACTCGAAGAAATCGTATAAAACGGTAACGGTTAAGCAAAACACCGAACATCGCCTAAACATACGATTTATCCGAGATTTTTCGTTAAAATCATAAAAACGCATTTTTAATAAAAAACGTCGAGAAAATCATAAAAACGGCATCGTATCAGGAAACGATCTCGTATAAAGTCGTAAAATGGTTTTTATCATAAAACGGCCCGAAAGGTCATAAAACACGATAAAAACCCATCTCGCGACATTAACGAAATCAAACCCGAAGAACCGATAACGTTTTGACGGTTTACTCGCAGATAGAAGACAAAAGGCAAGTTTGAAGATAAATAGAAGATTTCCGCGGAAGAAAAGAAAGGATCGACAAAAATGGAAAGTTCCCGATATATTCGGTTTCGAGCGAAATGGAAAGATTAAAACCGCCTAAGGAGGAGTATATAAGGAGGAGGCATAGGGCAGAAGCTGGGACACGATTTTCAGAGCTCTCACCACCAAAATTAGCATTTAGGAATATTTCCGTTTTCTGTTAGCGAGCTGCGTCTCAATTAGTGTTTTTCGTTCTTAGACTTTTCGGCTACTCTTTTTGTACCAGTTCTTACGCAGATTCGGAATAAGAACCTCTTTGCTCTCAATTTCGTTTGTTCTCTTTTAAATTCTAAGTTTATCGTTTTCTTAATCTTCGTTGTGCGGTTCTGCAGCTAGCCGGTTCCTCTGGAAACTTAGGGTTTTCCCGAAGTTTCCTTTTTTACGATTTATTGACAGTAGGTGGATTTCGGTTCCCACAGAGAATAAGATGAAAAGAATACTTTTATAAATCAAAGAACTAAGAACACAAAAAGCATTCAAAGGTAAAAAGCATGTAAAGGTATAAAGAGCATAAAAAGCATGTCTAGCCAAAACACATAGGCAAAACTATAAATATGAGTTCCATTAGGTTAAAAACTCACCAGGGGCAATCTTGTAATATTGAGAGAACTTGGGCTTCAAGGCCGAGTCAAACTTGTTCTTCACGCTTCATATCGATCGATGGTACATGGTGTACATCGATCGATGGAGTATCTCAATTCGTCATCTTCTATGGAAGCGTCATCGATCGATTACACAAGATGTCTATCGATCGATATGTATCTCTGGATATCGACCTTGTTGTCTGATCTTTATAGTCATCTCGGGAAACTCTCCTTTAAGCTCATAAGGGCACCTAAATCATCACTTTACTCCAAAATGCTCCTGAACCTGAAAACATACCTAATAGACTCCAAAAGATATATATATATATATATATATATATATATATATAAAATCTTATAAATACTATGGTTAAAAGTGGGTCAAAACCATGGTATATCAACGGTGTTCGAAGAGTGTCCGCGAGGACGCTCTCGATGAGGGAGCGGAGGTCGTGGCCCCATGGATCTTTGAGTTTATGTCGAGTAGGGCTTGCTTAAAAGCGGCGATCTCCTGGAAAGTTTGCAGATCTGGGGTACCAAAGATGTTGGTTTGCTCCTCGGCGCCTTGGGCCTGCTCTCCGGCGATTTGGTCATTAGGATTTGCTGTTCGGTCAGTGTTGAACAGCTGTCGTCTAAAAGGATGGTTAGTGGCAGCTGTCTCGGCGAACGGCGTGAGGATGGCAGCTATAGCGGCAAGTTGCTCGGTGGTCTCTCTCTGAGCTTCGTCTTGGCGCGCAAAACGTTCTATGACGGAGTCGATGAAGGTCGGAGCGAGTGGTACATCACTGGCCGGAGTCGGTGCTACTGCATCCCCTTCTTCGCCAGAGGTTGAATCGTTAGTCGGACTCATTCCTATGTTGACGCTACTTTCTTATGCCCCACGGTGGGCGCCAACTGTTTGAATCAAGTTCGGTCTTATATCAGTAAAGAGAGTGACTACTCGTCTGTGGGTTATTTTAAAGGCGTTTTAATATTTATGAGTGGAAGAGTAAGTTTATTGATGAGAGAGTTGATGTACAAATAAGGAAACAAACGAGGCGAGAAGGCGTTGCTTGGAGAGCTCAGCCGTGAAAGTAAAAGTCGAAGAATACAAAGAAGTAAAAACCCTAGTTCTAGCTGCCTTGCAAGTAAGTGTTCGATTTCGGATCCCCCTTCTCGCTGTCTCCTCCTCTCCTTTTATAGCATGCTTTTCTCCTCCATAATGACCTAGGTCAATATGCCTTAAGAGGCCTCTCGCCGATGAGCTTTCTGGTCGGCCTAATAAGTCGTGCCCCACTCGGTTCCCTTTTGTCGTTTAGTCACAAAGGGTGGCTGAGCTTGGGCTGAGCCAAGGTGCGATCAGCCTGGGCTGACCTAGGCTACTTCTAAGTGGGCCGTTTCTCTTATTGGGTGAGCCTTGAGGGATGGGGCAATCCACCTTTTACAACAGTCTAATGGTTGAACCATATAACGCTAATTCTAATCAAAATGAGAAGAGAGAAAGAAAAATGTGTTTACTATTCAATAAGTATTGAGTCATAATAAATTGGAAATCAAGTAGAACTTGGGGAACAAGTAGATTTAACAAGTTGTTGAGGTCATTGGCCAGAATCAAGACTTCATAACCATTCCTAAGGTCTGAAAACCAATGACATGCTTTAAGGAGAGGATACTTAAAGAAGGATTTATACTTGCGGTGCAAGCTATCCTACACAACATAGACGAACTAGCCCTTCCAATAGCTCAACTAGCAAAAATAGAGAAAAACCACAAGCCAAGTGATGACTTGAGAAATGTCTTTGCGTAATTCAATATCACTCAAGGTAAGCAAGCTTACCTGGCCAGTACTGATATTGAAAGTTTTGTGGCATGAACTGATGTTGAAGAAGAATCCATTCCTGATGGAAACATACAAGAATGCAGATAAACACCTTAAAGACTCAAGTACTGAAGAACCAGAAGAAGAAGACCAAGTCAAGACTTCAACCAAGATTGGTCCAAACGACTTCGAGTTCAACAACATACCAAAGAGGACTAGCACTAAACCAAGAGAAGTATTTTCATTATTTACAATTAGTGCATGTAAGACGGGTCAGTCTAGTGGTTCTAGAACTCACACACATCCCAGAGACAACCAGGGTTCGAGGTCAAACTTAGCTTAGGACTAGTTTTCTTTAATTTTATGCACTTTCCTTTTTGATCTTCAACGGGGAAATGTTAGTTTATTTTTCTTTACATTTGAACCTTAGGTCCTGTCGTTTTGTAGTCTTTTCTTTAGTCGACCATTAGGTCACGGCTGAAGGACTATTAATAAAGTCCAATACACAACTTTTGTAACAAACAAGCTTTTACCTAGATCAATATATGAGTCAGTTTTCCCCCTAAATCAAGCCGCCATCCATCTCTTCCTCCTTGTGTGATTCAAGCAGAAAGAGTTCGAACTGTATCGAGGATCCACCATCCTCTTTGTGGTGTTCTTCGATTCATCATCAACCTCATCAACCGATCCAACAAGAGAGCGTGAAAGCCAGCTTGTTAGATCTCATCCCACTTGGCCAGCATCCGATTAAGTGTTCATCACCATGGACCATCCTTTGTTCTCAAGAGAGTGTGCTATCCATCATCACCTTCCAAAGACTCCCCCAAGTCTTATGTCATTTTTGTATCAGAGCCAAATGTTCCTACCTTTGGTTTTTCTTACCCTTTATCTCTAGATCGATTGTTCTTTTATTTCTTATTTCATAAATCGGAAAACCCATAAGTATTTGTTTATGTTCTTGCATAGAGCTTAGTTCATTCATAAGACTCATAAAAACTTGTTTCATTACATCCAGTTCCATTGATAGTTGTTATTTGTTTGATTTATAAAAAGAAATCATAAAAAGTTGATTGTTTCTTGTTTGCTATTTTCGTTTGTGTTCTTATTTAAACTTGAAAACCCAAAAGAAATCGTGTTTGTTTGCTGTCTAGGTTGTTTAGATCCACCTAAAGTTGAAAACCCTAAAAATATTGTGTTATTTCCATTTTGCATCCAACCATTACCTTTTTCTTGCCCACGCATATTCCATTTAGTTGGGTCTCTATTTTGTTGCATTACCTTGTTTTCGGGTAGTCCTTTATTCCATTTATTAACCGAAAACCCTGAAAAATTTCCAGTTGTATTGCTTAGTCTTCATTAAACCGAAAAAACATAAGAAATTGTTTTATTTTAATTGAAATTTTATTACCGTTGGTACCTTGATCTTTGTTGTTTTTGGTTAAGTCTTAGTTACACAAGCCGAGTCATGGGATGTCTTGAAAACGATGGAGCTAACCCTCCAAACGTGGCCCAGATGATGCAGCCATAAGATAAGAGATGCCAACTATCATAGGAGATTTTGGTCAGCAGATCAACACTCGCCTAGACCGATTGGACAACCTTAATGGAGAGGTCCAGTCTGCAACTAGAACCATAATTCAGATGATGAAGATGGAGACAATGAGAGCATGCCAAGTCTAGATGACGATGATCCTCTCCAAAACCGCAATCCTAGGAGACAAGATCGTCCTAGAAACAACAGATCTAGAGAGGTACATCAAAGAGAACAAAACAAAGATATTAAACTTGTTCCTCCTACTCTTGCATGTAAGTCCAATCTGGAAGCCTACATGACCTGGGAGAAGCATTTAGAGTATATATTTGAATATTATGGCTATGGATAACACAAGAAGCACTACAGGAAAACCACTTGTTAGTAGCATTGCAAAAACGCTACTGATCTAAACCATAGCGGTTTTAAAACGCTACCACCATACACGCGCGTAGACTTTTAGTAGCGGTTCTATATAATGCTATGTGATCTTATTCATTGATAGCGGTTATTTTCTGAAATTATAATATTTATAACAGTGCTATTTATATGTTACTATAAATTTTCTATATGCTTGTAAATTTTGTATAAATATAGCGTTACTATTTTCGCGATAGATTGATGTGCTATATATTATGAGCAATGATGACCTGGATAGTATTGGTAGAATTTGTTCACGAAATTAATAACATGAAGGTATCAGATTGAAAGCCAAAGTACCATACATAATTCATAAAAATAAATTCAACAACAAGTTCATGTATGTTCAACTGACAATGAGGAATTCACTAGACCCAGCTATTGGAATGCCTAAAGTATCAGCAATGAAATGAATTTCTGAATTTCCTCTCCAAATAGGTGCTTCTCCAATTTTAACCACATCGACTCCTACCTTGTTTGCATTGGTACCCAAAGGGACAAAAAGAAGTATAGCTTCTGGATCGGTTGAAAAAACTCTACATACAGCCACCTTATTGCCCAACCCTTTGCAGTCTAAGAGGACACACTTCCTTTTGCCACTTTTACTTCTATCAGAGCAGTGACTTACACTCTAGCAATGACAATTAGAGACAGTTCATCAAAAGTCTATCACAACAGAAATCCATCACTTAAGCTTTATGACTGAGAAAATTTAAAATATTACCCCGAGAACGCTATTCTTTGATACCGTCTCCTTCATGGCTTGCTGACTAATCTGTAGAATCTTATTCAGAGGCAATTGGATCTTCATCTTAACTACATGACTCATCAGAAACATTTCATCAGAAACTGGTCTCCATTGATATGAATCTTTAACAACTGCCACATCAACCTTCACATTAGCAGCACCTAGACCTAGTGGGATGTTTTTTACCAGTTCATCTGGGTTCGTTGAACACAAACGACCCTCAGCAATATATCAGTTGAATTCCAATCCTGGATGATTATTTTATCATCATCAGTTGTAACGTTAAGAGCAAAAGTAATAAATTCATCTTCAGTTTCAAAAAAAAAAAAAAAATATATATATATATATATATATATATATATATATATATATATAGTTAAACCTCTATAAATTGATAATGTTGGGACTACATCAAAACTATATTTTTTATTAATTTATAGAGATTATTAATTTATCGATATACTAATTGAACCAAAAAGACAATTTGGGACTATAAAATTATATTAATTTATAGAGATTTTTAGTGTATATTAATTTATCGATTATTAATTTATAGAGGTTCTACTATATATATATATATATATATTCACATACAAATCAACAAAAGAGACATAAGAACACTTACCGCTGAACCAGCAGTCTTATGAGTTGGAGAGTCCATTTCACTGTCCAATATAAACCTATAAACTGGCCATGCGATAACTTGTCCAACAGCTTGCCTCAGTGTTATGACAGTTACTGATGGCCTCCATAGTGGCCCTGCTTCTTGCTCCACATATGACTTGACGATAATAGCAGCTGTGTTAGGACCTAGTGGAATGCATCCAATCTTGTACATTGCATCAGCTGAAACAAACTCTCCTTGACCAATAACAACCTCTTCCTCTACATACCAATCCAAAATCTGACATCCACCTCCCCTTTGTTAACATCAGTATTCATGTCAGAGGTAGACCCAACTTAAACTCTCCTCGATTTAGTGAAGTTATTAAGGTGTTCCTGCAAGCCACGAACTACATCATGTAGTTCTACTTGTTTAGCATCAAGCTTCATGACATGTGTGTATCTAGCTGCCAATAAAGCTAACTTTGATGCAGTAATACCTCTACATAGACATTTAATTCTTCCTGCTATGTCTTGTCCTAAGACTTTACTCACAGCATCTTCTTTAATATTCGTGCTAACACTGGAGTCCAGTTCATTATCAATTGTTTTTATTTTTTTCTTGTTTCAAATGTGTGACATGAGTGAGAGGATAAAACAT
Source organism: Eruca vesicaria subsp. sativa (assembly GCA_932364175.1). Classification (NCBI taxonomy): domain Eukaryota; kingdom Viridiplantae; phylum Streptophyta; class Magnoliopsida; order Brassicales; family Brassicaceae; genus Eruca; species Eruca vesicaria. The sequence continues at coordinate 75,628 of CAKOAT010117932.1, read as the reverse complement.
ACTAAGACATGACATTAGGAAGTTGATTTCTCACAATGGTTTCTTCAGATTCTGGCCTCACGGGTCTCCCATCCTTATGTGTGTGTGCTGAAATACAAACCTTACTTCTAGTAACCTTTTCAGGCTCCTTGCTCTGCTTCTTCTACAATTACCAGAATCACATAATACAATATACCATACTGATTTAAACTATTTCATTCACAAGAAATCTTGAACACTTTAATGACAGGCACGTACCATTTTATGAGTTAGACGAACCATTCCTCTGCAACATGTAGTGTGCGAAATCTGACTCCTACGTAGTTACCTTAAGTGGTCACTTGTTTTCTTCAAGAAAACCAAAGATTAGGATTCTTTGTCTCTGTACACATACATATTATTAGAGAAAAAAGTTACACATAAGCAACCTGAAAATATTCTTCTTTCTTGCTTTTCACCCAATTTAGCCAAGTTGGCAGAGATTGGATATTGTTTGGTTTTAAGTTAATAATCTGTTCCCTGCTCCTTATAGGTTGGATATTGGCCACCATCCTAGATTAAGATGCCCTGAAAAGAGCACCCATTTGTTTTATAATAGCATCCTTTTGCCATTGTTCTTCCAAGTTGAACCTCGCCTACAACAAAGGCAGAGATTACCACCTATCATTTCATGTCATGCTACTAGTTATTTGTACAAACACTAAATAATACCTGAATTTCCTCCCATATTGTGTCTTTTGTATTTTCATCGTGTAGCCTCTAGTCTTCAAATAACACTGGTACATGCTCTCGGACAAGAATACCCATAAAGGATGAAAGTAGCACCGAGCCATTTCCAATATGCTCACCAAGAGCGTTAAATTCAATGTTAATCTTGTCCACATGATTTTTAGCAACTCTACTCAGTCTGGTTGTCTTGGATTTTAACTTCTGTGTGCCCTCTGCAGCTTCTGGAGCTTTTTATTTATCTATTCTTAAGTCTTTCTGCTTGAAGCTCTTCTTCAAGGTGTTGTGTTTGCTCTATTTCTGAATGCTTTGTTTGCTCTTCTTCACGATGCTATGTTTCTTGATGATGTGTTTGCTCTTCGTCTCCACGTGCCTTCAATAATGTGCATTTTGGCCCAGTCTTAAGTGGTTCAACGCTAGCACCTAGTCCTCGTTGGTGCTTACTGCGACGTTTAATCTGCCTGTACTCCATAATATTATCTTGTAAATTACGAAAAAACATGTTACTAACAGATATCAAACAAAAATTTGAACCTTAAGCTATTTTTATCCCTATTACTCCACAACTAGGACCCCCTCATAATCATCCCTACAACAAAAAACTCTCATTATCAGAATTATCATTCCCCGAATCTTCACTCTCATCAATGAATACAAGTGCAGCCGCAAACTCTTCTTGTCTCCAACTCGTGTTACCCTTTAGGCGGTACCCTCATAACCATAGAACAATCAGAAGAGTCATCATTGAATTAAAACACTTGTTTTGCTTGTAAAGGCAGAATGTATGGATCTTTTTGGCGGCAACGAGCATCCTTCTCTTGCAGCTCTTCCAAATGCATTCTGAGATAGCAGTAACAATAATTGTTAATGTAGTAAACACACAGATACAATCATAAAAATAAGAATACAATTCTTACACGTACTCAACATATGGATTTATAACTGTTGTGTTCATTAGAATATATGGATCTGCTCTAAAAGTATAACGTCTTTGGATCTTTGGATTGGACGGCCTTCAAGGATGTCATCATATAAATAAACATCTTCATTACAACTCTCAGGTTGATTAACTGGTACATAATTTTGAAGAACTCTATGCAGAAGGCAATACATCATGCTGCCATACAACCATCTGGCATACATGTTTCTGGTCTTGCATAATTTCTAACATAGGACTTAAGTGTTTTCATGTACCTGAAGATCAACAAGAAAACAGATTTTGTCAAATATTTATCACAACAACTGTAATATTCAAAGAGGTAAACCAAACAATACTACCTTTCAAATGGATACATCCATCTAAAGTGTACTGGCCCACCCAAGCGTGCCTCTCTAGCTAAATGTATAGGGAGGTGGAACATTATATCAAAGAGTGATGGGGGAAAAGAACCACTCCATTTGACACATTGTCACAACAAGCTCACTCTCTAATGACAACAGCTTTTCTAGATCAACCACACGCTGACACAGTCTACAAAAGAAGTTGCATAGTCTAGTAACTGCAATCCTAGGTCCTTTAAGAAGCTATTTTTGCAATGCCACATGTAACAGGTTTTGCAGAAAAATATGATGATCATGTGATTTTAAACCATCAATCTGAGGAGAATTCAGGGAAACACAATTTGCAATATTCGCATAATAGCGATCTGGTCCTCTGAGTTCAGATAACCTCTTGCTAAACATCTTCTTCTCATCCTTCGTCAACCAATACGAAGTTGGAGGTAGGTAAGTCCTTTTACCACGTACCTCAGAGTGTAAGGAGCTGAGAATCCCCATACCTTCCAAATCTTGTCTAGATTTCACACCATCTTTTGACTTTGCACTATGTATCAATAGGGACAGTATAGCGCCAGACACATTCTTTTCCACATGCATTATGTCAATGTATAACGTACCGACATATCCTAATACATAAAATAATTAGAAAAGGTTAGAAAAGGTTATAAAATGGTAAATATTTATTTCACATTGTATTGACAAAGTACTACCTTCCTATAAGCTAACTTGAATTGAATAGACCGTTTCTTCCACCTCCATTGGTTAGTATCTTCTTCATATTCTTCACCTCCATTCTCATCATCTTCATCAACACATGAATTTCTCCTCTTGCCTTTCTTCTCTAAAGATTTTACAGAATCATTCTTGAAGCCCTTTAGCATCTCAAATATGCCAGATCCGGTTTGAATTCTACTTGCAGTCCCTTCCTCTATAGTATTGTAAAACCATGCTTTACGGCGATGGTCAGGGCACCCTGGCCTCAGCCTCAGTCATCTCTTATTGCCAAAATGGACCATTTTTTGGCTATATTTCAACCACCTGAAAGATGTATCCTTTCCACATACAGTACACGCTTGTTTCCCTTTCACTTAACAACCAGTGAATGTCCCGAAACCTAGATAGCCGCTGATAGTCCACAACAGAATAACTCGGAGAGTGAAATTCTCATTGGATAATGAGTCATACTTCTGTATACCTTCATTCCATAAGTCAATCAGATCATCTACCAACGGTGCAAGATAAACATCAATGTTTCTGCTTGGTGCAGTTGGTCCAGGGATTAGGAGAGTCAACATTATGTTCTCTGCCTTCATGCACGTACTTGGAGGCATATTGTAGTTAACCAAGAAAACTGACCATGTGATGTACTTTGTGTTCTGAATGGAGAAAGGATTCATACTATCTGTAGATAGTCCAAGATGAAGGTTTCTCGGATCAGAAGCAAACTCTAGCCATTTATCATTAACCTGATCCCAAGTCAGTGAGTCCACCGGGTGTCGCATGGTATTATCTTCACTACCATTTCAAATCCTTAGCCATCCTCTTTGATCTAAACATCTGTTTCAGTCTTTTTTGATAGGAAAATACCGTAGTACCTTTCCTGGAATCACATTCGTTTTTTTCACCGGTACGCTTATCAAATTTCCATCATAAAGCACTACATCTAGGGCAGCTATCCATATCCTCATTCTGCTTCCGAAAAGAATACAGTCATTTTTTGCATGAATAACATCATAACCAAAACTAAATATCTTTATAAATTTCTTGATGTCACCTATAGATTAAATGTCTTGAACCAATTTCAGAATCTGATCAAAACAATTCTCTGAAATCCCACTCTTAACTTTTATGCGATACAGTCCCATCATTACATATATCTTAGTGTATTTTTGACACTTAGAGTAGAGTTGAGTTTCTGCATCCTGCAATTTCTTCTTGAACTCACAGTCTTGTTCACCTTTAACTACCTCTGGCTGCTCTCCGGTTTGATGATTGTCTTCAGCATTAGAGAACGCAGTTATAAACAACTTGTACGCTTCTAAGTGATCAACATTCTGGAAAATCATCTGTCTTCGTATTCCTTATATCTTCATGAACATTCCAATAATCATTCCTCTTGTACTTCTTATCCATCCCCCTAATGACTAAATGCTCCACCACTGTGTTTAGAGTTTGATGACAAATGTTCCGGCAGTCAACACATGGACAGAAGATTTGCAAAGGATTCCCCAACCTCAACTCTGATTTGTTCACGATATTAGTTGCCCCCTTTTCATAATAAGTGCTTGCTCTGTAATTTATCAAACAATTAGAAAGTTAAATAAACTTTAGAGTCTCATTTGCATTTGAGAAATAAGAAAGCGTAAAAGATATAGTAAACCTACTTTGGAAGCCAAACCCAGGACTTGTCTATCTTATAACACAGCTCCAGCTGTCAGTGTCAATTCACCAATGAGATGGTTTTTGAGAATCAGAATCTAATAGAACAAAATCGAGGAACAGAAAATAAAGGAAATGGAAAACCATAATATCTTTAAGAAAGAAACATGAAATTAGATTGACAAATCTAAACCCATTAACCTTAAAATGATGAGAACGACCAATATCTTAGATTGACAAACGTTAATTAAAACTAGTTCTTCGGCTGTGAGATACGGAAGAGAGTGACGGAATTGTCAATGAGAACCGGGGAAAAACAGAAGGAAACTGATTGTTACAACACCAATCTGAAAAACAAGAGGGAGATTGAAAGTTCATGAAGGTTCGATGGAGGGAGTCTGAAAATGGTTACTAATTTTCAATTAATTTTAGGCGATCCACTAATTAGGTTTCCGCGCTTAGCATAGGTAGCGTTCTTTTTTTTAAAAAAGTGTTATGAATAACTAAATATGACAATCTTGTTTAAACGAAAAATTATTAGTAGCGTTTATAAAAGGTGAAACACTACTAAAACATAAACAATAGCAAAACACACTTAAACGCTACTATATTATGCTAACAATACCCCAATTTCTTGTAGTGAAGGTGGCTTTAGTAGCAGCTGATATCACTCAAATTATCTTAAGGAGTGAATTACCCTCTCAAATAACAGGTTCAGCTGTAGTAGTTAGGGAGCGAATCCACAAGGAGCTAGGGAACCAATTAGATCTAAATAGTTATGAATAATCTAGGCAAGTAAATAATAAAACAGTAAATAAATTATTAAGCAGTAAATATAGCAAGCAAGGAATGAAACAGTAAACAAGATGAACAAGATAATTGTTCAGCTTGGCAGGGAATTGTTTGATGGAAGGATGGTTGCTAGATCTAGAGTTTCTATTCCGATATTGGAGATTATAATCCTATAGGTGCTAAACAGTTGTATGCATGATATTGAAGAGCCTAAAATCAAGCAAAGCGTTCGTTACTACAAAAAAAGTTGTCATTCATAGTACATTGATGACTTTAAAATTTTTTTTTATATAAAACAGCATTTGCTAAATGCTATGATAGATTTTAATTAAGCGGGAACCTAAAATTAGCTTTTCCGCCAAAAACTTAATGAAAATCCCTTATCTAATCACTTTTCTCTCTATATTCTCTGGGTTCCCTCTCTTCTCTCTCATTTTCCCTCTTTCTCTTTGGAACCCTAAGAGAAAGCCACTCCATTGTCCATCTCAAAAACCGATCTACACCTCCTAAAACCATCTCCGACGCTTCTTTAATCCACCACAGCTCTTCGATTCAGAACCGGTTCAACACCTTGAAAGTATCGAAGGTCCATATCTCGACATCTCTCTTGATGTATCAAAGAGTTGTTTTTTTCGGGTTTGATTCTGAACTAAATAACCCTAGAACTGTAGTTTTATCCATTTCAATTTACGTTTACGGATTCAATTTCGAAACTAATTTTTGCCAATTCATGCATGTCTTTGTTATTGTGAAATGTTGATTGCTTATTTGTTTGGTATGTTGATTGTCTCTATGTGTATTGCACTCTTCGATTTTGTCTCGGATTGAAATAGCGATTGATTGTAAATTGATTTTATCATCTGTGGACAACTTAACAAGTTCTTTATGATACTAAAGCTTTCAATTTAGGGTCGAACACAAAATGATGGACAAAGCATAGGTACATCTAAGAAGGTAATGAACTTAAGCGTATATGTTACGTTTTCTTTGGTGTTTAAAGACTTAACTTGTTTAGTTTTTTCCTTTTGAATGTGCTTCGAAGAGTTGATCCAGGTTATGAGAGAGGGCCTTCATAGTTTGTACGGGATGTAGTTTCAGCTATGGGAGAGATTGATATGATTGTGTATGTGCATTCACTGCCGTAACATAGATCGTCACTCAGGGAGTGTGGTACTTGATCATCTTGTTACTAGGGGAATAGAGGAGGGTTAAAAGATGCGGCCATATTGGTATCTACATGGAGAATTAAACTTAGAGGTTGAAGGTGAAAGCAGAGTAAGTGAATGGAATGATGAGATCTTTGGTTTATACAGAGCTGTTGAGTGTTTTGATGAAGAGTTACCTGATACTGGGGATATAGCTGAGATGGCAGAGGGAGACGACAAGACGGAAGATGAGTTCATGGCAAAGCTAGCTGATGTTGAAACACCATTGTATCGAGTTGTGAAAGCTATAGCAAGTTGTATGTGATTGTTTCATTGTTTAGATTGAAGACTCAGAATGGGTGGTCTGACAAGAGCTTCAGTGATCTGCTTAAGACATTGTCGGAGATGTTACCAGAAGAAAATGTTCTTCACACATCACTGTATGATGTGAAAAGTTTTTGAAAATGTTTCACATGGGCTATGATAAGATTCATGCATGTGTCAATGACTGATGTTTATTCAGGAAAAAGTTCAAGAAGCTTGAGAAGTGTCCAAAGTGCAAGGCTTCAAGATGAAAGACTAATATGCACACTATTCAGAAGAAGAAAGGCATCCCACAAAAAGTTCTTCGTTACTTTCCTGTAATACAAAGACTGAAGCAAATGTTCGGGTCTGAAGAGATGGCCAATGATTTAAGGTGGCACTTTAGCAACAAAAGCACCGATGGAAACTTTGTCATCTTGTTGATTCAGTGACATGGGATCAGATGAATGCTAAATACCCTACATTCGTAGCTGAAGAAAGGAACCTCAGGCTTGGACTTTCAACAGATGGATTCAATCCATTCAACATGAAGAATTTGATGTATAGTTGCTGGACTGTTTTGTTGGTAAATTATAACTTGCCACTTTACTTATGCATGAAGAAGGAAACCATCATGCTTTCATTGTTGATTCCTGGTTCACATCAGCCTGGTAATAGCATAGATGTGTACTTAGAACCCCTAATTGACGATCTCAACAGTCTGTGGAGCATTGGAGAGGTAACCTACGACGCTCTTACTCGATCTACTTTTACTCTTAAGGCGATGCTGCTTTGGACGATCAGCGATTTTCCAGCCTATCGAAATCTTGCTGGCTGCAAAGTTAAAAGTAAAATGGGGTCTCCTCTATGTGGGAAAAATACAGATAGCAAGTGGCTGAAATTCAGTAGAAAACATGTGTACATGTGCCATAGAAAGGGTCTGCCACCAAGTCATAGTTTTAGAGGAAAGAAGAAATGGTTTGATGGAAAAGTTGAACAAGAGAGAAGGGGAAGAATACTTACTGGGCGTGACATTTCTCAAAACCTGAGAAATTTCTCGGGTGATTTCGATCCGTCGAGTTGACTTGTTTTCGTCGTAGAATCTCAACGGAAAGTCCGATTGAGACGAAACGAAAAGCGACTCGATCAAGATTCGAGTTGGAGATGTTTCGATCCGTCGAGCTTGTCCAACTTGCCTAATGGTGAGTGTGCGAGCACAGTCCCGATTCATCAAGCTATCTTGTTTTTGTTGTAAAACCTCAACGAAAACTTTGATTGAGACGAAACGAAAAGCAGTGCGATTATTGTTTAGATTACGGTCCGACTCACCATAGCTATGAGTTGGATTGTGCGGACCCTCGGGGAAAAGTCAGTGCCTCTGGGACGAGGTGGAAAGCCGGTCAATTCGCCAAGATGGCAAGCTAGGTTGCTTGGCCAACTCACCGTCTTTTCGGCTGGATAGTATTGCCCGATTCTGCGAGTAGCCTAAGGTTCTTCCGCGAGCAACCTAGGGTTTGGTCGCGAATAACCTAGGTTTTTTCCGCGAGTAACCTAGGGCTTTCTCCGCGAGTAACCTAGGGCTTTCTCCGTGAGTAACCTAGGGTTTTTCCGCGAACAACCTAGGGTTTTGCCGCGAATAACCTACGGTTTTTTCGCGAGTCACCTAAGGCTTTCTCCGCGAGTAACCTAGGGTTTTTCCGCGAACAACCTAGGGTTTTGCCGCGAATAACCTACGGTTTTTCCGCGAGACACCTAAGGCTTTCTCCGCGAGTAACCTAGGGTTTTTCCGCGAACAACCTAGGGTTTTTCCGCGAACAACCTAGGGTTTTGCCGCGAATAACCTACGGTTTTTCCGCTAGTCACCTAAGGATTTTTCCGCGAACAGCCTAGGGTTTTCCACGAGTATCCTAGGATTTATTTCGCGAGTAAGTTACGGTTTGTTCCGCGGTTTCTGGGAGAGCAAGTTTTATTTTTCTGAAAGGTTCTCGGAAAACGTCTTTTGCTTAACGCATGAGATTTGTCTAACTCGGAAATAAGAAAAACACTATGGGGTTTGATAGATTTTATCGTTGCCCTTAGTGATCTGAGATAGAAATCGTGAGCTTGTTTTGTTTCTCTTTCCGTGGCGAAGAGTCGCGATTAGGTTTTCGATTTTGTTGAGTACTACAGCGTTTGCGCGAGCGTTGGCTGTATGAGCAGTCGCTGCTGGAGTTGTTTTACCAGCGTCATTTTGCGAGTTGCGACTTTGTCTTTCATACATCCAGACATCGTTTTGGTCAAGCGTTTTGCGGCTATGAGTAAGAGTAATCCGACCCCCCCCCCTCCTTCTAGCGCCAAACTGTGGGAACCGAAATCCACCTACTGTCAATAAATCGTAAAAAAAGGAAACTTCGGGAAAACCCTAAGTTTCCAGAGGAACCGGATCTCTGTGAAAGCCAACGACAAGTAACCAAGAACGCGATTAATATGAATAAATTGAAAGATATAAAAAGAAAAACGAGATTGAGAGCAAGAAGGATTCTTATTCCGAATTTGTGTAAGAACGGTTACAACGAGAGTTGCCTTAGCTGCGTGAGCCGTCGGCGAAATTCCTAGTTCTAACAATCTAAGACTAAAACCCTAGTTGAGACGCAGCTCGATAACGAAAACGGAAAATTTCCTAAATGCTAATTTTGGAGGTGAGAGCTCTGAAAATCGTGTGTCTTGCTTCTGCCCTAGACCTCTTATTTATATACTCCTCGCCTTGGCCATCCGGTCTTTCCATTTCGCCCAGATTTGACTATATCGGGAATTTTCCATTTTTCTCGATCCTTCCTTTTCTTCCCCGGAAATCTTCTATTTTTCTTCAAACCTTCCTTTTATCTTCAAACTTGACTTTTATTTTCCTCCTGTGAGTAAACCGTCAAAACGTTATCAAATCTGCGGGTTAGATTCCATTAAGATCGCGAGATGGGTTTTTATCGCGTTTTAGGCCCTTCCGGGCCGTTTTTGCGATAAATCCATTTTCCGACTTTTTACGGGATCGTTTCCTGATCTGACGTCGTTTTTAATAAATTCCTCGAGCTAATCGTAAGGTTTTACAATTCACTCAACTTTTTAATTAAAAACGCGTTTTTTACGATTTACTCGACGTTTTTATTAAAAACGCGTTTTTTTACGATTTCGAATAGAAATCTCGAATAAATCGTATGTTTTAGGCAATGTTCAGTGTTTCGTCAACCTTCGCCGTTTTATACGATTTCTTTGAGTTCTTTATCGAGAAAGCGAAGTTTTACGGTTTTTATCGTAAAACTCGAACGATAGGTCGGATCGAGATGGAACGGGAGATGTTTCGGCCATGGTTCAGAATGCGACCGTGTTGAAAGACGTAAGTTTCGAATCGGGAATGCGGGAGACCGAGGCTCGGGACGTCCAGGAAGTTTCTAGTTCGCCCATCGGCGAACTAGTCTAGTGATCCTAGTTCGCCCATCGGCGAACTAAGCCGGCCCGGCTTAGTTCGCCGATGGGCGAACTATTTGAGCACCTCCTAGTTCGCCCATTGGCGAACTAAACCGGCTCGGCTTAGTTCGCCCGTGGGCGATCTAGTCGTAACTAGTTCGCGTTTTACGGCTGTTTCAGTTTTTTTGCGGTTACGTAAAACGATTCTCGAGTTTTATAAAACGATTCTCGAGTTTTATAAAATGATTTCTCGAGTTTTATAAAACGGCTTCTCGAGTTTTATAAAACGATTTCTCGAGTTTTATAAAACGATCTTCGAGTTTTATAAAACGGCTTCTCGAGTTTTATAAAACGATTTCTCGAGTTTTATAAAACGATCTTCGGGTTTTATAAAACGGCTTCTCGAGTTTTATAAAACGATCCTTTGAGTTTTATAAAACGGTCCTCGAGTTTTATAAAACGATCCTCGAGTTTTATAAAATGATTCTTCGGGTTTTACAAAACAATTCCTTTTATATTTTGCGGGGAGTTTCGGCCGTTGATTCCGTCGTACCGATTTTGACCCCAACATCTGTCTATCCCCTCTACTGATTTCATTTATGCATAAAAATAAAGGTGTAGGCTTTACCTTGGGAGTATCGATCAAGGAACACTTGGATTCAACTCAAACAAGTTTCAGGCATTCTCATCCTGGTTCCCTTTCTTTCTTTATCTCCCTTCTCTGAATCCCAACTCTTTCTTTCTCTCTTTTTTTTGTTTATATATCAATCCCAATGAACAGTTAATGTTCATCTTATTGACCTTTCTTGACAAATTGTAAACGAATAGTGGGGTCATAGGTAATGTACCTCTCCCTCGCTTTGATCATTCCTTTGATTTAGAATAGTGGGGTCATAGGTAATGTACCTCTCCCTCTGCCTCTCAGGAAATCATATCAGTCTTTTATTCTCTGGGGATGCCGAAGGAAGGAAAGAAGGAAACCAAAATTTTTGAGACTTTTACCTTCCAGACTTGCAAGAGGATTCTGATCCCTTGTATACCAAGCCCCAAGACAAGCAATAGATGTCAGGTTAGGTTGGAAATCAGCTTCTGGTTCTTCCAGACAATCATGAAAGTGTTGACATAGGTGATCGGTGATCCACTTTAGCATCTATATTACTTTCTGCAATCAACAAATCTAAGAATGTTGCTAAAGAGTGGTAAGATAAAAAGTAAGACTTTGAAAAATTTTCCCTTTCTTGACTCAATAAAACCAATTTTTGAAAACTTTATGAATAAGATCAAAAAGAGGTAAAGTAGCATCAGTAGTCAACTCCCCCCAGACTTAAATCATACACTGTCCTCAGTGTATAATCAGTCAGAGTTGGGGCATTGGAAAAATTAAATAAGTAACTGATATCGAAATGGTGAACGAGATACCTGACCGATATGGGTATCGATCGATGGTGAGTCGCCATCGTCGATCGATGCATGTTGGTCTGTGTCGAGTGATATCGACTGGTCGTATCGGGCGATTGGTATGGATCGTGTGTGTATTTTCCTAAAAACAAATAAAAACGAAACTAGTAAGTAAAAATAAAATAAAATAAAATAAGTAAGTAAAATACCTAACAGTGGGTTGCCTCCCACTCAGCGCTTGGTTAAAGTCAGTAAGCTTGACTGTGGAATTATGGTGGCTAGTGAGGTGGGTTGCAGGTACTTGTTGGTAAACAAGTGTCCTCCTTGTCTTGTGTTTCTTCAAACCATGATGTTAGAAAGCTTCTTGTGGCCTTCTCACTTCTGGTCATACTAGTCTTCAAACCATAAACTTCTGTTTGGATCCTTTCTAACCACCCCTCTATGTTGGCAAGGCTGTACTGATGGTTGCCAAGCATGCTGTAGATGTGTTCTGTTGTTCGCTGCATGGTGTCGTGGTGTGTTGGATTGTCGGTCGATTCTGGAAGTTGCATATCGGTCGATGCGTTGTGTGCTTCATCGATCGATGGGGATGGGTCAGGTTGGCTGGCGAGCTGTCTTTGAATATCTTCAACCTCCTTCTGAATATCTTCCATTGTGCATTGTAGACCTTTGAAATCACTGTGTAGGGGAAACCAGTATTCGTCCAATAGTCTGTAATCTTCGTCTCCACAAAACTCAATAGATTTGTAGATTTGTGCTGTGGTTTCTTCAAGTTCTTCCCTGGTACAGAATTCCTGAGCACGGGTATCCGCACTGAAATCGGCGTCTGGGAACTCGTCTTAGATCCGTCGGAATACTCCATCGAGCGTTGACCAGGTAGTACTGTCGGTCGATGGTGCTGCAAGGGTATCGATCGATGGTGAAGTGGTTTCATCAGTCGATATTGCTTCTTCGGTTTCATACTCTTCCATAGAATCAAATTCGTGGGCACAGAAACAGGTGGCTACGAGTGTTGAGCTAACTGTCCTTGGAAACTTGATGACTGGAACAGGGTCGTAGTGGATGGAAGGGTTGATAAGGGTTAGGCAGAGCTTGTTAGTTTGGAGGTCACAAACAGCTCCAACTGTGGCTAAGAAGGCTCTTCCAAGTAGTAGAGAAGTCTTGAAGTTTAGCTTGTTGGAGAGGACATGGAAGTCTGTAGGAATTAGGGTTTCTCCAATCTGTACCTCAAGGTTGCGAACGATGGCTCCAGAGATTTATTGAGAACAATCCACAAAGATGAAAGTTTCTTCAGAAGGCTCTATCTTCAGACCTAGATGATCTGCCATGAGTTTGGGTAAGATGCTAACTCCAGATCTTGTGTCACAGAGGGCACGTGGGAACTCAACACCTCTAATGGAGCAAGGTATTGTGAATTTTCCTGGATCATTCTTCTTCAGTGTTATCTTCTGCTTAAGGCTATCTCTGACTTGGTTAAACATCCTCCTGGTGTATTCTTCTGTCTCCTTGGTTTCTCTGAAAAACATCCACAATCTGTGTGAAAAGTAGGCTTCTTCAAAAGGTTTCTCGTTAGGTATTTTGAGGACTCTTTTTCTGAAGCTTGACAACTCCTTCTCATTAGCTTCTCTTTTATAGGGTTTAGGTATCTTCTCTTTCCTCTTTCTGAGAACTCTCCCCTGATTTTCCATTTTTATCTCCATGGACTCAAAAATATCTGTGGGTCTCTCTTTTAGGCTGCTGTAGGGTTTCTGGTGGTGTAATATCTCTCCCGAAAAGCGTCAAGACCTGCACTGTCAATCTTAGGTAGCTGCACTCAGCGTTGGGGTACTGTGTATCGATCGACACTGGTTGGAGTGTGTCGATCGATGCCAAGGTCTTGGTATCGGTCGATGACGTGCTCATTATGTCGATCGATGACAGGTGTGGGCGGATGTGGGTGAAGTGTGGCGAATTCGGCATGAGACATAATCTTGACGGAATGGCACTCGCGAGGGTTTTCGTCTGAGTCCATCAATCGACACTCGTCAAAGTCGATAGATCGACGAACTGAAGGTGATATCGATTGATGTTGGGCTGGTGATATCGATTGATAGTAGTCATAGGCGAACTCTCTTTCACTCTCATCATCAGATCTCTGGATTTCTTCTACTACCTCTTGCCAAAAGTCATCATCTAGGAGGGCATTGATGTTCTGGGTGTGGGCAAACTCCTGCTTCTTAACTGCTTCTCCTGGCTGAAACACTTGGGTCTCTAGCTTCTTCACATGGGTGCTGAGGGCATCTATCTTCGTGATGAAGGTGGTGTAGACAGAATCGATCTTTCCATTGAAGTTTACCTCGAGTTTCTGCTGACTCTCAAGTATCTTATCTATCAACTCCTCCAGTTTAGTATCTTGGGTGGGTTGGTGTGGATTGAAGTAGAAGGCACTTCCATAGCTTCTGTTGTTGTTAGGGTTGCTGCTGCTGAAGGTGTTGGGCTTCTGAGAACTCTGGTTACAGTTGCTTCTATGGCCTATGAAGTTTCTGTATCCTCCTTGGTTACCAGATCTCTGAAAACCGGCTCCACTAATCCAGTTGACATCTTCTTCAACAATTTCTGAATCTTCCACTGAACAGATCTGCTTTTTTAGGAGCTTCTGAATGTTGTCTAGCTGTGATTGAACTTCATTGGCGTACTCTTTCCCAAGGGATGATGTAGTCTGCGGCATAGAGTTTCTTGTGTTGTTGCTGGAAGCTAAGTTATCAATTAGCTTGATAGCATTCTGAGGATTCCTAGTGGTGAAGTTGCCATTGCTAGCTGTATCAAGGGCTCTCTTGAAATCGAGGCTGATGCCTCTGTAGGAAGTGCAGAGCAGTTGCACTTTGTTGAATCCGTGGTGTGGGCAGTCTCGCTGGTAGGACTTGAATCTGTTCCAAGTATCCTTGAATGACTCTTCAGGGGCTTGGGTGAATGTAGCAATTTTCTTCTTCCAGTCTTCAGCGCGTGAATCATCAATGAAATTACGCAGAAAGGCGTGCTTGATGTCACTCCAGGTGGTAAGGGAACCTGGTGGTAGTTGTCTCAGCCACTGCAAAGCTTCTCCAGATAAAGAGTATTTGAAAAGCTTGCAGAAAAGATAGTCTTGAGGGACTCCTTTTGCTTTGACTAGGGTTACAAGATCCTCAAACCTCTCCAGATGGTCCATAGGATGCTAATGGGGCAAACCACAGAAAGGGATTTGTCCTACAAGTGTGTAGTACTGCAGCTTGAGCTCAAAATCTCCTCTCTGAATAGCAGGAGGGAGGATGGCTGATCGGTTTGAATAGAACTGATCCGAACGGTTGTAATCCGCCAAAGTTATGGTCTCTTCTACAGGTTGAATGATGCATGTGGGTGCAGTCTCTTCTTCAGTAATGATCTCCTTCTGATCATTCAACTTCTGACCTGCTGCATTTCGCAGGTGACCATCTTGATCACGCAGGTCTCCATTCTCATCAGGTATGAGAATCATAGGCGCTACCATGTCTCGCCGGTTAGTATCGATCGATGTAAGGTGTGGTGTATCGATCGATGTCAAGTGAAGGGTATCGGTCGACGAACGGTTGTTGATGTCGATCGATGAGGTGGTGAAGGTATCGGTCGACGAACGGCTGTTGATCGTCGGTGGAAAGCGCGTATCGGTCGATATAGAGGTGTTGGTATCGATCGATGTGGAGCGTATGTCTTTGTGGATGCTACGCTCTAGATTGTTGGGATTTTCTGAGTACAAAATTTGCTTGTCCTGGTTGCTTCTAGTACTGCTGGGCATGTACCTGAAAGAGAAAAAAAAAGAAAAAGAAAAAATTTTGTGTCAAAATATGAAAAAAAAAAGTAACAAATAACCTAGACTAAATCAAATTAAATCTAATAGTGATCTTAGTTCCCCGGCAACGGCGCCTAATTTGATGTCACTCAAATGTTTAACCCTAAGGAGTGATTTACTCTCTCAAATAAGAGGTTCAATCGTAGTACTTAGGGATCGAATCCACAAGGAACTAGAGTCACAAAAGATATAATCCTAAGTGATTAATCTAGGTTGAAAAGGTTTTAAAACATTAAATAAAAATAGGTAGCAATGGTAAGTTGCTAAGGAAAGTAGGTTTTGGGTTTGAAAACAATGAAAGAAAGTAGTTCGATTCAAGGTTACTAATCAGAAAATCAGGATTATAAATCATGGATGTCTTAACGGATTGCTTGCAAATATATGAGAACTTCAACCCTTAGACAAATCTATAGCTGTCGCTATTAGACTCGTCCATTGATCTGATTTCCGACTGCATCGATTGATGTTGCTATTGCAGTGTCGATCGATATATGCTGCCGTCGATCGATGACTCTAGAGGAGTTCGATCGATATAAAGTATCAGATCGGATTGAAACTGTGTTCACCCGAGAATTTCTATCAGACCGGCTGTCGCATCGAGCCTTAATAGAGTCTGGTTTAGCCAAATGATTTCAGGAAGATGACTATTAGATTAGTCACTCCATAATCATAACTCTAGGTAGCAAGTCTAGAGTAAGCATTAGGGTTCATTTGGATAATGAATATAACAACTCAACAATCCATAGTTGGGGCTAATCCCTCATAACTATTTGAACCCCAAATCTAACAGATGAATCTACTCAGACATAGCCAANGTAGCAAGTCTAGAGTAAGCATTAGGGTTCATTTGGATAATGAATATAACAACTCAACAATCCATAGTTGGGGCTAATCCCTCATAACTATTTGAACCCCAAATCTAACAGATGAATCTACTCAGACATAGCCAAGAGATTCATAGCAAAAGAATAAGATGAAAAGAAAATACTTTTATTGCTTAGGTAAAAATAGAATTCAAAAATTTCTTAATAGATCTAATTCTTTTTTTTTTCTCTTCTCTAGGGCTCATAGGCATAACTATAAATATGGAGTACAATTATGTTAAAAACTCGTCAGGGGCAGTCTTGTAATTTGGTGAGAACTTGGGCTTCAAGTCGGCCAAGTAAATCTTGCTCATCACGCTCTGTATCGATCGATGGTACATTGCGTACATCGATCGATGGAGTATCTCGACTTCAACTTCTACGGAATCGTCATCGATCGATTACACAATGTGTGTATCAATCGATATGTGTCTCTCAATGTCGGATCTTCATAGTCATCTTGTTAAACTCTCCTTTAAGCTCTATAAGGCACCTAAATCATCACTTTACGACAAAATGCTCCTGAACCTGAAAACATACCTAATAGACTCCAAAACATAGATAAACATAGAATGCTCAACATCAGCAATACCCAAATCGTCTACAAAATCCTTTGAGATGAGATTAACACAAGAACCAGAGTCACAAAGAGCATCGTTGAAGGTTGGTCCTGCGATGGAACATGGGAAAACAAACTTTCCAGGATCATCAACCTGAGGCAATACCTTCAGTGCTGGTGTAGACAGTGCTTTAGTATAAAAGACCTTAATCTTCTCTTGAGTCTCTCTACAGTTTTTAAAGAACTTGAGCAATGGGTGAATCTGCAGAGCATCTTCAAATGCAAGTTCTTTAGGAAGCCTTCTCACAATCTTGTTAAAACATGCCAGCTGCTCTTCACTAATGGGATCCCTCAGATGTCTGGGTGGGATTGGGTAGGGAATCTTAGGAACATAGACTCGAGCTGGTGGAGTCTCAGCAGATTCGTTGAGAGCAGTCTCTGCAGAGCTAGTAGGTTGCTCTGTTTGGCCTGGAGCAGTCTCGACAGGTTGATCCGGAGCAGTCCGAGCGACCCCAGCAGGTTGCTCTGATTCTTTCTGCTTAGCTTTCTCAGCAGAAGTAAATCGCCTTGGTGTTGGATCATTCAGCTGCCTACCACCTCTCAATTCCACTGCATAACACTCCCTTGGATTTCTATCAGTTTTTCCCCCTGCTGTCTCTTGACACTCTCTGCAGTCTGAGCGCGAGAAATGTCAATCTGGCGCATGTGACTGCTCATTGTGTCATATTTCAAATTGAGCTCGGTGAACATGTTGTCCATCCTTGTGTTGATATCAGTAGTAACCTGGTTCAACGCCTTGACCTGTATATGTTGACTCTGGAGCAGTTGATGCATCATGTTCTCCAAAACCTTAATCTCACACTGTCCACCCTCTGAGTTAGCTGGAGCATCTTGCGGGTTGCTCTGCTGATTATGATGGTTCTGATTTTGGTTATGGCTTTAAAATCGGTTCCGAGCTTGGTTGAAAACGAAAGTCTTGCCTTGAAAATTTGGAGGGAAACCTCTCTGCTGCGGAACACCTTGCTGCTGATTTCGCTGCATCTGATCCTCTGAATTCTCTGTGTTGCTCCTCTGGTGAGAGAGCGGGTTAGGGTCGCTCCGGTAGTTGGGATTCTGATAGTAGCTCCGATTCTGGACATACCCCTGACCATTGATGTAGAGAACCTCTTGATGATTCTCTCCCTTTGTTCCTCCCTCAAAAGCAAGATTGTTAACTATTTACTCTAGTGTAGCTTCGTCCATGTACATAACTTGCCCCTCACTGCTCTTTAGGAGCAGATCAACCTTGGCAGTGAGCTCATCTTTCCACTGACCATCAACACTGTTACCTTCTTTGAGCGATTTGCCTCTGGGTTTTTGTTCGCAGAACTAGCAGCCATCTTCTCTATCAGTTCGAACGAACCGTCACTACAAGAAATGTGGGTATTAATAGCCTAAGATTATAGCGTTTTTGCCAGTTCTGCTATTGTATACCAACACTTGCTTTTTAAATAGCGTTTTTTGATTTAAAACGCTATATTTTTTATTGCGACAAAAAAAATAAAAATTAGTCATGTTAATTTATCAAATGTAGGCACTTAGAAAAAACATTTTTGCCACCAAATCATTTCTCAGATTCACTTGAGATGGCTTTGTATTATTTTTCAGAATCTTAAACTGGAGTCTCTTTCTCCACCTCTCTCTCTCTCGAACTCATAGTCTCTTCATCTCCATCTCTCCTCCGTCGTGTTTGCCATGGCTTCCACAAGACAAACCTCCAATCTTCGTCGTTCACTTTCTCCTTTTAATTCTTTCTTAGGGTTTTGATTTTGGGTTTTTTAGTTTGGATTTCGATTTGTCTTGTCTATCTGTTTCTGGGTCAAGGATGTTGGAGAGGGATTAAACACCCCTCCACAAGGCCATCGAATAACAGGCTTCAGCCCATTTACGATCGGTTTGATTGAAGTTCGACCGAAATAGAAGATCAAACCGAAAAAATCGAGCGACCAGTTCGTTCGTCCAAGAACCCAACGAGTTCAAAAGCCCATGGATATTGGGCCTTTCGAGCTAACTTTAGGGCGAACGAAGACGAGGACGGGCCCAGCAGTATAAAAGAACGACACAGGTGAAAGAGAAGGGGATCCGCAAATAGACACAAGAATACTGACGGCAAGATCTAGGGTTTAACGACTGATCGATCTCCCTTGTATTCTCGTCGGAGCTTCTCTAAGAACTCCGACCTTTCCGTTTTCTCAGAACCTCTTTGTAATCACTTTCGTCATCACATATTGATTAAGAAAACGTCTTCTTAAGTCCCACAAATCGAGTTTAGTTTCCTTGTTTATCGATCGAACAAACTCAGATTCAACANAAGATCTAGGGTTTAACGACTGATCGATCTCCCTTGTATTCTCGTCGGAGCTTCTCTAAGAACTCCGACCTTTCCGTTTTCTCAGAACCTCTTTGTAATCACTTTCGTCATCACATATTGATTAAGAAAACGTCTTCTTAAGTCCCACAAATCGAGTTTAGTTTCCTTGTTTATCGATCGAACAAACTCAGATTCAACATTTGGCGCCCACCGTGGGGCCTTACGAAGTAGCGTTAACGAAATCAGTATTCCTCCTGACGACTTTAAACCGACGACGCACCGGCGCAGGGACCGGTCGCTGCGACTCCGGCGGCCGATGATATGATGCAGCGCATCATGAACCACCTCCAACGGCAAGAGGAAACCAACAGAGTCATGAACGAGCGATTGACCGCACTTGCTGCTGCTCTCGCCGCGACGGACGGTGACGCCGGAGACACGGAAATGGCGAGACGTCGACTGCTTTTCACCTCAACGAATCCGACGCCCGCCGGAGCCGGTCCTGCAGTTGGTGGCGCGGCTAATGAAACTGACCTTGCCGGTCAAACGACCGACGGACTGGACGCAGCCACCAAATCCCAGGTCGACGAGTTGAGAAAATCGATGAAAGATATTCACTCTAAGATACACCATGTCACAACGTCCGCCCCAGAGATCGAACGCGTCCTCGCTACCACGCTAAAGAACCCATTCACGAAGCAGATTACGGATACCAAAATCAAGAAAATTAACAAGCTCCGTCTCCTGACGTACGCCGGCGAAACAGATCCGACGGACCCTGTGACAGCGTTCAACATAGCCTCAAGGATTTCATGGAAAAGTTCAAGAAGGTGGTGACACAGATCGAGATCCCCGACCAAACAGCCATCGAAGCTCTACGAAATGCGTTATGGATACACTCCAAATTTAGAGACGATCTCTACTCCAATCCCACAATGTCCCTCCAAGACGCCCTACATCGCTCCCAAAATTTTATCCGGCTGGAAGAGGACAAAGCGATCGTTCATCAAAAAACAAAACGAGCTAAAGCAAGCGGCCTTGAAGGCAGCCGAAGGTCACCCCAAACCTAGGCAGCACGCATCCTACAGCAAACCGGATAAAAAGAAAGGCCTCGGCAACGCCATCCCAGATGAAAAACAGCCGGACCCGGCATTAGCCGTTCGCGGACAGCGGAGCAACAAATGGACATTGGAAGTTGACGGAAAAAAGCAGGCCGCCCGAACGAATCCGGCCAACAGTGCGTACGACGCAACCAAGTGGTGCGGATACCACAAAGCGTACGGACATGAGACAAAGGAATGCAATCATCTCAAAAACTTCCTTATGACGAGTTTCGTCGAGAAGCACGCTCATCCCGAACCTCCGAAGCAACAGCCCGAGGCGAATGGAAAAAGCACGGGAAAGAGCAAAGACAGGAAGGGTAACGACCGCAGCAATTCGGCCGATCGATCTCCCCCAAAGGAAGATATCACCCCTTCCGATCTGACGAAGAGAAACCCACATCCCGCCGGAAGATCTTTACAATCAGGACGACTGTTGCGCTCTCCCTGACGGACGATACATCGGCGAAGGAAGAACAATCCGATTCATCCACCTCAGAGAACACGCAGGAAGACGACCTCGGGCTACAACACGATCTGCGTGACTCTCTCAAATGGAAGAACGCGAAACTGAACATTGAACCTTCTCCTGAAAACGCGCAACTTCGAAAATCAGGAAACTGAATACGCTGGACGCTCGCCATCGCCTGGACGCTAAGAAATGCGACATTCGATCAATAATCAACTCGCGTGTCGGCGACTTGCGCAACAAGCTCAATCGATCGGCTGGCGCCAAGAGTAACGAAACAACAGAGAATCTACGTGCGCAATTGAACGATGCCCGATTGAAGCGCTCTAACGCGCCCAAGCGGTTAAACGTGATCTTGGGAGGATCACCTCCCCATATCGACTCGGTCCGTTCAGTTAAGGACTTCCGCCGGAGAGCAGTCACTGCACACAACCGATGCACCGTATGGGAAAACGTCCCCCAGATTACCTTCTCCACTGAAGACGCCAAAGGGGTTCACATGCCCCATAACGATTCCCTTCTCATCGAGCTCGGGATTGGTGATTGCGAGGTAACGAAAGTCCTCGTCGATACCGGGAGTTCGGTCGACCTCATCTTCAAAGAAACTCTTAAGAAGATGGGGATCGACCTCCGCACAATCAAGCCTTCCGCGCGATCCTTAACAAGATTCAATGGATCATCAGAAACGATGCTCGGCACCATACGACTGCGAGTCCACGCTCCTGACGTAAACAAGAACGTCAAGTTCTCGATAATCGACGTAAAAACTCCATACAACGAGATTCTCGGAACACCGTGGATCCACTCGATGAAGGCAATTCCGTCAACTTATCACCAATGCATCAAGTTCCCCGGCACGGACGGTCGAATAATCACTCTGGGTGGAGATCAGGCAGCCGCCCGCGACCTCCTCGTTGCGGAAATAAAGCTCCGCCGATCGCCCTGCCATGTGAATGCCATCACTAGAGCAATTCAAAAAATCGCCCCTTTCAAAGAGGAGATCCTGGAGGTACCCATTGATGGAGACGACCCAAGCAAAATCGTCCGAATAGGCGCTCAACTGCCGACCGATACGAAAGACATGATCATTTCTTTCTTGAAGGAAAATTCATCAACTTTCGCTTGGACGACCGCCGATATGAAAGGGATAAGCCCTTCCATTACGACTCACGAGCTGAACGTCGACCCAACAATCAAACCAGTTCGACAGAAAAGAAGAAAGTTGGGACCCGAGCGTTCAAAAGCAGTAAACGAAGAGGTCGACCGATTACTCAGCGCAGGGTCGATCGAAGAAGTCAAGTACCCCGAGTGGTTAGCAAACCCCGTCGTGGTAAAAGAAGAATAACGGGAAATGGCGCGTGTGCGTCGATTTTACCAAACTAAACAAAGCATGTCCGAAGGATAGCTTCCCCCTCCCGCATATCGATCGTCTAGTCGAATCAACGGCCGGAAATGAGTTGTTATCGTTTACGGATGCCTTTTCGGGATACAACCAAATCATGATGCATCCTCATGATCGGGAGAAAACGGCATTTATCACAGACGTAGGAACATATTGCTACAAAGTCATGCCCTTCGGACTCAAGAACGCCGGCGCAACTTATCAGCGTCTGGTCAACAGAATGTTTGCCGACCGATTGGGAAATACAATGGAAGTCTACATTGATGACATGATGGTAAAATCCCACCGGGCGACCGACCACCTAAGCCACCTGACTGACTGCTTTCGAACGCTGAACGAATACGGCATGAAGCTCAATCCGGCCAAGTGCACGTTTGGAGTCACGTCTGGAGAATTTCTCGATTACATCGTGACACAGAAGGGGATCGAGGCAAATCCGAAGAAAATCTCCGCCATCCTGGATCTGCCAAGTCCCAAAAACAGTCGAGAAGTGCAAAGGCTAACGGGACGAGTGGCAGCACTTAACCGATTTATCTTGCGGTCGACCGACAAGTGCCTCCCTTTCTACAACTTGTTGCGCGGCAATAAGAAGTTTGTTTGGGACGAGAAGTGTGAAGAGGCGTTCAACCAACTGAAACATTACCTCACCACACCGCCCGTACTAGCTAAACCAGAAAAAGGAGACACACTTTACCTTTACATCGCGGTCTCCTCGATAGCCGTCAGCAGTGTCCTTGTCAAGGAAGATCGCGGTGAACAGCACCCAATCTTTTATACGAGCAAGCGGATGACCGACGCCGAGACGCGATATTCAACCCTCGAAAAGATGGCCCTGGCGGTCATCACTTCGGCACGAAAGCTCAGGCCATATTTCCAATCTCATTCGATCGTCATCTTTCTCGAAACCGTTGCGCACAATCATGCAAAACACTAACCAGTCGGGTCGATTGTCGAAATGGGCAATCGAACTCAGCGAACACGACGTCACGTACCAAGGCAAGCCGGCCGAAAAATCGCAAGTTCTAGCCGACTTTATCATCGAGCTTCCCCAAGAACTCGAGCAAGATCTTGTCATGCCAACGGGCACTTGGATACTACACGTCGACGGATCATCCTCGACGAAAGGATCCGGAATCAGCGTCCAGCTGCAATCGCCAACGGGCGAATTGATTCGCCAATCATTTCGACTAGATTTCAAAGCGTCCAACAATGAAGCAGAGTACGAATCTCTCATTGCCGGTCTACGCCTCGCCGAGGCTGTTGGTGCCAAGCGAGTCCATGCATACTGCGATTCTTAGTTAGTCGCCAAAGGGTTTGAATCTTTTGAACTAACGAAAATCACTCGCGGAGAGAACGCTTGCGCGGACGCTTTAGCTGCAGTCGGAAGTAACCCCCACGATCAGGTAAGCCGAACGATACCCATTCAGCATATTGACCGTCCGAGCATTTCGCCTCCCTCGGAGGAAGGCGCGATCGTATCATCGATCTCCAGAACCGACGGTATGGAAATCGATGGGTCAACCGATGACACGAACGTACAACCCCCCGATTAGAGGATCCCTTTCCTCGATTATTTAATCAGAGGAACGCTACCAACGGATAAGTGGGAAGCACGCTGGTTGAAGGCCAAATGCTCAAACTATATAGTAATGGAAGGAAAACTCTATCGCCAGACGGCCAACAACGTCCTTCTAACATGTATCCATGGCGAAGAAACTCGCCTGGTCATGGCCGAAACCCACGATGGTGCAGGTGGAAATCACTCCGGCGGACGAGGACTAGTCCTCAAGATTAAAGGTCTCGGGCACTTCTGGCCAACCATGGTCTCTGACTGCGAAGCTTACGCTCGAAAGTGCGATCAATGTCAACGACACGCTTCGAACATACATTCGCCCACCGAGCTGTTGCGAACAACAGCAGCGCCGTACCCGTTTATGTGATGGGGGATGGATATTGTTGGCCCCTTACCCAATTCTAGGCAACGCAGGTTCGTTCTCGTCATGACAGATTATTTCACCAAGTGGGTAGAGGCGGAAGCTTTCGTCCACGTAACTGATAAAGAAGTGCAAAACTTCGTCTGGAAGAACATCATATGCCGACACGGCCTCCCGTATGAAATAATCATCGACAACGGTTCCCAGTTCATTTCGCACAACTTCCGCGGCTTCTGCGATAGATGGGCGATCCGCCTTAACACATCGACCCCCCGCTACCCACAGGGCAAGACGATCATCGATGGGATCAAGAAACGTCTTGATCTTAAAAAAGGACATTGGGCAGACGAACTAGATGGAGTCCTTTGGTCCCACCGAACGACTCCGCGAAGTGCGACCGGTCAAACGCCCTTCTCACTGGCCTACAGAGTCAAAGCAATGGCCCCGGCGGAAGTCAACGTCACTAGTCTGCGTCGAGCGAAGATGCCTCAAAATGCCGACCTCAATAAAGACATGATGCTCGACGCCCTTGACGCGATCGAAGAACGACGAGATCAGGCTCTCCTGCGCATTCAGAATTATCAACATCTCGCCGAAACCTATTACAACAGGAGAGTACGGGAAAGACCGTTGGAGCTCAACGATTTCGTACTAAGGAAAGTATTCGAAAATACTAAGGAATGGAAAGCCGGAAAACTTGGAGCCAACTGGGAGGGGCCTTACAAGATAATTGAAGTCGTTAAACCAGGAGTCTATCGATTGGAAACATCCTCCGGAGAGCGACTACCACGGTCTTGGAATGCCTCGAATCTCCGTAAATATTATTCCTAAGTCAAAACTGGCGATCGTACGTCAAAAAAAAAAAAAAAAAAAAAGGGGGCCGGCCGATCGATAACACGTTTATCCCTCCCACCACGAAGGCAAACGATCGACCCAAAAAAAAAAAAGACCGAGCGATTGATATCACGTTTGTTATCCTCCGGGAAGGTAAATGATCAATCGCCCGGCCAACTCGAACTACGAATGGCTTGATCCCTCTCTTGGGGGTACGTAGGCAGCCTCTCACGAGGTCCAGCTATAACTTAAACAAACAAAAAAACAAACACCCTCCACTCCGATTGCGTCGTCTCAAGGACAACAGTTGACAGAATAACACTCAAGTCTATTTTATCGATCGGAAAAACGAGCTCCAAGACTTCTTGACTGACCAATTTCGGCCACTCGTCAATTATCCTCACGCGTTGGAGAAATTCCCAACAAAGAGAATGGACGATAGATATCACATTTCGACAATCGATCAAACAGCGATTCGACCTAAGGCGTCTAAGGCTGGCCGACCGATCGATACCAGCACGCACGAAGTTTTATCGATCGGAAAAACGAGCTCCAAGGCTTCTATAATCCAAACCAAAAACAAAAAGCCCGATTGGCAGCAACGAGGCTTTTCGCGCAAACTTTTTCGATCATGTTAAGTGAATGACTCCACGTCATCCCAATTCAACAACAATGATCGCGAGGACAATGGATCAAACCTGGCATACGATCGTATCACGCGCGAGGCTGGCCGAACGATTTCTTCCGGCCCCCTTCCCCATCCTCGAAAGACGAGCGTCCCACTCAAGTGGTAATAACAATCAATCGGAACCATTAAGTCTTGGGGATGGCCGATCGATCACCGCGTAATAGATAATCGACCTCTAACCAAAAATCGACGGATTTTTTGATCGCCCATCTAATATAGGAATGAAGTGTTGTAATGCCATCCTCCTAAGAAAGAATAAAAAAAAATACTTGGAGGTCGATCGATCGCCCATCCGATGATAGAACCTATGGTGGTCAGAGTAAGAGTGACGATCGATCGTCCATCCGATGCTGAAGGAGATCATTGCTATGCCTTTCTCTTAAGTTGGTAAGGAAGTGGCTGAAAGCGCCCAACAGTAGCCGGTCGATCGATAGGTTTCTCAACACCGGCCGATCGATTTCCGATCGTGTGACAATCGATCGTCATGTCAAACACGCTAAACGAGCTATTCTCAAGAACAAAAACGGAAAAGCGAAGAGACTGGATATAAAAAAAAAAAAACTTAGTCCGAGAAGTTCAACGTGAAGCATAAAGACGACAACAACAAACCGCGACAAAGCGGAACCAAATCCAGAAAATACATCAAACAAAGGGCCGAAAGACCAAAAACACAAACGAAAAAATGAAAGTAAAGCGACAACAACAGACGAGTCAAGTACTCAGCTCAACCGGGTCGGCATCCGGTCGCTCGGCAGAAACCTCCATTCCCTCGGCAGCACCTCCCTTCTCCCCGACTGGAACCTCTTCGCCAATTCCAGCAACTTCATTTGGTACTCCTCCCGCATCGGCATCGGTCGAACAGACGACACCGCGTGAACCCGAAACAGCGGTAGTAGTCTCAATGACGACCGTCGGAGAACAAAGAGAGACTGCGGTCGCAGAGTCAACCAGCTCCAAGTTCGTCCCGAACTGATCAAGGCCCTGAAACAGTCCGGAGCGGGGAGGAGATAAAGAGAGATCTCGCTTCGTGATTTCCTCAACATCGGCCTCCTCAACCCCCCGTTTGAACTTCTTCTCGTTAAACGTCAAAGTATCCCTCATCCTCTTTGGAATTTGCTGACCCCGACTCTCTAGCACATCCAACGATTGCAAAGTCCCCAAAGCCTGAGCGTGGAAAAAGAGCTTTGTCTCAATCTTGTCTCGGTCGGCCATGTACTTCCGAAATTTGTCAAAACGCGCAGTCACGGCTGTCATAAGACGGCCTCTCTCGGATGTAGCCTCACGAATACGACCCTGCTTCATGAAATCCACCAATTTCCTATGCTTCTCGGCCTCCTCAACCTTCTCACGCTCCAGCTGCGCAATTTTAGTTCGAGCGTTCTCCAGATCCTCTTCAAGACCATCGGCCTTCTCGATAGCTTTCTTACGCTCGCGCTGATTTCGGCTTCGCTCCACAGCCATCTCTTTTGCCATCTCCAAGGCGCTCCTCCGGGCCTTTTCCAACTCTGCATTTTGCGTTTTGATCGTCGCCTCAGCTCTCCTAAGATCCGAGGCCATTTTCCGCATGGCAAGCTCACACTCAAGGACAAGCTGGTTCTTACGAGCAGAGGCCTACAAAACAAAGACAACAATGGTTATCACAGAGAAAGTATATATAGAGGGAGGGCGATCAAAACACATAAAGGGAGAGCGATCGATTGAATATAAAAAAAAAAAAGAAGAAAAAATCGTACCACGGCATCCGTACGGGCCGACTCAGCAAACGACCGTGGGAATGCAAGGTCGCCGACTTCCGGCATTTCGCGTGAGCCACCTCTGATGTGGCGGGATAACTCAGCGCATGCCCCCTCATCGTTGACAAAAGCCGTGTCTTCCTTGTGATGAAATCTCCAACGCTCTGATTGGGCCAGCGGGGGTTTCTCGCTTGGCGGACCCGATCCACCCCAAGGAAGGTTACGAGAGACTGGCACTGCAACTTCCTTAGGAGGAGGGGCAGGTCGTCCGTCACTATCATTCGACCGCTTACTCCCGGAATCACTAGGACGATCATCGATTGGCCTCTTCTTCTTCACTGCTGACGGATCAGTGCGATCTTCGCCAATCGAGCTCTTTGGTAAACTCTCAGAACCCGCTACCTCCGCAACCTCACGATTCCCTTCGGTAGCATCACCTGAAGGACCCTCATGAACAACTTCCGCCGCGGCAACCTCCACCTCCGAAGAATCGGCCTTCGCCCTCTTAGACGACCTGCTCTTCTTCTTTTCTTCTTTGAAACGGCATCAGTATCACGATCAACCGCCTCATCTACCGCTGAATCTCCTACCGGAGGATAGTCTCCCTCATTGTGCGAACCCCTGGCTCTCTCGTTCTCCGCCTCCAAGGCAGCAGCAGGGTCAAAAATCTTATCACCCAACTGGGCGTCCAACATCTCGCTGAAGTTAGGATACACTCGTGGAATTTTCCCCATCAATGGAAACGGCAACCTTCTTTTCCCTATAGGATCTTCACAAGGAATATCGGACTTCCAATCGACTGAAACAAAAATGTACATATACGCACCGTCAGTCCGAGTCGTGAAAATCAATCGAGCGGTCGACAAGCAAAACTCACCATCGCAAAAAGGACAAGGAAAAGATTACCTTTCGAAATCCGATCACGCTGACGACGAATTCTCCTCCGGTCGAAATCGCTCCACTCACTTCGATCAAGCACAGCAATCTTCGCGACAACCTCCCAAAAACGCTCAGGGTAATCAATGGTATTCGGTTGACCAACTGCAAAGATCAAAAAAAAATATATATATATATATATATAACATCAGATGAAAGATTGGACGATCGATCGACCCCACAGATATGTAACTACCAATATGGTAGTTCCATAAAGTGCAGAAACGGTCATCCGGCGGTTCCTCGAAGGCAGCTTCATCGGATTTTACGTAAAAATACGAGCGTTGCCAGTGTTTGGTTTTCGTGGGATGACCAGTGAGGATGTGCAGTCCCGCACGCATCTGCAACGCATACAAGCCGCAATCTTTCGGCTGAATCTGTGTTAACTCTTCGAAAACCCGGACGCTCATCGAGAGATCGGCCTCGGCAGCCATCACCGACAGAGCAACGGCCATTCTCATCACCCCATTCATCAATTGAGACATAGGAACACCTCGGCGTCCACAATAAGAAGTAATCAATCGAGGAATAGGAAACCATAGCTTGGCGTCCTTCTCAAAGAAAGACTCGTAAACACAATGAAAACCGAGAGGTGGAGTCCACGGCCGTTGGTCGGGGCGCGGAACAACAAATGTAACGCCATAGGCTCTACGCCCCCTCAGCGACTCCCTCCTCGGTGCACCACGACGATGAAACATTTCCCCACTTCTACCCATTCACCACGGACGGCCGCGTTTGGTATAGAGGAATATCCGGTAACTGCTCAACGACCCCGTTTCTATGGTAATAATAGGGAATCGATCGCTGAGCAACAGTATGATCGACTGGAGAACTGTCGACCTCACCCAATCCACCAAGGGGTTGTGTGCTCGTTTCTCCCTCCATACAATCTCCATCGACAATCGATCTCCTGGCGCTATCAAGTTCGCCCGAATTCGGCCGAGTAGCGGCGGCACCATCCGGAGATCGATCGGCCCCATCACCATCGAACGATGGAGACCTCTCAACCCTGAGAACACCAGCTGGAGATCGATTGCCAACGCCCTCCGCCGAGGAATCATCTCCCGTCTCACACGCGTTGACTTCCTCCGCCTCACCAACCGAACATCTCCCATCTCCATCCTCCCGAATGAAGCCGTCAATACTCTCATCCCGAGCAGAATCAAGACAAGCGGTGTCAATTGGAAAGCCGCGACAAGCTCAGGCCGCTAAGTCCAACAATTTAGGGCCGACCGATCGATCCCGCAGCGGACTTGGTGTGAGTCGAATTCCCTTTCCTTTCTCGGACCAAGTAAATGTCCCTTTGAATTCCCCCATCGATCGACCGACAAGGGTGAATCGCCGGGCAAATCGCGAGAGGGGTGAGAGAAAAAACCCCTAGCCGGATCTACTATTCCGGCGGCGAGCGAAACAAAAAAAGGGGGGAGAAGAAGATGTAGAAAAAAAAAGAAAGGGAGAGAGAGAGAAAAGTACCTTGGAAATGGGGGAGAAGAAGATGTAGAAAAAAAAAAGAAAGGGAGAGAGAGAGAAAAGTACCTTGGAAATGTAGAAGAATGAAGAAATGAGAAGGGAGCACCGTATTTATAAGGAAGCTCACGGGTACCGAGGTCTTCAAACCTAATGGGCCAGGAATACCCATTAATTTCCCTTGAATGGTTTCTCCTTCGGTTTTTTTTAAAGAAAAAGAAACAAAGGGGGAAATTTTCCCAACGACACGAGGCCGATCGAAATCAAGCCGATAGTTGTGGCAGAGGAACGATCGAACTTGTGGGAATGCGTACTCGATCGGACTCCAGCCTGTCATTTTTAAAGCCACTCGTTCATACCCCGCTTCCAAGAAACCGAGCTTCTTGCAAACGAACTGCGGGGGGGGGGGGGGGCTTACTNAAGATCTAGGGTTTAACGACTGATCGATCTCCCTTGTATTCTCGTCGGAGCTTCTCTAAGAACTCCGACCTTTCCGTTTTCTCAGAACCTCTTTGTAATCACTTTCGTCATCACATATTGATTAAGAAAACGTCTTCTTAAGTCCCACAAATCGAGTTTAGTTTCCTTGTTTATCGATCGAACAAACTCAGATTCAACAAAGGATTCCGATTTTGTAATGATTTCTGGATCAGAGGAACATTACTATCTGTTTCTGGGTCAAGGGTTACAATTTTGCATAGTTTTGTATGTTGGAGAACATTACAAGAACTGGGTTTGTTTGTCTGATCTGTGTTTTGTTCTTCCGATCAAGAATCCAATCATGGAATCACAGCCTTAGATATAACTTATAGCTTTATTCGATTTTGACCATTTTGTTGTTGTTGTTGTTGTTAAATCGTGGATTTGGGTTTTCTCTCAGGTGGTGATGATAGGATAGGTGAAGGGAATGATCTGCCTCTACGCTAAGGAACGTTACTTCAGGTTTTGCTACAGAGAATATAGTATCAGAGCATGGAGAGAAAGCTCCCAATGTTGTGTACAAAGGGAAACTTGATAACCAAAGACATATTGATGTCAAGAGGTTTAACAGGAAAGCTTGGCCTGGTTCTTGTCAGTTTATGGTATACATCTTTGGTTAAAGCTCCTACCTTTATGCAATCCTGGTTCTTGAATCTATGGTTTTATTTTTTGATAGGATGAAGCTAAAGCTGTTGGGCAGTTAAGGAACTATAGGATGTCAAATATGCTTGGATGTTGCTATGAAGGTGAAGAGAGACCTCTTGTTGCTGAGTTTATGCCTAACGAAACTCTGGCTAAGAATCTTTACCACTGTAGGATTTAGCTTTCTGCTTCTCTCGTTTATGGCTCTCTATGTATGGTTACATCAAGCTTGAGACAGAAAGTGTTAATATGTTTCAGGGGAGTTGCAGGCCTGGCCTTTTTTTTTTTGGCAGGTAAAGCTGCTGGAGCTTAAGTTATTGTTGCACCTTCTCTGCCTAAACACACACATCTTTTTCTTCTCTGTTAAAGAACTTTGAGTTGCAGGTAAATCTCTCTGATTAGACATTAGTTTGAGTCTGTAACATCTCAAGCCATGAACATGCTCTGATTAGACATTACTTTCATGAACAGGCTCTGATCATGAACAAGCTGGTAAACAGGTTTACTAGAGGTTCAACTCCTGCTTGGACACGGTTCTTTGTTGGTCACAAATCAGCCACAGAAGCAGTTCCATATTTTGAGTAGGTAAAACTTTTCTTGCAGGAACTTCTGACTGGGTAAGTTCTCTTACAGTTGCTGAGTTTCCCACCATGAACGAAGAGTGGGTAAGTTCTCTTACAATGTTTTGCTACTTTATCCATATATGTTTTCTAGAAGGAAGCTTTTTATACAACCGGATTTTAATCTCTGAATTTCATTAGCTACATAGCTGGAATTTGATGGATACACCCATAGAAGAGCAGCAAGAGTATCAGCACATTACCTGCAATATAGCTGCGTTAGAACATGAAATAACTCAAGGCAATAGTCTCTCTGAAGACTTCATCAAATACGTAAGCTCTTGAGAATTTTTCATTGTATAAAAGTCTCTGGCTTATGATAAAAGAGGCAGAGGAAAAGACTGTGAGGTATCTTACTTGAATCCACAACTCAATCTAAACCTCAAGGAGGTGAAGTCGTCGCTGTGGGTGAAGGAAGATGATAATCAAGGCTTAGCAAAATGTCTTAAGGTAGAAGAAGCTATAAGTGTCTTGAGCCTAATGAGTATACCTATGTTACTTACAAAGTGCTTTGTGAGAAAGGAAGGGTGGCACGAAGCGGTCGAGGTTGTGTTTGACATGTTGGCGAATACTCTGTCTCTGGAGGATCTCTTCGGTGCTTTTTGGATGTTTCAGATTCTTTGCAGCTCTTTATTCGGTGGAGACAGTGGACGGGTTCCGTTTCCGTTTCCGTAAGGTAATTCTCTACATGTCCTTAGGATTATTGTAAAGCTCGTACTTGTTTTTAATAGAGCTGTGATTTGGTGGAGATAATTTTTACTGATTCATTAGATTAGTGAGTGGGGGGAGGTCTATGTTCTAGCATTGAGTTTATAGCCAGCACAAAGAGTGTATCTTCAAGAGTTGAGTTTCAAGTTTACCGTTATTATCATAATACTTTGCAGGCGATCGAGAATAGGTGGCTATGGGCCATATAAAGTATGTCAAATCTTAGTTTCCAGAAACTTGCTGAGTGCATTCAGTAGACCTCCGACTTGGCCCTCATTCAAGTGGATAAGCAAGATCTTAGCTTCTCTTGTTTTTTTGGTTGGTTGGAAATTGGAAAAGTCTTCCAAATTGGCTCTTACTCAGCATCGCTGATTGCAAAGAGTGTGATCACAAAGAATCTAATTCAATCGTATGTAGCAAGAGGTTTCCCTTAGTTGTTCTCTTCCTTTTTTGATGTATTGATACTTACAGTTATGAATGAAAGCAAGTATTTCTAGTAAAAAAAAAAGTGAGACAAAGAGGATACAAGTTTGGGATTAATTATTGACCTTTAGATCAAATGTTAATCTGTGGTTTAAAATTTAATCAGAATTTATAATTTATTATATATTTAAGTGTAAAATTAAAGTTTCAGTGAATTTAATTAGATAAAAATATTTTAGGGGTTTATACCCTAAATTCCAAACTTCAAACCTACATCCAAAGTCATAAATCTAAACTTTTCAAATTTACCATATAAAAGTATAAACTTAAACTCTAAGTATATTCTAAAACTCAAACTAAAATCTTAAGTTTTATTCAAATTTTAGTATTAAAAAAAATTGTCACCCTAAACCCTAAACATGCCCTAAACCCTAACTACAAATCTCAAACCCTATATCTTAAATTTCATTTTATATATCATCGGTCCAATACCAGGTCTTACTTAATGGACAACCCCGGGGACTCATAATTCCCCATAGGGGGCTTTGCCAAGGAGATCCGTTATCACCTTACATGTTCATTATGTGTACTGAGGTTTTAATTGCGAATATAAAAAAGGCTGAGAAGGAAAAACATTTGCCCCAAATGAACATAGCAAGAGCTTTCCCATCGATATCGCATTTACTTTTCGCTAATGATAGTCTTTTCTTTTGTAGAGCACGAAAGGAAGAATGCCAAAGCATTCTAAGGATATTAAAGGAGTACGATGTGGTACCAGGTCAACAAATAAATTTTCAAAAATCATCGATCCAATTTGGACATAAGATTGACGAATCTAGCAGGCAGGAATTGAGGGATATACTGGGAATTTAAAATGTAGTGAGGCATGGGATCCTATTTGGGCTTACCTGAAAATATTGGAGGATCCAAGGTTCAAGTTTTTGGATTTGTACAGGAACGTTGGAATAGTAGGGTTAATGGTTGGACTTTTAAGTTTTTTTGCTGAAGAGGAAAGGAGGTGATTATCAAATCGGTAATTACCGCATTACCAAATCATGTGATGTCTTGTTATCGCCTTCCAAAGGCAACGGTAAAGAAGCTGATGGGTGCGGTATCACAATTCTGGTGGAGTTCGAGTGGTAACACAAGAAGTATGCATTGGAGATCGTGGGATAAATTATGTGTAAATAAAGATGAAGAAGGACTGGGATTTAAAGACCTTAAGGATTTCAACATGGCGATGTTAGGAAAGCAACTATGGAGCCTGATTGAGAAACCCAATTTCTTATTCTCGAGGGTTTTCAAGGGTCAATATTACACGAATGCTTCACCTCTAGAACCGATTAGATCATATTCTCCGTCATATGCCTGGAGGAGTATTATTTCAGCTATATATCTGGTTAGCAAATGACTAATCAAACGAGCGGGATCAGGATCATCCATCTCTGTATGGAATGATCCCGGCTCCCAACCACTCACCCGAGACCAGCAAATAAAAACCAACATAACAGTTACCCCGATCTTATAGTTGAGTCTCTCATTGACCCAGCTTCGTGTACTTGGAACTTACAGGAAATTTGGGCTTTAGTGGATCCTCAGGATGTGCAAATCTTCACGAGCATCCCACTGAGTAGCAATTATATAAGAGATAAGGAAGGATGGCATTGTACACAAAATGGGAAATACACGGTCAAATCAGGATACAACAATGAGAGGGTTTATCCAGACAAAGATAAATCACAGGTAGTGATTGGCCCAAATACGGATATACTCAAAGCGTTCTGGTGGAAAGTACAGTGTTCACCGAAGATTAAGCATTTCTTATGGCAGTTGGTATCTGGATGTATATCAGTCAAGAAAAAATTGCGTGCCAGAGGAATACAAGGAGATCTTTATTGTGATAGATGTGGAGCCTTGGAGGAGTCGATAAATTATGTATTTTTTAATGTCCTCCAGCACGTCAATTTTGGGCACTTTCGCAAATACCATTAAATCCAACGGCTTTCTCCACCCGATCTCTCCTTACAAATATGGATCACTTATTTTGGAAAGTTCAACCAAAGTTGGATAATCATCATTACGCTTGGATTCTATGGTACATTTGGAAAGCAAGAAACAACACGGTCTTCAGTATCTAGATGTAGACCCTAGGGAAACACTCAAAATAACGGAAACAGAATCAACCCTTTGGACTGAAGCACAATCGCTGATTTCCCAAAGGATGATCCAACAGAATGTGGTTTCCACTCCACCGTCAATACCTAGGAGGTGGTGCTTTACTGAGGGGTCATGGAAAGACAAGGAATTTTTCTCAGGACAGGGTTGGTATAGTATTTTAGATGGTTTTAATGGACTGATGGGGGCAAGAAATGTCAGAGCGAGCCTCTCCCCTCTTCATTCAGAAATGGAGGATTTAATCTGGGGAATGGAATGTATGAGGAATTTACGACAGGTTAGGGTCACATTCGCAACGGATTGTTCTTAATGGTGAAGATGGTTTCAGAACTAGAAGAATGACCCGCTTTTGCAAGCTACTTGGAAGACATTCTGCCCCTGAAGCAAAGTTTCCTAAGCTTAGAGATCATTCATCTTCCTCGAACGCGTAATTTGAAGGCAGATAGCTTAGCACGTTGTGCCAGAAAGCAACCGTCTTTTGTCGTTCACATGGATAAAGAGCTACCAGTGTGGTTCACAGAGTCAACATGAGTCTGTGGAGACGATGACAAAAAAAAATGTATATTTACTTTTAATGTTCTATTTCCATTTTTAAATTATATATTTACATATTATTTATTTTTCTGTATAATGTGTATTTCCATTTCTTATACTTTATTTTACTTATTATCTTTATTTTACGTTTTAAAATAGAGGTTTAATGCTTAATGTATTTTTCCATTTTTAATTGTGTATTTGTTTATTATTATTATTATTATTATTTTTAAAATTATATATTTATTTAGTATCTATATTTTACCTTCTAAGATAGATGCTCAATGATTAATACTTTTCTATTTTTAAATTGTGTATTTGCTTATTAATATTATTTTTTTTTATATTCTATATTTACTTAATAATATCTATATTTTTCATTTAAGATAGATTTTTACGCTTAATGTACTTTTTCTATTTTTTAATTGTGATTTTTCTTATTATTATATATATGATTTTTATATTATTTATTAACATGTAAAACTATACATTATATCAATATTTCCAAAATGTAAAACTAAACATAACAAGATAAAAATACTACCAATATTTTTGGCTTATTTTTCAAAAATGTAAAATGGTTATCTTACATATGTTTAATGTAGCATTTCTATTTCTAATGTTTTATATTTAAATTTTGTTTTTCAAAATTATATATATCATCATAATCTTGCATATGTTTAATGTAATATTTCCATTTATAATGTTGTAAATTTACATATTACTTATTATTTCTGAAATTATATTTATGCGTAACTATACATATTTGAATGTATAGTTACTATTAATGTACTACATACATTTTTAAATTGTGTATTTACTTATTATTTATTTTTCTTTATATTGTGTATTTCTATTTTTTATTCTGTATTTTATTTAATAACTATACTTTACGTTTTAAGATAGTTGTTTAATGTTTAATGTGTCTTTTCAATTTTTAATTGTGTATTTGCTTATTATTATTATTTTGTATATTATATATTTATTTAATATCTATATTTTATGTTTTACGATAGATGTTTAATGATTGATGCACTTTTTCATTTTTCAATTGTGTACTTTCTTATTAATATTATT
This sequence comes from Eruca vesicaria subsp. sativa, assembly GCA_932364175.1. Lineage (NCBI taxonomy): Eukaryota > Viridiplantae > Streptophyta > Magnoliopsida > Brassicales > Brassicaceae > Eruca > Eruca vesicaria. Next base: position 39,355 of record CAKOAT010117932.1, on the reverse strand, counting down.
TTTGTATATTCTATATTTACTTAATAAATTCTATAATTGCATTTAAGATAGATGTTTAATGCTTAATATACTTTTCCATTTTTTAGATTGTGTATTTTCTAATTATTATCTATATAATTCTTATATTATATATTAAAATGTAAAACTATACATTATATCAATATTTCAAAAATGTAAAGCTAAAGATAATAAGATAATAATATTATTAATATTTTAGGATTATTTTAAAATGTAAAATTGTGATCTTACATGTTTAATGTAGTATTTCTATTTATAATGTTTTATATTTACATACTATTTTTATTAACAAAATTATATATATCATGGTAATTTTACATATGTGTAATATAGTATTTCCTTTTATAATGTAATATATTTACATTTTATTTATTATTTTCGAAATTATAAATATCTATTAAATTGTAAAACTATAAATTATGTTAATATTTTAAAAATATAAAACTAAACATAATAAGGTAATAATATTAACGCTGCCACGCGGCTTCTTTACGAAGAGGTTCTACGATGATGTGGACGCTCTCTGAAGCCTCAAAAGGTCCATTTTATTAGTATAGATTACAAATTTGAAATATCCTTTAATTTTTTCAATAATTACATCTTTATGCCATTAGATTTATTTATTATTTAATTGCAATCTTAATCTATCAAAAGGAAAATACCTTAATAAAACCAATATTCCAAAAATCTATTTATAAGGAACTAATCCATATATGAAATTCTAAGTATGGGATTTTTTTATATCATAATCCTCATTGTAAATCTTTTAATAAATACACATCTAAATATTTAATTGCAACTAACCAAATAAATTAAGATATTAAAACTAAAAAGAATGTTCATAAATAACTTCAAAAATATATATTTCTTACATTTAGAAATATATATAATAAATGTGTATAAATTTATAAAAAATATCATCTAATACCTATTTATTTATTACTAAGAGCTAACAAAAAATTATTCAACATAAATAATATTCTATTATAATAAAATAATTAATATATAAACAAAAAAAATAATTGATAATCCGCCTTTATTGTTATATATATATATATAAAACTAAAAAGATGACTATTTAAAACAGTTAATAAAATTGATGTATATAGAGTATAATACCATATCAAGATATACAATTAATTATGTATAAAAGTTTTTAACAATATAAAGTTTTTAAACACCCGCACAAGTGTGCGGGTCAAAATCTAGTAGCATTTTAAAGTTATAAACACTATTAAAAAACCACGGTTGATATACAACAGCATAACTGTTATAAATGCTATAATCTGAGGCTATTAATATCCACATTTCCTGAAGTGCAAGTTCTTGAGCCACTTCTGGAGAACCATATAGAGGAAACTAGGTACCAAACTACTTTTCTCTACAACTTATCACCCTCAAACCGATGGACAAAATAAAGTGGTAAATCACACTCTATAGTCACTCTTGGTCACAATTTAAATACTTGGTTAGATTGCAGACCATTTATTGAATTTGCTTATAACCATGCTACTCATTATGCTACTAAGATCTCTCCATTTTAAATTGTTTATGGATTTAACCCACTAACCCCTTTGGATCTTAAGCCAATTTCACAAGTTGAACAACTTAATCATGATGGGTTAAAGAGAGGAGAGGCAATCAAGAAGCTACACAACCAAGCCCGAGAGAATGTCATCAAGAAAACCTAGGAGTACAAGAGGACAGCTGATAAGAAACACAAAAAGATGACTTTCCAACTAGGGGAATGGTCTGGATACACATGACGCCTAAGAGGTTTCCCAGAAGAGGAGTTCCAAACTCGCTCCTAGAGGAGATGGTCCTTTCCAGGTCTTGGAGAAGATCAATGACAATGCATACCTCCTAGAGCTGCCAGGTGAGTTTAATTAACATTTCTCATACGTTCAATGTTGCTGACTTGTTCTTTATCATGCAGATGATCTAATTTTGAGGTCAAAACCTTCTAAAGGGGGAGGGAATGATGAGGTCCTGGACCAGAATCAAGACCCCATAACCATTCCTAAGGTCACAGACGGACCAGTGACATGTCCTAAGAAGAGGAGACTTAAAGAATGGTTCATACTTGCGGTTCAAGCTATCTAGACAACATAGACGAACCACAAACCCTTCCAATAGCTCAACTAGCTAAAGCAGAGAAAAAACACGAGCCAAGTGGAGACTTTAGCATTTCCTTTGCACAACTTAATATCACTCAAGGTGAGCAACCTTACTTGGCCAGTACTGATATTGAAGGTTTTGTGGCAAGAACTGATGTTGAAGAAGAACCCATTCCTGATGGAACTTACAAGAGTGAAGATGAAGACCTTGAAGACTCAAGTACCGAAAAACAGATGAAGCAGACCAATTCAAGAGTTCTTCCAAGATCGGTCCAAACGACTTCAAGTTCAACAACATACCAAAGAGGACCAGCACTTAACCAAGGGAAGTATTTTCATTATTTATGATTTTTGAAGGTAAGATGGGTCAGCGTAGTGGTTCCTAGAACTCGCCCATTCCAGAGACAGGCCAAAACTTAGCTTAGGCCTAGTTTTCTTTTATTTTATGCACTTTCCTTTTTGGTCTTAACCCGGGAAATGTTAATTTATTTATCTTTACGTTTGAATCTTAAATTCTGTCATTTTGGAGTCTTTTCTTTTTACTTTTAATTGACCATTAGGTCACGGCTGAAGGACTATTAATAAAGTCCCACACGCAGCCTTCATAACACACAACCTCTTACCTAGATCAATACACGAGTCAGTTTACCCTCTATAGCAAGCCGCCGTCCCTCTCTTCTTCCTTGTGTGATTCAAACAGCAAGACTTTGAACTGTATCAAGGATCCATCATCCTCCTTGTGGTGTTCTTCAATCCATCATCAACCAATCCAACAAGAGAGAGAGCCTGAAAGACAGCTTGTTAGATCCTATCCCATTTGATCAGCATTCTGTTAAATGTTCATAACCATGGACCATCCTTTGTTCTCAAGAGAGTGCACTAAAGCCAGCTTGAGGATCCATCATCACCACCTTTCAAAGACTCTCCCGAGTCTTATATCACAAGTAAATCTAAGACTTTCCTTAGTAGACATCACATAATATTCATAACATTGAAGCTTACTCGATGCTTAAATCTTAGACTCTCCTCTTGACATAGAAGCTTACGCGATGCTTTACAAAGAATAAAAAAAGATCATGCGCCTAATCTTCCTCGCAAGCCATTGCGGAGGAAACCAAAGGCTACAGCTTGAACCTTTGAATATGGCTCACGATGAGATTTAAAAGGGAGAGAACATACTGGTTAACATGATCAACGGAAGGCATAAGGATAAGTTTAAGATGGATTCGGCTTGGTGTGGAAGTGTTGATCATCATGCTGAACAGAAAAAAGGAAGGATAGATAACGAATTTAGTTCGTATCGACTAAATCGCTTATTGATGATGACTCTCTACTGTTTATTTTGTTGATTTTGTTCCACTTGATTCTTTGAAAATGAAGTTTGTGGATTTTTTATGTGTAGCCTAGTGTGTGCATAATTCGTTTGCTTGCAGAATTATAGATTCATCTTCTGTTTGATTATACAAACGTTAAGAGGAAAGCATCAAAATGGGTTCATCTGATACTCTTTCTTAATTTGTTACTAAGATAATGAAGTGTATGGTGTTGTTTTTGTGCTTCTTGGTGTGTTTGTGTTGCTCTTATCTGATGATCCTTTTGCAAGCATAACTATATACTGAATCTATTTATTTTTAGAGAAACAAACACCAACTGACTGGATTTGAATTCAATTCACACTCAATAGTTGAAGTAGTAATGAATTAGCTTTGATTGGATATATGAGTTGTTGACATAGAGATAAGAAAACAAATAAGAAGATACAAAGAGGGTAGTTCACATGTCTGGAAATTCATCATTTTTTAATGATGATTTTCTTTTTAAAAATCTTATATCTTAATTGGTAAAAACATCTTTCATAAATTTATAGTTTTAGTGATATTTTAAGATACTTTACAACTGGTTTTGATCTCATTTATTTATAGTCTTATATATATATATATATATATATATATATATATATATATATATATATATATATATATGTTTGTGTGTGTGTGTGTATGTGTGAGTGAGTGTTAATATATACATCTATTATATTAAAAGAGAAGTCATGACTCACTTCATGTGTAAATTTTTAGTTTATCTTAGAAATTTTATAAAATTTTACATTACATCATTATAATATATTTTCATATCTTTAATTTTTTATTTGAAATACAAATAAATAGTTTTAAGAAAATTCTAAGAAAATCTTTTAAAAATCTTTTAGAATCTTTTCAAGATATAGTTTCAAAAATTATTTGATTAAAGTTTTTATTATCATAAAATATAATTAAAAATTTTAATTCGTTTTTTATTTATATACAAAAAATTAAAATTATGTGAACTACTTTTAACAATATCCCAAAATTTTGTTTATGTATTATGTAGGTCCAACTTAATTTAGTTTTTACATATATTTTAAATTTAGAAATAAAAGAAATATATAAATTAGTAATGTTACATAATAATGTTTTTTAAAACTGTTACAAATATTATTATAAAATTTATATTAATAATATTATAAGCCACGTAAATATTATTATAAAACTGGATAGTATATAGACTACAAATTATAATTATTTATTGATAAATTTTACTCCCTTTGTTTCTTAATATATGATGTTTTTGGATCATTATACAAAGAAATTTATATTATTTTACAAAAGTATTTTTAAAGATAATTTTAAAATCATTCAACCAATTACTAAAAAAGTAAAATTTTATTGGTTAAACAATTTACAATATAGTTAAAAGTAATCTTAAAACCTCAACGAGCCTATAGAAACTGCTGCCCATCTCTTCTTTGAATGCTGCTACTCAAGACAGGTATGGAGTGTGCTTGTTAGAGATGTTCTTCGTGAAAACTACACTGAGAACTGGTTGGAAATTCTGCGGTTTGTCACAGATTCTAGTCGGGATGAACTTCAGCTTTCACTACCAGATATGTATTCCAAGCAGCAATCCATAGTATATGGAATGAGAGAAATAAGAGAAGACATGGAGGTAAAGAGTCTCCACCAATCTTATTGGCGATTTTGATTGATAAAGTTGTGAGAAATAAGTTCACTCTTGTTCAAAGGAAGAAGCATAAGAAGCTTGAACGCGGGTTGAGGTATTGGTTTGGCACGAGGCAGAGTGGTTGATTATTGTACAAGTCTGGATGGTCTACTTGTTTGAATCCAGTAGGAGTGAGAGCTGGAAGATCCAGTAGGAGTGAGAACTGGAAAAATCCAGTAGGACTGAGGGCTGGTTATCTAGTAGGAGTGAGTGCTAGATAGGTTTTTGTGAAGAAGGTGGGAGGTAACATTGGCTGAAGTTTGGAGATGTTTAAGTACTGCTTTAATATTGTATAAAAAGTTAGGAAATGACAATCTTGTAATAAGGTTTTTTCTTTTGAGTTAATTAAATTTAACATTCAATTCAAAAAAAAAAAAATCTGAAAACCTCAAGGGACCCATAAAAATTTCAAAATATCTTATATTTTGAAACAAAATTAATCTTTTAAAACATCATCTAATTTGAAACGGATGGAATATTATATAATTTTACATATTTTCTTATTAAAATATCTGCACGGTTGTGCGGGTCGAGATCTAGTTTCACTTGATATCCTAACAATTTTAATTTTTAGTTAAATATATTAAGATTTTAGGAAATCATTAAATATTTTATTTTGTTAACCTAACATTTTTTATTTTAATTAAATATTAAATTTTCAGAGAGTCCTTTTTAAATATTTTAATTACTCTCTTAAATGTAATATATAAATATGTGTGTGTGTGTGTGTCCGTGCCTACGTGCGTGGGTGCGTGTGTGGGGGTGTATGTGCGTGCGTGCGCGCATGTGCGTGTGTGCGTGTGCACGTGCGCGTGTGTGTGCATGTGCGTGTGCATGTGTGTGCTTGTGTGTGTGAGTGAATATATTTATTTTTACTTAAATATTTTAACTAATTTTATTTTTAATTAAATATTAAATTTTCACCAAGCACTTCCTAAATGTGATAATCCTTCCAAATCAATATGAAATTTACAAGAAGATTTTCCTGAATATTTTACCTTGATAAAGAAATATATTAAAATTAACCCGTATAAATGGGAAATTAGATTCAGTTACGAGTCCGATCCAGACAAAATATCCCAAGTCAAATGTATTACAAACTAGCTTCGCCAACTCACTAAACACATAACAATCCGTTAGTCCATTTTTAAAAATCTTTAGGAATTGATTTTCTTTCTCAACCGTCGCTGATGCCCATAAAAAAGTAAGGGTCTCCTTTTTATCTCGGATGCCGAGAGTTCTTGTGTCATCTCCAATGTAGCTAGGTTTCGATGACCTCCTCAGAACTTATAACCGTCACCACCAATGACGCACAAACTCTATAGTAGAAGGGAAATAGAACACAACCCATTGAAAATTGCTCCATGACCCGCTATACAACCTCCTGTAACACCAAGTTCCCGCTATACAACCTCCTGTAACACCAAGTTCGCTCAATGCTAAGAGACCCGTAGGATTAACCAAGCCAAGAACGAGATGAAAAAATATGGGAACGATTAGACCGCAGCACTTGAAACCAGTAAAAGCTCGAGACCTGCACAAGAAAACACAATGCAACTTTAGTTTGAACCACAAAGAGAGAGCCAAATTACATAGATTAGTTGGACCGACGTAAGGAGTCACCAAGAACATTAAAGACATGCAGACTACGTGAGCCTCGTCATTCTTGCCAAACGCCACCTTTGAGATTCAGAGCAACGGAAACCTATGGGTTAGAAAGCGGAACCGGTGATAACGGCTCTACCCACAACAAAACACCATGAGCTAAAGCGCAAAAAAAAAAACAGTCGACTAAGTTTCGACAACACGAGTGGAACAAGAACCGCACGCACACACGCACACACACACGCACGCATGCATGCATGCACGCTCGCACGCATCGGGAAGAGGAGATACAAATGGGTGAGAGGTCAAGACATTGCCTCGGAAAAACCATAGACGACCTCACCGATAACACAGAGCTAAGAAACTCTACAAGCCACCACCAGGAAAGCTGACACATGCCAACACCACCAATTAATCTCGCCTCCGAGATATACAAAACCTCTGGAGCACCCACGATGTGAGCAGAAAGAAAGTCACGTCCTTCCAAGATGCCGAGGATAGAACAACGACCCTCGGCTCACACCGCTCAAACACAGACCAAATAGAGACTGAATCACCAATAATGCTCACTGAATCTGTAGTTGTAGCCACAAGTCCCCCTCCACATGCCACCTACTCTACAAACGACCAAGGAGTCATTTGCAAATCTCCCAAAAATGACTCTGCTTGAGACGTCCCAACAACACCCATGACACAGCTCCAATAACTGGCTGAATCCACGCCGAATTGCACCTCCTCTCGAGCGTAGATGAAGATGGCGGAATCCCTAGAATCAGAGACGCGAGAAAAATGAAGCTGAAGGCAATGGCGTGGTGAAGAAAAGAGAAAACGGAGATGAAAAGAATGAGAGAGCTGGTGTGTGTTCGCACACGCCGCCAATGCCGGAGTTAAGACACGGATCTGGTTTTGTTCGATGCTCTTATACAATGCATAGATGTTAGATGCTCTTATAAAATGCATAGAATAAAACATATATGTTAGATACTCTTAGATGCTTTTTAACGTAGTAAAACATAGATCTCTCTTAACAGACACTGCATAAGTCTTTTTGGATCTCAGGGTTCATATCCACAATGAATGTTTAACACCAAGGTACAAATCCAATCAATAACTAAAATTCAACATCAAGAAGAAAAGATGGGCTACCTTAGAGTTTTTACTTCTCAAAGTGAATCATGAATTGCTTAGGAGACATACAACAATACAAACTTATTAGTTTTCAAGTAGCTCTAAATCGCAAGCAATTATTATAGAAGACAGTTATTTATGGATGTACACGTAAAAAGTTAGTTATCTATTCTAATACAATGACTGGATATATAGGATCAGGCGATTATTCTAAATGCACATTCATATGCATAAATTAAGTAATAAGAAGAAAATATTATTACACATGCTCCATATATCACTCTAACTTAGGAATATACTTCCATTGAAAAAAAAAAAACGACATTGTCCCTGTGAATGTTCTGTTTAATCAAATGGCGAACATAAAATGTTGTGTCTCAATTATCACCACGGCATGTAACATATTGGTTGATTTGTGCTAATGTTGTTATTCTGTAACCATTCATATTGAATTTATCATAACAATGCCATGAAAGCATAAAAATGGTTCATTCTATACAAAGATCTCGCTATTTTTCAGAGCTTTGCAAGAGACATCTTTCATTTCATGAAACCAGGTCTATCAATGCCATGAAAGCATAAAAATGTCATGGTCGTCTGAGACGTGTGCCAACAAATTTCTATGTTCTGCTTTTCAACCTCCTTCTTTGGCATCATATCTGATCATGCAACTGTCGATATATGTCTTTCTTTACCAATTACAACTTTTTCCCCTGGTTTTGGATTGAGCTTTCTTTTGTTCTATTCTACATCCATGATTAAGTGCATCGTTTGATGCTTAAATTCAAAAAAAAAAAATTACCTTAATATATGTTATTGAACATTTTAAATTTATATCGACAACAAAACAGTAAACAAATTCTCGGATTTGTTTTACTACTTTTATGAAACATTTGATGGTTGGGAAATTTCTTTTCATATTAGAGGACTAGTAATTTATTTTAAATATATAAATATAATATATAATAATTTATTTACAGAAATAAACCTTATGGATTCATTTTTCACTTCTAACAGTATTTGTATTGTCTAAAAAACAAATTCTCGGAATTGTTTTTTTTTGAGAAAGGGATTTAATTTTTTTTCGGAATTGTTTTACTACTTTTATGAAACATTTGATGGTTGAGAAATTTATTTTATCATATTAGAGGACTAGTAATTTATTTTAAATATAGAAATATAATATATAATAATTTATTCACAGAAATAAATCTTATGGATTCATTTTTCACTTCTAACAGTATTTGTATTGTCTAAAAAAAAAATGCATTATGAAATGCATATAGTTTAATAAATTATTTTTTGGCAAATGAGAATTACGCTATAACCTCTTTTAATTATTACTGTATAAATTAATATACACTAAAAATCATAATAAAATAATATAATTTTATAGTCTGAATTTTTGGTTCAATTTGTGTATCGATAAATTAATATTCTATAAACTAATAAAAAATATAGTTTTGCTGTAATTCCAACATTATTAAATTATAGAAATTTCAATGTAATTAAAATTAAATAATATAATATAAAAATCAAAGTAAAACAAAAGAAATTTGCTCGATAAAAATTACTTTCTTTTTGTGTGTTCATTAGTTTGTTGTCTCTCGAAGACTTGTGTTGAAAGAGCGGCCAAGTGATCTCTCTCTGTCTGTTTCTCTCTCTCTCTCTTCGGTCGTTGCCTATTCGGAGAAATCACACTGCAATGCAAAGCTGAAACATCTCTTATCGTTCTTGGAAAGGCTCTTCAGATTTACCAAATCTCTCTCTCTTGCTACTTCTCTTAATGCGGTTTTAGGTAATTCACGTTCGTGATGTTGTAAAACGTTACTGGTAGATGCATAGAGAACCCTCTAAAGTATCCATCTTTGTAGAATTCGTGTTTTCACGTTTCCACGTCAAAGATCGCAGCCTTATCTTTTATTCCAAGTGTTGACCACGACTCTTGTCGTTTCGTCTTATCTCTTTACATGGGTTTATAGGAATTACATGTCTCTTGTTGATCCATGTTCTTGATTCTTGGATTGTGCGTTTCTTTCACTAATCATGTCTCGGATAGCTTGATGTCAAAACGTATCTTTCTAGAGCAATTTGATTTCTCACAAAAAGATTGCAACCCAGTCTAAGTGTTTGATGTAACGTTTGCTTATCTGTTTTATTTGATATTTTACCAGAAATATTTTGTTATGTTTTCTGCGTCATGTTCATTCTAATATTTATGTTAGTGAAATGAGTGTTGGATCCTCTAAGTTATCTATCTTTGCAAGGTAATCTCAGCTGAATCTTTCTCTTGTATGAACATGATATTGTGTTATGTTCTTGAAGGTGTTTGCATGACAATGAGTTGAGTGAAGCAACTGTGTGATCCTCTTTTATCTGGAGCTTTTCTTTTGCCTCTAAATGCTATCCACTGAATCAAAAAAAAAATTCTTTCTATTTGTGCAGAAAGTTCTTCTGATGGTTGAAGAAAACAATCCTATGGATTATTCTTGTGAAGAAGAATTTGTCTGTGGCAATCCCAAAGTTGATGTACGTGTTGGAGATGAATATCAGGCTGAGATACCTCCTATGATGTCTGATTCCAAACGTGCAGCGTTTCTTGTGAACCCTCTAGTTTCTGATCTTGGCTCTTCTTCCTTTGCGGTTGGACTACCTCTCCATGTAACTTGGATAGACGCCAAAAAATGTAAAGATACACAAGGGCTTGGAGATGATGATAATGTCGACATGAGCGAGTCTCTCAAATCTCTGAAAAACAAAAGAAGCCGCAGAGGTGAGGCGGGAACTAAGAAGCAACGGATGTATCTTGAAGCTGCGCCGGAGGAACCATCAAGTTGTTGGGAAGATTCGGAAGTAGATGGGTTTGTTCTTGGTTTATATACATTCGGAAAGAACTTCACTCAGGTGAAGAAGTTATTGGAGAGCAAAGAAACAGGAGACCTTTCGTTTTACTATGGAAAGTTCTACAAATCTGCTAAACACAAGATTTGGTCAAACTCCCTCAAGAAGCAAAGCAGAAAATGCATACAAGGGAAGAAGCTCTATTCAGGTTGGAGGCTACAACAGTTGTTGTCTCGTTTGATTCCCAACATTACCGATGAATCTCAGAGAAAGAAGCTTGTGAATGTGAGTCTCTCTTCTTTCCACATTCTTTACACTGAGAATGTATTTAACAAGTTTTATCTTGAAAAAAAAAAACAATTTAAACAGGTTTCAAAGTCATTTGCTGAAGGGAATAGATCTCTGGAGAGATACATTATTGAAGTGAAAGAACTAGTCGGTCTCCAATCTCTTGTAGAAGCCGTAGCAATCGGCAAAGACAAAGATCTGACAGTACTAACAACAGAACCAATGAGATCAAAACAATGGTTCGCAGTTTCATCTGCTGGTTCAGGTGCATACACTTCCCTCACATCTGAGGAAATAATCGAAAAACTGGATGGTGGTGGTTCCCGTCTAAGCAAAGCCCGTTGCATTGATATCTTCTGGGACGCTGTGTGGCCACGTTTGCTAGCCAGAGGATGGCATTCTGAGCAGGCAAAGGACATCAAATCTAAAGACAACATCGTCTTCCTCATCCCTGGGGTAGAAAAGTTCTCAAGACGGAACCTTGTTAAACAGAATCATTACTTTGACTCCATCAGTGAAATTCTCAAAAAAGTTGTTGCTGAGCCAGAGCTTCTTGAATTTGAGACAACAGACATCATCAGACCTCCCAATGGATTCATTGAAGAGAATAGTTACGAATACTGTAAGCAAGAAAAATGCTGTTACCTCAGGTCTCCAGACACTTCTTCTACTCATCTGAAGTTCGCTGTTGTGGACACTACTAGTTTGGCTTCAGGAGGCAAGTTGTGTAGATTTCGAGAGTTGAAGAACCCTTCTGTGGAAAGATCCCAAATGATGCCGTTGGATGCCAAGTTTGCTGGTGAATGTAAATGGGAAAAGAAGGGAATGAAGAAACTGGTGGAAGAGCCGGGGAGATTCATGATTGTGGATACAAGTGGGCAGTCATCAAGGATGAAGAGATGGAGACATTTGCCCGGCAATGAAAATCTGTGCAAGGCCTTTGGTGATTCATCATCACAGATCCAATCTGGTACTAATACAGGTGTGACTTGCGAGCTGTCGGGTTCTGGGGTAAAGGAGGCGAGTTTGGACAATGTTCGGTCAAAGAAGAGGTCTGTCCGAAAATCAGAATCTGTTAGCCATCATTCGGTAAGTTCTTTTCCCTCGCCAAAACGAAGGCGGCTAAGTACATGTGTAAGGAAAGATATGGAACGTTTTGGTCAGAATCCCAAGTTATCAGAAGAAACAAAGACTAAAGCAAATGGATTGCGTTCAAAGAAACAAGAAGCTCTTCAGGAAGTCGGTTCACTGGAGAAACAACAAGAGGACTCAAATTGGTTGTGTTCGGACAAAAAATGCTCTTCAGAGTATCTGGAAGCTTCCCAACATCGGGAGAAAACGATTAAGCTTCCTTCCATGCCAGGCTCAGACAAGAGGAATTCTCCTTCCACTGACCATGGAACTACTCAAAAACTTGCATTAATGAAACAAGAAGAAGAAGAGCTGAACCAACAGACAAACACAGATCTTCCAAGAAGGCAAAGTACAAGAAAGAGGCCATTGACGACTCGTGCTCTTGAAGCTCTTGAATCCGGATTTTATACTTCAGAGAGCCTGAAAAGTACATCTCATCTCAACCGATAAAATTCGAAAGGTCTACAAGGATCAAGCACTCAGCCAAAGCAACTCAAGGTGAGTCAGAGAATGGTTTTATTGTAAAGGAAACCACATCAAGTAAACCGCTGGACCGGGAAGAGGATTTGGGACGGAGCTTTCTTGCTGATAAAGCAACAACCGTGAGTAAGCATGTGGATCAACCAGAGGATTCGAACAAGGTGACAACCGAGTCCATAAACGTCCTCCAATTCTTTTGAAGTTTCCTTTTAAGCGTGGTCGAACAAGTGTTAAAAACTCTAGTATGAATCTGGTACATGTTACATATCCATAGCTAATATTTTCTTGTTTTGAATTTTTTTCTAAACTGCTAAATGAATTAGTTTGATATAATTACTTCAAACTTTCTAACTTTTAAAGTTAAATAAAGAAAGATACGGTTTTAGTCCCTTTACTGTACAGTAACCAGAGCAATCTTCTAGTGCAATTTTATTTCGTTTCTCGGGTATGTCATATTTATTTATCCAGTGGGCTGAATGATTCACAAGTTAGTTAAAGTCACAACAATGTACATTCAAGGCCGATTTGGTTCCTGGCAGCTAATCTGTCGCGTCACTTCATTGTCCAACTTGTCATTAAATACTCCAGACCCAGGTCTGCTCCCGACCTTGGACCAATTACACAATAAATAATGTGATTGTAAGTTTAGTGAATAACAAAGTGTATTTAGCTCAAGAACAAGAGAGAGTATGTGTTTTGATTCGTGAGAGTAAGAGAGAGAATGGTGTTTGCTGTTTGTAACGAGAGAGAGTAGAGAGTGTGAGAAGGATATTTTATTTATTTGTTTAATGTAGGTTGCATACAATGTAAATTTAAAGCTTAAATTAGATCAAGAGAAGATAAGAAGAATAAGCATAAACAATGATGGTCTGGCCGAGGGAAAGCGACAGCTCCCAAACGGCTCCAAGTTTAGCCAAAACATGTGACTTCTATCTTATTTTATTTACACTTGTCTAATCTATCTCTCAACGGTCTAGAGTCTCTTTTGACTTTCCAATCTGCTTCAAAGGAAGAAGCTGAACGAGCCTAATCAATGCCTTGTCTCCCAAGTTCCCTTAGGTCATGCTAAGTTACTTGTGTGCCAAAGCTTTACGGACTGTACGGAATGCCTTGTAACTCAAGGCAGTGCGGACTAGACTCCTCTTCTCATGTCTTCATCTATTTAGATTAATACTCTCCCTCAAACTTAATCATGTGAAACAAGTCAAGCTTGGAACCCATGAAGACTTCCCTCATTAAAACCTTAATATGCAAAACTCATATGGGACAAAAACATACTAAGGAAAGAGTAGAAGCTCCATGGCTAAAGGATTCTTGCCTTGTTGATGTCTATGAGTCAGAGCTTAGGATAGATGGACTCACACACCTTAGTGCTTACTGCCTTAGTGAAGATGTCGGCTAACTGATCTTCACTTCTTGTGTAGCATGGCAAGATAACTCCTTAAACCACCATCTATCTCACCTTGTGGCAATCTACCTCAATATGCTTGGTCCTCTCATAGAACACTGAGTTGGAAGCAATGTGTATTGCTGCTTGATTATCACAATGCATTGTAATTGGGACAGTAATCTCAATGCATAAGTCTTTGAGTAGTCCTTTGATCCATACCAATTCGCTGGTTAGCTTCCTCATGGCTCTATACTCTGCTTCAACACTTGAACAAGAGACCACCTTCTTCTTCTTGCTCTTCCATGTGACTAGGTTGCCTCCAATGAAAGTACAATAGCATGTGGTTGGTTTTCTATCATTCCTATCTCATGCCCAATCTGCATCACAATAGCCAACAACTTCTGTGGTGCCATTGCAACCCATCCAAACTCCTTGTCCCGGAGCTCCACTGAAGTATCTAAGGATTCTCTCCACCATTTTCCAGTGATGGACTTTTGTCACTTGCATATGCTAGCTCACTTGGTTTACTGAAAAACAAATATCAGGTCTGGTGATGGTTAAGTAGATAAGCTTTCCCACCAGTCTTCTATATTGATGTGGATCATCAAATGGAGTATCTTCATACTCTCCCTCATGCAAGATCTTATAACCATCTTCCAAAGAGGTCTTAGCTAGTTTTTCTCCTAGCATACCTGCACCATTTAGAAAATCAAGTGTCTACTTCCTTTGGGACAAGAAGAGCCCCTCTTTAGATCGGCAAACTTCTATTCCAAGGAAGTACTTTAGCTCACCTAAATCCTTATCATCAAAAACAGATTTTAAATAATCTTTAGTGTCTTGTATACCTTTTTTGTCACTCCCTGTGATGATGATATCATCAACCTACACAAGGATGACTACTATACCTTGTTGGCTAGTGAGTGTGAACAAGGTATGATCTGCCTCCGATCGGTTGAATCATTTTCCATTTAGTGTGGTGCTTAGCTTGTGATACCAGGATCTTGGTGATTGTTTTAACCCATATATAACTTTCTTGAGTCTCCACACAATGTCTGGTTTAACCATGTTTTCTTGACCAGGAGGAGGTCGCATGTATACTTCATCCTCTAGTTTACCTTGAAGAAAAGCATTCTTGACATCCATTTGCCACAAGTCCCACTCCAAGTTCACCGCAAGAGAGAGAAGTATTCTGATTGTGTGGAGCTTTGCTATTGGTGCAAAGGTATCAAGGTAATCATCTCCATATGTTTGAGTAAATCCTCTTGCCACTAACCTAGTCTTCTTCCTCTCTGGTTCTCCATTGGCCAGGTACTTGATGGTGTGAATTAATCTGCTATTGACTGCCTTCTTACCATTGGGAAGTTCAGTCTCAAACTATGTACCATTCCTGATCATAGCACCCATCTCCTCTCCAACTGATTCTCTCCATTCATCATCTGCCATTGCTCCTTCATAAGTCTTTGTGATCCAATCTTGGTCTAGGTTTCTCATGAAGACTTGATGTTCCTATGGATATAGTGCTAAGGAACACACTGCCTAAATGGGATGAGCCACCGCATTTGCATTGAAGTACACTCTTGTATTCTTCCAGTTCTCTGAACCATGCCTAATCGTAGTGCTTCTTCTCAACGATTGTACCTCTTGCACTGCTTCCTCTTTTTGCTGACCAGATTCCTCCACATTAATCCCATCCTCATTTCTATCTTGATCATGCACTTCCGGACTAGTTTCAGCCGGTTCTTGTTGGTTCCCCCCTTCATGGTCAAGATGGAAATCACCTAATACTGGTTCTTCTTCTTGTGGCATGGCCCTAGTTACTGCCTCTCTTTCTTTTGGCCGGTTATTCCCAAGGCTCTCTAGGATAATCCTTAGATTTTTAGCTCTATCTGAGGGTGCTTGTGAGAGATCCTTGAGGTTATCCCAGCTCTTCTCATCATAGTAATCCTTAGACTCCATAAACTTGAGATCTCTTGAGACCATTACCCTTCTAGTTTTAGGTACATAGAATTTGTATCTCTTCTGGTTGGATGAGTATCCAATAAACATTGCCTTGACACTCTTAGGTTCTAACTTGTTCCTTAGTTCACCTGGAATCAAAACAAAACAAGGGCACCCAAACATACGCAAATGATCAATGGAGGGTTTGTCTTTAGTCAATACCTCATAAGGAGAGACATCATGGAGAACTCGTGTGGGTGTTCTATTGATCAGATAGCATGATGTCACCATAGTATCTTCCCAAAACCTTTTTGGAACATTGGTATGGAACATCATACTCCTAGCAACCTCCATAAGATGCTGATTTTTCCTCTCAGCCACTCCATTGTGTTGTGGTGTGTATGGGCAACTGGTTTGGTGAATGATTCCATGTTTGGCTAGCTGATTTCTGAAAGCATGGCTTGTGTACTCATGGCTTGTGTACTATTATCTGACCTAAATATTTTGATCTTGGCATTAAAGTGGTTAGTCACATAACTTTGAAAGTCCATGAAAGCCTCTAAAACTTTATCCTTAGATTGTATTAAGGTCAGCCAAGCATATTTAGATTTTTCACCTATAAAGGAGACAAAATATTTGTGGTTTTCTTTAGAGGCACAAGGGGCAGTCCAAACATCTGAGTGAACTAAATCAAAACAATGCTCATAAATAGTAGAAGATTCAGTAAAAATAGTTTTGCAATATTTTCCTAGGATACAAGCCTCACAAGTATCCTTTTTAAAAGAGAGATTAAGCAATATCAACCCTAAGGCACGAGTGTGAGGATGGCCTAATCTAGCATGCCATAATATATCAGAAGCTAACATAGAAGCAGAACTAAAAGCAGAATGTAAATCTGATCTAAGCTTGGTGTCTTTTAGAAAATAGAGATCTCATTTGCTCACACCTTTTCCAATCATCTTACTTGTCTCAATATCCTGAAATACACTTTATTAGGACTAAAGATGACACTGCAATTTAGATCAGTGGTTGCCTTCTTAACCGAAATTAAATTAGAGGCAAATGAGGGCATGTAAAGTGCCTTAGATTCTTTTTCAAACAATTTCAGGTTCCCTACTCCCTCAATGGGAATACTATCACCATTAGAAATCTTAACACTTCCTAAGGCAGGTTCTACATTACTAATGAGACTAATCCTTAATCATATGATGGGTAGCCTCTGAATCAACAATGAGAGACTTAGCATTTAAATAGGTATTGAACTATTTGTGAATGCATTTTTTTTACCAGATTATTCATTGAGGGCTTTGATCAAGGCCTCAATGTCTGACTTGAGAAGGTAAGAGTCCTCCTGGACTGGCTGAGAAGAGGCACCAACAGCAAAGGTGGTTGAGACCATTGCTTTTCCCTCCTCTCCTAGGCGCATAGGACCCGAGTTGTATGGCTGAGTCTATTGAGCCCTTGCTTCATGTGCCCTGCCTTGTCCATACTTGTTAGTTGAGGATTGTCTTAGGTGACGATGGAGAGTCCAGCAGTTGCTCTTGATGTGACGTGTCTTCTTGCAATGGTCACAAAAACCTGAACGCCTATCTCCATCTGGTTTGTAAGCTTCTTTGTTGACTGCTGGTGCTTATCCCTTCTCAGCCTTGTGTGCCATATATAGGTCACCCTTTCCACCAAGTAATCCATATGATCCTAGCTCTTTTTGAAGCTTAGAACACACTTCATCATAGCTTGGTAGTTTTTTGTCCCTTAGAATGTGCTTTATCAAGTCATTGAAGCTTGGGTTAAGTGTGAGAAGTAGTCCAAAGACCTTGTCTTGTTCACGCCTCTCCTCAAGGATGGTAGGATCAGTAGTGCTTGGCTTAAGCATCTCAAGTTCAGACCACAGCTGGCTGTACTTCCCAAGGTGCTTGGTTAGATCCATCTCTTCTTGTTGCAAGTTGTTGATGGCTCTCTATACTTCAAAGATCTGGGTCAGATTTAAAGTGTTGTCATAGACCTTTTGCAAGGTCTCCCAAAGTTTTTTTGCGGTTTTACAGTGTGAATAGGATTTTATGATATGAACATCAAGTGATCTTTGTAAGATAGACAGCCCCATAAGGTCCTCCTGACCCCATTTGACATCATCTACCTCTACAACCTCCTCGCCATCTTCTCCTTGAGTGATTTTCTTTGGTGCTTCACCTGTGGTGATGTTCTTGTCAATCTTGACCAAATGAAGTAGTTTACCCCCTTTAGGTAACTGGAATCACCACTGTCTTGTTGTTGAAGTTGTACTCCATTTCAAAATGCTATTATCCAGTGGGTAAACGAGTGTTCTTGAGGGATTTTAGGAAAATTGAACCGAGAGAGTGAAAGAGAGTAAGGTTTAAAGTAGCTTTGCGGAAGTAAAAGATAGGTTCAGAAGCTTAAAGCTCTGATATTAAGTAAGTTTAGTGAAGAACAACATGTATTTAGCTCAAGAACAAACGAGAGAATGGTGTTTGCAGTTTGTAACGAGAGATAGTAGAGAGTGTGAGAAGGATATTTTATTTCCTTGCTTGATGTAGGTTGCATCGAGGGAAAGCGACAGCTCCCAAACGGCTCCAAGCCTAGCCAAGACATGTGACTTTTATCTTATTTTATTCCCACTTGTCTAAGCTATCTCTCAAAGGCCTGGAGTCTCTTTTGACTTTCAAATCTGCTTCTAAGGAAGAAGCTGAACGAGCCTGATCAATGCCTTGTCTCCCAAGTTCCCTTAGGTCATGCTAAGTTCCTTGTGTGCCAAGGCTGTACGGACTGTACGGAATTCCTTGTAACTCAAGGCAGTACGGACCAGATAATATTACGTGCAAACGCACACCAATTAACCTAATGTGCACACTATCACAATCGAATGGTATGTCGATGTAGCACTTTAGGATTGAATCCACAGAGACCAAATATTACACTTTATTTCTATATGATCAAATTCAAGCTAAAACGATTAAGTGTTGTGAAGAGAAAAATCGTGAGAAACAAATAATAAAATTGGGTTTTAAATTCAGGATATAAAGATGTCAACCGAGGGTGTCTCATTGGGTGTTAATCATACTTGAACCAAACAATTATTCAAGCTCTTTAAGTGCAGCCTAGAACTTAGATTTCTTAACTAGAACACCTTTCTCTCGCAGGTGTGCTCCTTTCGTGGAGGAGCATGATACCTATGCTCTCGCGTGGATCAAGGCTCGACAACAAACATTAAGCACAAACCTAATATGCTCACATCACACCCTGATAACTACTTTTGCTGACCAGGGATGTGATGCTTGCTCTCAACAGATCTAGCAACCTAATTCAGAATTAATGCTAAAATATTAAACTTGGGATCAAATACTAAGTGATCAAATCAGTATCAGCAGTAAGAACAGTGGGGCGCAAAGGCGAGAATGGGGCTTATCTATGTTCAGCTCAATGGATCAACACCCTAGAACCCTAGGCTAACAAATCGACCACTCGATCATAACAGCAGAGAAGACACAAGTCATGACTGAATAATGCATCAGATAAATCAAAGTATAAAGAGGTTTCAGGGATTTCTTCTCTAGAAACCAAGAGGAGGAAGCCTTGGCCCTTACAAAATAGCTAGAACAAATCTTCAACAAAAAAGTCTCAACAAGTTTCTTGTGTAAAAAATAGTCTATGCTCTCTGTTTGAAAGAGTAGAGGCGGCCAGGGTATTTTTATTAGAAGAACGACGCCTGCTAGGGTAGAGAGGAATTCTGCGTTTTTCTCTTTCCCAAAATAGATCAAAGGTCTCATTAGAGAACGGGAGCAAATCGGTTTTGCTTCGCATGGGTGCTCCACGATGGTAAACTCTGGTTTTTGCATTCTTTCTTCCATATGCTCCTTTTGGTGCAATTCAACTCGTTCTCCACCTGAAATAACTCAAAAGAGACTAAGAATACTCCAGGAAAGCAAAAATATGATATGCAAAGCATGTGTGTAATATGTCAAAAACACAACATATCAATTCCCCCAGACTTGGATCCTAGTTTGTCCTCAAACAATGTCAAGTTCCAGATCAGTGGGAAAGGTTTGAAGGTGTGAGAACTCTCTCATTTCAGCAACCATACTTTAACCACAAATCTCTGAACCATATAAGCAGACATAGTAGGACGACACACCCTTACCAAAACCCCACTGACTGCTGTTCAGATCGGCTCCATACTCTATATCTTAAACCTGCAAAAGTCAAACCTTCCAAACAAAAACTCCTTATATTCATTTAAGATCAGTGTGAGCTTCTTGTCATAGGAACTATTCAGGGTAGACGGGCTAGGTATGAGAAAGGCTTTTTCAGTGTTTAAAGTGGAGTTAACAAGTTTTTAGGGTTTACCATATCTTTGTAAAGGATGCATGATATCACACAAAATTGCCAAAGAGGATGGATCCATTGATCTCCACGAACCCTCACTCAATTTCTCTGCAGAGCAATCGCTCCTTGTTCCTCTTTTCTTTGACAGGTCGCTCTCTTCCTTTCAAATCACCCCTTCAACACACTGTTTCATTTCCACTTCAGTTCTTTGCTTCTCTGGTTGACTAGTGGCAATGGTTCGGGTCTTTTCCTTCTCATCATTTTTAGAACTCTTGGGACATAAATAATATTGATTTGAAATTTTTTTTTGACTTAATAGTGAAATGACGAGTTCAGATGATGATGATGACGAGAAGGGGGTAATTACATATAGTGTGCCCCTGGTGGTTGTGACTTTAGCACTTCTTTCACCATTTGTTCTTTTCTATTCGAATCACCCTACTGACTGCTCTCTTCTTATCAGACCATGTACATCTTTGCTCTGGAGCGTAGTCTGTGAGCAAAACGAGTGAAATCAGTGTTGATCCTTTCCTCTCCAGCCCTTTTGCACATATATGCACATATGAAACTTAAGAACATAATGCATGAGGATGAAACAAAGGCTTTAAGGTTCAGGGTGTGAACTAGGTAAAGATGAGCTAGCCAGTCAGGATCACCAAGATGGGTAGAAAGAATTAAGATGTCCTGAGTGTAATCTCGTTTCCCTAATCTAACGCCCATAATAAGAAGAATTAAGTCAATATTAGGTTCAAGTTAGATGGAGTTTAAGTCTTTCCAGAATAACCTCTACAAGCAGAAATCTTCTGGAGAGTAAGGTGAGGTAAAGTCAGGGGGTGTTCCAGGTCCAAGTGAACGTCTTTCATCACTGTTAAGGTCACTGAATAGGATACTTAGAGCATGAGGTGGTTAGATAGCATCATCATATAAGGTCATGATTCCCACATAAGTTTGAATGACCCGATCCTAGGACTGACTCAATAAATGAAAAACAGACACATGACAGACATTGGAAACAAAACAGAAGCAAATAAAGTTCACAACACACAAGTGCCTCCCCCAAACATATTTCACACTGTCTCTGGTGTGAAAATAAACCTAGAGTTAGCCAAAGCATACATAAACAGCAGCAGATAGTACAGATAAAGAGGTAAGAGAAAGGCGGATGATACTCATTCGGTGTCCTCGCTGTCGGATTGATCAGCGGTGCGTCTGTTCCTGCTCAGTCGCTCTCCTGTAGTGGATGTTCCTGCTTCGGTAGACTGGTGTTGCAGACGTCTTCCTTTCTTGCGGGAGCCGGTGGTGGGTTTGCTGAGACACCCGTCTGTCAGTGTGCGAAGGATTTTCTGCATCAGGCTGTTATTCTTACGATGCAAGTCCACTACCCAACGTCTTTAAGCTTGATCGTCTGCATAATCATCGAGAGATTCCAGGTCATAGCCGGTTGGTGTCACGTCTTCGACGTCCTCGACGTCAATATCATGCTGTGGTGGTTCTGCTCTAGGATCAGCACACAAGTGCTCCAGTGCAGGGAGGAACCTGATATTCTCGAAGTCCTGGATGTTGGTGATGGAGAGCTGCGGCAGAGCACAGTACAAGGTGTTCCCATCGGTGTCCTGGAAGGCGTAGGTGCTCTCGTCCCTGAGGATCTGACATATGATGAGATAGGGAAGATCGATGTACTCAGGGGTTTAGATTTCGATTTAACCTTCTCTGATGTTCTACAGAAGTCATCGATTCATCTTCTAGATGTATTTTATGCATGCACAAATCGGGAGAAATTCCAGGAATATCAGCTAGAGAATATCCTAATGCCTTACGATATTTCTAAGTTCACGCAAGAGCAGGGCTGCCTCTACATTGTTCAGGTCTGAATTAACAATAACTGGATATGTAGAATTAGGCCCTAAGAAAGCATACCTGAGCCCAGATGGGAGGGACTTTAATTCCACCTTTGGAGCTTTCAGCTCGCTCCATGGTTTGTGGAGCAGGTCCGTCGAAGCAGTCGTCTCGGCTGAAGTACCTTGCTCGTTTTCCCCCAGACTTAGGTACGCGACCATCTTCTCCATGATCTTACTAGAACCGAGCATCTTCGCATAGCCATCAGCATCTATGTTCTGGGTTTTCTTCTCTGCCCCAGCTCATATCAAAGCAACTTCCAGTGGGTCATCAGATAGAATCTCTTCAAGCATACCTCCTTTAGGTTCCAGAACATTGTCACCACTTTCCACATAGAAGGTCTGGCCATCCATCAGAGGTTTCTTGAGTAGTTTGTCCAGCTCAAACTTCATAACCATGTCCCCTAGCTGAAGATCAATCGTCCCATTTCTGACATCGATGATCGCTCCAGTTGTGCACAGGAAGGGTCTACCCAAGATGAGTGGGTCTTTAGGTTCGTCATTGAGATCTAAGACCACAAAATCGGCTAGAACAATGGTATTGCCGATTTGTACTTGTAAGTCCTCTAGAACACCCACTGGAAGCTTAACTGATCTATCAGCAAAGATCAAGGAGATCCTGGTCGGCTTGAAGTAAGTGAAACCAAGGCGTCGAGCAACTGAGTAAGGCATGATGTTGACACTAGCACCGAGATCACAAAGAGAGCATGGGAAGAGTGTGTTCCCGATCTGAACTGAGAGAGCAAATTTTCCTGGATCATCGCGCTTCTTGATCTTCTTGTTTTGGAGCAAAGAACTACACTCCTCTGATACCAACATCATCTCGCTTTCTTCTGTGATTTTTCCTGAGATCAATCCCTTCATCAAACTGCGCAAAGAGGGGATCATCTGAATCGCATCGATCAAAGGGAGCTTGATCGTCAGCTCCTCGAGCATCTTCTAGCATTTCACCTCCTCACGATCCTTGCGAGACATCTTCTCTGTAACAGGGTAGGGTACTTTGGGGGTGTAAACTCGGATGGGAATAGTCTCAGCAGCATGGTCCGAAGTGGTTCGAGCTACCCCAGCAGGTTGCTCTGAATTTTCTTCTGTCTTTGGAGCATCCTCAGCAGGTTGCCTTGACTCTTTCTGCTTAGCTTTCTCTGCAGCAGTAAATCGCCTTGGTGTTGGATCATTCAGTTTCCAACCATTTCTCAATTCCACTGCATTACACTTCCTTGGATTTCTATCAGTTTTTCCAGGGAGCGTCCCCTGCTGTCTCTTGACACTCTCTGCAGTATGAGCGAGAGCAATGTCAATCTGACGCATGTGACTACTCACTGTGTCATATTTTGTGTTTGGCTCAGTGAACATGTTGTCCATCCTTGTGTTGATATTAGAAGTAGCTTGGTTCAATGCCTTGACCTGTATCTGTTGACTCTAGAGCAGCTGCCGCATCATGTTCCCTAAGGCTTTCATCTCACATTGTCCACCCCCTGAATTAGCTGAAGCACCTTGCGGGTTGCTCTGCTGATTCTGATGGTTCTGATTTTGGTTCTGGCTCTGAAATCGGTTCTGAGCTTGGTTGAAAACAAAATTCTTACCTTGGAAATTCGGAGGGAAATCTCTCTGCTGCAGAGCACCTTGCTGCTGATTTCGCTGTATCTGATCCCCAGAATTCTCTGTGTTGCTCCTCTGGTGAGAGAGCGGGTTAGGATTGCTTCGGTAGTTGGGATTCTGATAGTAGCTTCGATTCTGGACATACCCCTGACCATTGATGTAGAGAACCTCTTGATGATTCTCTCCCTTTGTTCCTCCCTCAGAAGCAAGATCATTAGCTATTTTCTCTGATGTAGCTTCGTCCATGTACATAACTTGCCCCTCACTGCTCTTAGGAGCAGATCAACCTTGGCAGTGCGCTAATCTTTCCACTGACCATGAACATTGTTAACTTTCTTGGAGCGATCTGCTTCTGGGTTTTTGTTCGCAGAACTAGCAGCCATGTCCTCTATCAGCTCGAACGCACCATATGTGGTCTGTGTCATGAAGTCTCCCTTGCTCGCAGCATTGAGAGCATTTCAAAACTCCCACTCGACACCATCATAAAATATTCCGAGAACGTGATCCTTCTCAAATCCGTGATAAGGGCACTCCCTAAGGGAGTCATTGAATCGCTCCCACGCAGCGTTGAATGGTTCATTTTCGTGCTGCTTGAAAGAGGAGATTCCTGAGAGGTGCGGTTTTAGACTTCGTGTAGAAGTGTCCCAAGAAGGCTGATCTGACTTGCTCCCATGTAGTGAGAGAGCCTATAGGGAGCGAACTGAGCCATCTTGAAGCCTTGTCCGCTAGAGAAAACGGAAACAGCATGCACTTGATGTAATCAGGGGGTACTCCATTAGCGCGAGTGAAGCTACAGATCTCTTCAAAAGCCTCAATGTGTTCCATAGGTATCTCAGCTGGGAGCCAATGGAACATCTTCCTCTGCACCAGATTGATCATAGCAGGCTTGATCTCGAAGTCTTGTCTGGCACATGGTCGTGGAGCAATTGTGGAGCGCGTAGCAGAGATGTTCCGCGGCAGATTCCACTCGCCGATTTGAGCAGCTTGCTCCTGCTCCTCCTGACGTTGACGAGCAGCTTCTTGTGCTTGAATGGTCTGCTGCATCAGGAGCATTTGCTGTTGCATCAGAGCCAATGCTGCAGTGAGATCATTCTGGTCGCCGTGATTGCCCATTGTGGCGTGAGTCGGCCTCGGTTGTTGTCTGTTGATTCTTTCTAATCTTTCTAACTCTTCGTTGGTGAGCGTGACTAATGGACTTGAGGTGTGGCTTCGAGTATTTCTACTAGTCATACACCTGGAACATCAGCTGCAAGCAAAGAAAATATAGAGCAAGTTAGATATTTTAGATTAGAAAAATTGCCAAAAAATAAAGGTAAATTCTTGGTCCCCAGCAACGGCGCCAAATTGATATTACTTGCAAACACACACCAATTAACCTAATATGCACTCTACCAAAATCGAATGGTATATCGATGTAGCACTTTAGAATCGAATCCACAGAGACCAAATATTACACTTTATTTGTATAGGATCAAATTCAAGCTAAAACGATTAAATGTTGTGAAGAGCAAAATCGTGAGAAACAAATAATAAAATTGGGTTCTCAATTCAGGATATAAGGATGTTAACCTAGGGTGTCTCATTGGGTGTTAATCATACTGAACCAAACAATTATTCAAGCTCTTTAATTGCAGCCTAGAACTTAGATTTCTTAACTAGAACACTTTGCTCTCGCAGGTGTGCTCCTTTCACGGAGGAGCATGATACCTATGCTCTCGCGTGGATCAAGACGACAACAAACATTAAGCATAGACCTAATATGCTCACATCACACCCTGATATCTACTTTCGCTGACCAGGGATGTGATGCTTGCTCTCAACAGATCTAACAACCTAATTCAGGATTAATGCTAAAATATTAAACTTGGGATCAAATACTATGTGATCAAATCAGTATCAGCAGTAAGAACAGTGGGGAGCAAAGGTGAGAATGGGACTTATCTATGTTCAGTTCAATGGATCAACACCCTAGAAACCTAGGCTAACAAATCGACTACTCGATCATAACAGCAGAGAACACACAAGTCATGACTGATAATGCATTAGATAAATCAAAGTAAAGAGGGTTCGGGGATTTCTTCTCTAGAAACCAAGAGGAGGAAGCCTTGATCCTTACAAAATATCTACAAAACAGATCACTCTTCAGTATAACAGACCTACCTTCTACTATAAAATGTTGATTGACCTTAAACTTGTGGTATTGGAAAGCTAACTCAAATATCTATCTTGTGTCAAAAGATAGGCTCAATCTTAATGTGGCAATGTCTTTATCCTAAGCTAAGCATCTGACGCATTTGTGTAGCCCTACACTTCAAAAGACTCCAAAATCACCAAATTTCAATAGAACGTACATGAACCTAAAACGACTCTAAAAAATACTCCAAGCTCATATAATAAATTCAATAGAGAATATATACTATGGGTAAAAACAGGTAAAATCTATGGTGTATCAACTCTACCAGACTTATCATTTTGTTTGTACTCAAACAAAGAATATCACTATCTGAAAAAAGTTTGAAATCGCAGTGACTCACAAAATCTTTAATTTACTACTTTCACCTCTACTATGTTGCAACCACATCAAATAAGTGATAACTTTAGAGATACTTTATATATCATATCATAGCTTAGCAACCAAATCAATTCTACAAGTAACTTAGAAAATACTAACTTGACTCCTCCCTCTACTCACCTCATTTCTTGCAAGAAAATAAAAGTGCAGACTTTACCTTGGGAGTATCGATCAAAGAATACATGAACTCTTACCACTGCAAGTTTCTGAACACACAGATAGTTTTCTCTCATCCCTTCTTCCTACGCGAATAGTGGGGTCATCGGTAATGTACCTACCCCTCGATTCCACAATGTGTGATCATTCCTTTGAATTAGAATAGTGGAACCATCGATAATGTACCTACCCATCTGCTTCTCAAGAAATAATCACAATCATTTCTTTTGTCGATGCCGAAGAGAGAGAGAGAGAGAGAGAGAGAGAGAGAGAGAGAGAGAGAGAGAGAGAGAGAGAGAGAGAGAGAGAGAGAGAGAGAGAGAGAGAGAGAGAGAGAGAGAGAGAGAGAGAGAGAGAGAGAGAGAGAGAGAGAGAGAGAGAGAGAGAGAGAGAGAGAGAGAGAGAGAAAGAGAGAGAGAGAGAGAGAGAGAGAGAGACAGAGAGAGACAGAGAGAGAGAGAGAGAGAGAGAAGAATAATAATAAAAAACACACAGATTTTTACCTTCCAGACTTTCCAAAGGAAACCGATCCACTGTATGCCAAACCCCAAAGTAAGCAAATAAATCAGAGTAGAGTTTGAGGTCAGCCTCGGTTCCTTCAAACTTTGTAAACAAGTGTGATCTAATGGCATGGTTATCCACTTTACTATCTCTAGTACACTCTGCTGTCACCAAGTCCAAGAATGGTGCTATAGAGTGATTAGATAATAAGTAAAAATTTAAAACGATCATAATTTCCTTCTTGACTCAATAAAAATTTAAAAAAAAACTTATAAGAACAAAACTCAAAATAAACACAATATCAGTAAATCTCCCCCAGACTAAAAAACATTGTCCCCAATGTTATACAGTCTACGATTGGTGGGAAAGTAAATCTTAAAACAAAATTTAATAAGGAAAAACGGTATATATGCTTACTGGTGGTGAGTATCGATCGACGCAGCTAATTGGGCATCGTCGACTCTCATGATGGTTCGCCGATCGACATGATCAGATGTCGGTCGATGCTGAGAGAAAGTTTTCTTCCTCGGATCTTTTTTTTACTTGAAATAGAATATAACACAAAAAATCAATAATAAATGAAAATAAAACAAAATTTAAAACTTACCTAACAGTGG
The DNA here is from genome assembly GCA_932364175.1 of Eruca vesicaria subsp. sativa. NCBI lineage: Eukaryota > Viridiplantae > Streptophyta > Magnoliopsida > Brassicales > Brassicaceae > Eruca > Eruca vesicaria. The sequence continues at coordinate 11,699 of CAKOAT010117932.1, read as the reverse complement.
GTTGCCTCCTATCAGCGCTTGTTTTCACTCATTAGCTTGACTCATTAGCTTGACTTATGGAGACTTGCCGAAGGAATTTGATCCACTATATGCCAAACCCCAAAGCAAGCAAATAAGTCAGACACTACAAGAAAAATGAGTTTTAATAGCAGACCGGGATAGCGTTTTTCCGATTGTGCTTTGGTTGACATACCTCTTAATTTTAGATAGCGTTTGCGAAAATCCAAACGCTATGTTAAGTTCGTCCGATTTTAATCTCTTCAGAACAATTTTCGAACATAGTATGCATAGCACTTTTAGTTTTGAAACCCTATGCATAAGTAAAGCGGGAAAATAATTAATTTTTCCTCTTACCCTGTTTCACCTTTTCCCTCACTCTATTTTATTTTTCTCTAAAAATCCTAAATCCTAAACCCTAAACCCTAAACCTTAAACTCTAAAACCAAAATCTTAAACACAAATTTTCTAGCTCTAATATTTTAAGCTCAAGTCTTAAATTGAACTTCAAATCTAAAATATAAACATAAAATTAATATTTTCCAAAATTATTCTCAAATCTTAAATCAATACCCTTAAATGTTTCTAAGCACACACTTCATACTCTAATATTGTAACAACAAATCTTAATTAACCTAAGATAATAAAATATTTTTTTTCGAAATTAATAATGAATAACTTAATCTTATATAAAATGTCATAAATATAGTTACAGTTACTAAAATAAATATTAAAAGTTAACAAATAAAAATTTTTTTGTAAGAATATAAGGCCATACATTAAATAAAAAGCCATAAAATTTAATATATTTTAAACTCTAATACACTAATATACTTTTAAAATTTTAAACTACAGATCTTGAATATAAAATTAGAGTTAAGTCTTTTCAAAACTTAATCTCAAACCATATCTATTTTGAAACTTTTAACTCTAAACCCTAAACCACATACTTTGACCTATACCATAAAACATTAAACTTCAAATTTAAACAAAATTTAATTAATCATATACCATAAATTATAACTACAAATGTTAAAACTCTAATATTTTGTTATTTAAAAGTATAATTGTAAGTCTTAAATCTAAAATCAAAACACTATATTTCAAACCCTAAACTTACTTAATTATATACCCTAAAACTCTGAACTTAATATTTAAAACATTAGCCATTGATTGTTTTTAATCTAAGAGCTACAAATTAATCTTGTGGTTATCTTCTAACTTCTTTCTCATTGGTCTGTTTTTTTTTACCATCGATTAGTTTTGATCTAATGGTCTAAAATAATTTTTTTTGTCCTCCACTTTGTCTTTTCTCAAGACTCCTCCTTTTCCTTCGTGAGTGACAGTCCAGAATCTTCATTTCTCTCACTTTTTATCTTGTAAAGGAGATCTCTCTCTCTCTCTCTCTCTCTCTCTCTCTCTCTCTCTCTCTCTCTCTCTCTCTCTCTCCCTC
>CAKOAT010117821.1:51198-78128 GCA_932364175.1 Eruca vesicaria subsp. sativa | reverse complement strand
TCGAGTTTTCTGAAAAATATTATATACTAAAGTTTAGGCTATTTATTGTTTATTAAAATAACCTAATCACATTATTAATGTATGTTCAAATTTAATAATCACCTAAGTATAAGGAATAACCCCTATAAAATATGTATTTTCTTGACAAATGGGAATAACTGAGGTCTTAAACCTCTTTAATCTTCATCAAATGATAGTGTATTATGAATCTATGCAAGAAAATAAAAAATTAATATTTTCTAATTTTTCATTGAATATGTGGGTTAACCCCTACGAAAATATCGAGTTTTCTGAAAAAAATGTATATACTGAAGTTTATGATATTTATGGTTGATTTAAAATACCTAATCACATTAAAAATTTAATAATTTCTATATTTTCCTCGAATATGTGGGTTAACCCCTACGGAAATATCGAGTTTTCTGAAAAATATTATATACTAAAGTTTAGGCTATTTATTGTTTATTAAAATAACCTAATCACATTATTAATGTATGTTCAAATTTAATAATCACCTAAGTATAAGGAATAACCCCTATAAAATATGTATTTTCTTGACAAATGGGAATAACTGAGGTCTTAAACCTCTTTAATCTTCATCAAATGANTCGAGTTTTCTGAAAAATATTATATACTAAAGTTTAGGCTATTTATTGTTTATTAAAATAACCTAATCACATTATTAATGTATGTTCAAATTTAATAATCACCTAAGTATAAGGAATAACCCCTATAAAATATGTATTTTCTTGACAAATGGGAATAACTGAGGTCTTAAACCTCTTTAATCTTCATCAAATGATAGTGGCTTATGAATCTATGCAAGAAAATAAAAAATTAATATTTTCTAATTTTTCATTGAATATGTGGGTTAACCCCTACGAAAATATCGAGTTTTCTGAAAAAGTTGTATATACTGAAGTTTATGATATTTATGGTTGATTTAAAATACCTAATCACATTAAAAATTTAATAATTTCTATATTTTCCTCGAATATGTGGGTTAACCCCTACGAAAAATATCGAGTTTTCTGAAAAATATTATATACTAAAGTTTAGGCTATTTATTGTTTATTAAAATAACCTAATCACATTATAAATATATAATTAATGTATGTTCAAATTTATTACATAAATACTGAAGTTTATGATATTTATGGTTGATTTAAAATACCTAATCACATTAAAAATTTAATATTTTCTATATTTTCCTCGAATATGTGGGTTAACCCCTACGAAAATATCGAGTTTTCTGAAAAATATTATTGTTTATTAAAATAACCTAATCACATTATATATATATTACTGTATGTTCAAATTTATTTTATAGTCAGTGAACATGTTTTTTTAATTTTTCAAGAGTAATTTAATAATCACCTAATTCTGCGGAATAACTTCTATAAAATATGTATTTTATTGACAAATGTGAAGAACTAAGGTCTTAAACCTCTTTAATCTTCATCATATGACAGTTTATTATGAATTTATGCAATAAAATAAAAATTTAATATTTTCTAATTTTTCATCGAATATGTGGGTTAACCCCTACGAAAATATCGAGTTTTCTGAAAAATATTATAGACTGAATTATATACTATTAATTGTTGATTAAAAATACCTAATCACATTACAAAAATATATAATGTATGTTCAAATTTATTTTATGGTCAACGAACATGGTTTTTAATTTTTCAAGAGTAATTTAATAATCACCTAATTCTCCGGAATAACCCCTAGAAAATATGTATTTTTTTTGAAAAATGAGAATAGCTAAGGTCTTAAACCTATTTAATCTTCATCATATGATAGTGTATTATGAATCTATGCAATAAAACAAAAATTAAATATTTTTTAATTTTTCATCGAATATGTGGGTTAACCCCCACGAATATATCGAGTTTTCTGAATATTTTATATACTGAAGTTTATGCTATTTATTGTTGATTTAAAATACCTAATCACATTAAAAATATACATATATATTATTGTATGTTCAAATTTATTTTATAGTCAGTGAACATGTTTTTTAATTTTTCAAGAGTAATTTAATAATCACCTAATTCTGCGGAATAACCACTATAAAATATGTATTTTCTTGAAAAATGGGAATAACTAAGGTTTTAAACCTCTTTAATCTTCATCATATGACAGTGTATTATGAATCTATGCAATAAAATAAAAATTTAATATTTTCTAATTTTTCATCGAATATGTGGGTTATAACCCCTACGAAAATATCGAGTTTTCTGAAAAATTCTATATACTGAAGTTTATGTTATTTATTGTTGATTTAAAATACCTAATCACATTAAAAAATATATACTAATGTATTTTCAAATTTCGTTTATAGTCAGTGAACATGTTTTTTTATTTTTTCAAGAGTAATTTAATAACCACCTAATTCTGCGGAATAACCCCTATAAAATATGTATTTTCTTGACAAATGGAAATAACTAAGGTCTTAAACCTCTTTAAACTTCATAATATGACAGTGTATTATGAATCTATTCAATAAAATAAAAATTTAATATTTTCTAATTTATCATCGAATATGTGGGTTAACCCCTACGAAAATATCGGGTTTTCTGAAACATATTATATACTGTAGTATATGCTATTTATTGTTGATTTAAAATACCTAATCACATTAAAAATATATATTAATTTATGTTCAAATTTCTTTTATAGTCAGTGAACATTTTTTTTAATTTTTCAAAAGTAATTCAATAATCACCTAATTCTGCGGAATAACCCCTATAAAATATGTATTTTCTAGACAAATGGGAATAAATAAGGTCTTAAACCTCTTTAATCTTCATCATATGACAGTGTATTATGAATCTATGCAATAAAATAAAAATTTAATATTTTCTAATTTTTCATCGAACATGTGGGTTAACCCCTACGAAAATATCGAGTTTTCTGAAAAATTGTATATACTGAAGTTTATGCTATTTATTGTTGATTTGAAATACATAATAACATTAAAAATATATATATTAATGTATGTTCAAATTTATTTTATAGTCAGTGAACATGTTTTTTAATTTTTCAAGAGTAATTTAATAATCACCTAATTTTGCGGAATAACCCCTATAAAATATTTTTTCTTGACAAATAGGAATAACTAAGGTCTTAAACCTCTTTAATCTTCATCATATGACAGTTTATAAGGAATCTATGCAATAAAATAAAATTTAATTATTTTCTAATTTTTCATCGAATATGTGGGCCCTACGAAAATATTGAGTTTTCTGAAAAATATTATAGACTGAATTATATGCTATTAATTGTTGATTAAAAATACCTAATCACATTAAAAAAAATATATAATGTATTTTCAAATTTATTTTATGGTCAACGAACATGGTTTTTAATTTTTCAAGTGTAATTTTATAATCACCTAAGTATAGGGAATAACCCCTATAAAATATGTATTTTCTTGACAAATGGGAATAACTATGGTCTTAAACCTATTTAATCTTCATCATATGACAGTGTATTATAAGTATATTCAATAAAATAAAAATTTAATATTTTCTAATTTCTCATCAAATATGTGGTTTAACCCCTACCAAAATATCGAGTTTTCTGAAACATATTATATACTGTAGTATGTGCTATTTATTGTTGATTTAAAATACCTAATCACATTAAAAATATATATTAATTTATGTTCAAATTTCTTTTATAGTCAGTGAACATGTTTTTTGATTTTTCAAAAGTAATTTAATAATCACCTAATTCTGCGGAATAACCCTATAAAATATGTTTTTTCTTGACAAATGGGAATAACTAAGGTCTTAAACCTATTTAATCTTTATCATATGACAGTGTATTATGAATCTATGCAATAAAATAAAAATTTAACAGTTTTCAAATTTTTCATCGAATATGTGGGTTAACCCCTACGAAAATATCGNCTATGCAATAAAATAAAAATTTAACAGTTTTCAAATTTTTCATCGAATATGTGGGTTAACCCCTACGAAAATATCGAGTTTTCTGAAACATATTATATACTGAAGTATATGCTATTAATTAATGATTAAAAATACCTAATCACATTATAAATATATATTAATGTATGTTAAAATTTATTTTATGGTCAACGAACATGGTGTTTAATTTTTCAATAGTGATTTAATAATCACCTAATTATGCGGAATAACCCCTATAAAATATGTATTTTCTTGACAAATGGGAATAACTAAGGTATTAAAAATCTTTAATCTTCATCATAAGACATTAAATTAAGAATCTATGCAATAAAATAAAAATTTAATATTTTCTAATTTATCATCGAATATGTGGGTTAAGCCCTACGAAAATATCGAGTTTTCTGAAAAATTCTATATAATGAAGTTTCTGCTATTTATAGTTGATTTAAAATAACTAATCACATTAAAAATATATATTAATGTATGTTCAAATTTCTTTTATAGTCAGTAAACATTTTTTTTTATTTTTTCAAGAGTAATTTAATAATCACCTACTTCTGCGGAATAATCACTATAAAATATGTATTTTCTTGACAAATGAGAATAACTAAGGTCTTAAACCTCTTTAATCTTCATCACATGACAGTGTATTATGAATATATGCAGTAAAATAAAAATTTAATATTTTCTAATTTTACATCGAATATGTGGGTTAACCCCTACGTGAGGTTTGTAAAAATATTATAGACTTTAGTTTATGCTATTTATTGTTGATTAAAAATACCTAATCACATTACAAATATATATTAATTTATGTTCAAATTTTGTTTAAGGTCAATGAACATGGTTTTTAATTTTTCAAGAGTAGTTTAATAATCACCTAATTATGCGGAATAACCCGTATAAAATATGTATTTTCTTGACAAATGGGAATAAATAAAGTCTTCAACCTCTTTAATATTCATCATATGACAGTGTATTATAAATCTATGCAAAAAAAATAAAAATTTAATATTTTCTAATTTTTCATCGAATATGTGGGTTAACCCCTACGAAAATATCGAGATTTCTGAAAAATAGTATATACTGAAGTATATGCTATTTATTGTTGATTTAAAATACCTAATCACATTTAAAATATATATTAATTTATTTTAAAATTTCGTTTATAGTCAGTGAACATGTTTTTTAATTTTTCAAGAGTAATTTAATAATCACATAAATCTGCGGAATAACCCCTATAAAATATGTATTTTCTTGACAAATGAGAATAACTAAGGTCTTTATCCTCTTTAATATTCATCATATGATAGTGTATTATGAATCTATGCAATAAAATAAAAATTTAATATTTTCTAATTTTTCATCGAATATGTGGGTTTACCCCTACGGAAATATCGAGTTTTCTGAAAAATTGTATATACTGAAGTTTATGCTATTTATTGTTGATTTAAAATACCTAATAACATTTAAAATATATATTAATGTATGTTCAGATTTCATTTATAGTATTGAACATGTTTTTAATTTTTCAAGAGTAATTTAATAATCACTTAATTATGCGGAATAATCCCTATAAAATATGTATTTTCTTGATAAATGGGAATAACTATAGTCTTAATCCTCTTTAATCTTCATCAAATTAAAATGTATTATGAATCTATGCAACAAAATAAAAATTAATATTTTCTAATTTATCGTCGAATATGTGGGTTAATCTCTACGAAAATATCGAGTTTTCTGAAAAATATTATATACTGAAGTTTAGGCTATTTATTGTTTATTAAAAATACCTAATCACAATATAAATATTTATTTAATGTATGTTCAAATTTCTTTTATGTTCTGTGAACATGGTTTTTAATTTTTCAAGAGTAACTTAATAATCACCTAATTCTGCGGAATAACCCCTATAAAATATGTTTTTTCTTGACAAATGGGAATAACTAAGGTCTTAAACCTATTTAATCTTTATCATATGATAAGGTATTATGAATCTATGCAATAAAATAAAAATTTAATATTTTCAAATTTTTCATCGAATATGTGGGTTAACCCCTACGAAAATATCGAATTTTCTAAAAAATATTATAGACTGCAGTATATGCTATTAATTGTTGATTAAAAATACCTAATCACATTACAAAAATATATAATGTATGCAATTGAATATACTGAAGTTTATGCTATTTATTGTTAATTTAAAATACCTAATCACATTAAAATATATATATATTAATGTATGTTCAAATTTATTTTATAGTCAGTGAACATGTTTTTAAATTTTTCAAGAGTAATTTAATAATCACCTAATTCTGCGGAATAACCCCTATAAAATATGTATTTTCTTGACAAATGGGAATAACTAAGGTCTTAAACCTTTTTAATCTTCATCATATGACAGTGTATTATAAATCTATGCAATAAAATAAAAATTTAATATTTTCTAATTTTTCATCTAATATGTGGGTTAACCCCTACGAAAATATCGAGTTTTCTGAAAAATTGTATATATTGAAGTTTATGCTATTTATTGTTGATTTTAAAATACCTAATCACATTAAAAATATATATATTAATGTATTTTCAAATTTCGTTTAAAGTCAGTGAACATGTTTTTTTATTTTTTCAAGAGTAATTTAATAACCACCTAATTCTGCGGAATAACCCCTATAAATATGTATTTTTAGGTATATTCTAGTCATTTTCTCCATATTATATTCCCTAAAATATTTACATGTTTCTGTGATGAAAATAAAAAAATCGATATTTTACTCGAAACATGTGGCCGTTACTGGTCCGTTAAACTCGAAAAGATACAAAACTTTATCCTCTCTCTCTTTCTCTCTCTTGTTCTAAACACAATCCTTACAATGGAGTGGCCATGGTCAGCCATCGCTTCTCCTTCTTCCTCTAGTTGCTTCTTTACGTCTCCCAACTCTTGCGTGTCTCTTACTACACGAACAAGTTTGAATTGTGCAAACAAATCTCCACCTTTGCGACACAGCAGAGTCGACTCAAAGCATAGTCTGGTTGTCTGCAAACGTCGAATCTATGGAGATTCCATTGTCCGGAGAAGCACCACAAGCAACAAAAATGCAGAAAAGACTGAATCGTCCTCTTCTTCTCCTTCTGTAGATTGTGTCGGAATGGGATCAGACGTGGAGTGCGTTTATAACGGAGAAGAAGAAGACGAGGAGAATCAGAGCTCAGGTATCTTGAGCGGAGGAGATGGATCGTTTCTCGAATGGACGGTTCTGATTTCACCTTTCTTTTTCTGGGGGACGGCGATGGTGGCGATGAAGGAAGTGTTGCCGATAACCGGTCCTTTCTTCGTGGCTGCGTTCCGGTTAATTCCCGCCGGTTTGTTGCTGGTTGCGTTTGCGGTTTACAGAGGGAGACCTTTGCCTAAGGGGTTCAATGCTTGGCTCTCTATTGCTCTCTTTGCTCTTGTGGACGCTACTTGTTTCCAGGTCTGCTTTATTTGTCCTGAGGTATAAGACTTTAAGTTGATTAAGTATTGTCTGAATGATATGATGTTGATGTTCAGGGTTTTCTTGCTCAAGGGTTACAGAGGACTTCTGCTGGTTTAGGAAGTGTAAGGAAGTTCTGTCTGTTACCTTTGTACCCTTGTCCTGAAATGGCTAGAAGGTTGAGACTTTCTTGCAACTTTTGTGGTGTAGGTTATAATTGATTCACAGCCATTGACTGTAGCTGTATTAGCATCTTTCTTATTTGGTGAGTCCATTGGAGTAGTGAGAGCTGGAGGTTTGGTTCTTGGTGTTGCTGGACTTTTGCTTCTTGAGGTATTATAAGATTTTTATCTTTCTTAGCCAAGACTGTTCTTGCAAGTTGAGGATAAGTCTGATTAATTAATACTACAGGTTCCATCAGTTACCTCAGATGGTAATAGCTTTTCTTTGTGGGGAAGTGGAGAGTGGTGGATGCTTCTTGCAGCTCAGAGTATGGCTATTGGCACTGTGATGGTTCGATGGGTCTCTAAATACTCGGATCCAATCATGGCAACCGGCTGGGTAATGCTGCTTTACTCTTCCTGTTCAATGCCTTGCCTCCCAGAGTTCTCCTTACAAGAACTAAACTTTATCTGCAGCATATGGTTATCGGTGGCCTTCCTCTTCTGGCTATTTCCGTTATAAACCATGACCCGGTATTTAACGGCAGTCTTCAAGAGCTATCCACAAATGATATCACAGCACTTCTCTACACATCCATATTTGGCAGTGCGGTTAGCTACGGTGTTTACTTCTACAGCGCTACTAAAGGTTTTGTTTTTGCTGCCTTCTCTTGATAGTATCACTGCTTTATGTTTCAGGTTTCTGATGCTTTTGTGATGTCTCTGTTTTTGCAGGAAGCCTGACTAAACTCAGCTCACTCACCTTTTTGACACCAATGTTTGCATCAATCTTTGGGTAAGGCCACATGGTTCTTATCACAAGTTTTCAAGTCTTTGGTTCGTATTCTGATATGTTTGGTTGTGAAACAGGTATTTGTACCTGGATGAGACTTTTTCCTCGCTGCAACTGGTCGGAGCAGCTGTAACTTTGGTCGCTATATACTTGGTCAACTTTCCAGAAGGCAACGATTGATAACACACACTCTCAGTTTTCAAAGCTTCTCATGAATGTTAAAACATTACATTTGTATATATATAATAAAGTGAATAATCATAGGCCAGTGTTAAACCTTAAGTCAACGTTTCATATTAACATAGCAAATGAAGTTGCAGAATTCGATACAACATAAAGCATATGATCTTCTTACATCATATGAATTACAATCAGAGATCAATCATAGACCCAAACACAGAGCAGTTGTCCTGCGTGAGATACCCGGTTAACTTGTCTTATCGTCCTCCTCCGGTTTAGTTTCCAACCCAGCTATATCATCCATATCAGCAACAAGTCTCTCCACAGGCACCTTACTCACATCCCATCGCATCCCTATGTCTGAAACCAAACGACCAACGCAATACATCCCATATCCCGCCACAGCCAAACTCCCAAAACCGGCTACAAACCTGAGTGGTGAAGACATAACAACGCTGGCAGCTGCAACCATCGTAGCAGCTTGACCACTCCTTCCCACGTCAGTGTTCGCCACCAGCAAACCAGTTTTGCAATAGATTGCGAAATCCTCACAGTTGTTCTTGAAAACATTGTAAACACCGAAACCATTTCGCAAGAGGAAGTTTGCACGGTGAATGACTTCTTCCGGAGGATCTGAAGCTCCTATTGTGCAAGTGCCACCTCGAGGCTTGGCAAGAAAGATAGCGGGAGAGACACTGTACTCGAAGACGTAGAGATCACCTCCAGCGAGGAAGCAGTCGAGACAGGAGGAGATGACACCACCAACCTTGGTTTTATCACCACAGTTAGGACATGGGGTGTCTCCATGATTAGGGGCTGAACTAACAACGAGCTTGTCCAAGAAAGTACCAGTCCCAGTCTCTTGACCATCCCCTCGAGTGAAATGGTTGACTTGTCCTTCACCCACATAGATTCCTGCAAAATCACACACACATATGGGTTAGGAAAATATATATTACATCAGAAAGAAGAAAAGAGCCCAAAAAGATCTTATTAAGCTAAAACAAAACTAGAGAAGTTAGCCATACCATCCATATTCCTTTACAATGATCAAAGGATCACTATAGGGCCCTCAAAAAAATACTTGTATATACACTCATATCAATGAATCGAAGCAGAAAAAGATCATATAAATATTATTCCCCCAAATTTAAAGCTTACGCGAATCTCATCAGTTAAATCTAGAATTGATACGGTTTCAAATTGAATTCTCTAGCATCACCATCAATGTAGTACATTGTACGCATCTGTAACGAAAGAGAGAGAGAGAGAGAGAGATGGTGGTACCGTGATGAGCGTAAACATAGGCTTGACGCCATGAATAGATGTGATCGCCTGGCTTCACTTCATCTCTGGAGATCTTGTTGGAGAGAAACCCCATCTTTTCGCTTTCCGAAAACCTCGCCGCCGACGAACGAGAACCAGAAACTAGAGATTACGCGACGGCGGAGACTGAAAGCGATCTGGTTTTGCTTTATTCTTTTCTTTCTTCATTTAATTTTCAAAAACAAAATTACATCGTTGGCCGATTTTCTCCTAAAACGCCATCGTTTCAAGACAATAATTTTTTTTTTTTTTTTGTCAACCGCCCATTTACACTAGATCAAGTGGTGATCGGTCGAGTCGATTCTCCGAATAGAAACTCCGTCTGGTCAGGTCTGATCTAGATGGGAATATAAATAGTCTCTACTTCTTATTTCTTTAGCTACTGCATCCGCTCGTTCATTTTTACTCCGTGGAATATGAGATATACTCACATCCTCGAAGTCCTTCCGTAGTTGCTGAAACACCTTAATCTCTGTCGCAAAAGCCGGTCAATCCTCAGGTCTATTGGACAACTCCTATCGGTGTCCATGTGTCTATAAATTAGTCTCTCTGCTGTCGTCACATAACCCAAAATAGCTTGTCATAGAAAGTGTTTCATCTTGTTTGGAGTCTTTAACTTCCATACATAACTTTGGAGGTCTTTTAATACTTGATTCGAGAACCATTTTATGTGTAGTGCTAGTCTTGCTCAATTAAATAGATTATATCTGGTTTTAAGTGAATAGACTCATGGTTTCAAGACAATATAGATGGGCTTTTATTAAAACTAAAGCTCAAAATAAAACCCAGAGTTTTCACTCTCTTAAAATCAAAAATCTTGTTTGAGATTTTCGGATTTTCACTCTCGTAGTTAGCCATGGAAGTCTCAAATCACACCAGAAAACGAAAATCAATCTCCGCCGGCAACAACTCTCCGCCTTCACTTCCTCCGGCCTATCGAACCTCAGACGGATTCTCACCCAACACCGTAGATCTCTCCCTCCTCGAAGAGCTCGAGAAATCCTCCCACCACCAAGTCGAATCCGTCGATCTCAAAACCCTAAAAAAGCTAGTCCTCTCCTTCGAGCGCCGCCTCCGAGACAACATCGCCGCGCGTCTCAAGTACGTCGAGAATCCCGAGAAGTTCGCCGACTCCGAGGTCGACCTCCACGACGAGCTCCAAAAGCTCAAAATCCTCGCCGGAGCTCCGGAGCTTTACCCTGAGCTCGTCGCCTCCAACACCATCCCCTCCGTCGTGAACCTCCTCTCCCACGAGAACGCGGATATCGCCAACGACGTCGTCCAGCTCCTCCAGGATCTGACGGACGAGGACGCGCTGGAGGATAACGACGAGCCGGCGCGCGTGCTTGTCGACGCGCTCGTTGAGAATAACGTGTTGGAGCTTTTGGTTCAGAACATGAATCGGTTGAATGAGGCGGATGCTGACGAGGCCGCGGCGTTGTACGCGACGTTGACGGTTATTGAGAATCTTGTGGAGGTGAAGCCTTCTGTTGCGGAGATTGTGTGTGAGAGGACGAAGCTGTTACGTTGGCTTGTTTTGAAGATTAAAGTTAGAGACTTTGAAGGGATTAAGCAGTATGCTTCCGAGATTTTGGCTATTCTGTTGCAGAATAGTACGGCGAATCAGAGACGGTTAGGGCAGATGAATGGGGTGGATGCTGTGTTGGAAGGTGTGGCGATGTATAAGTCGAGGGATCCTAAGACTCCTGATGAGGAAGAGATGTTGGAGAATTTGTTTGATTGTTTGTGCTGTTTGTTGATGCCGTTGGAGAATAAGGAGAGGTTTGTGAATGCTGAGGGAGTTGAGTTGATGATTATTATTATGAAGCAGAAGAAGTATGCTTACGGGTCTGCGATTAGGGCGCTTGATTTTGCTATGACTAACTATCCACCTGCTTGTGAGAGGTTTGTGGATGTTATGGGGTTGAAAACAGCTTTTGCTGCTTTCATGGGTAAGGCAAGTCTTTTTTAAAATCCTGTTTCGTCTTCTTTTTTTATGAGGATTTTTTTTACAGTCTCTTTAGTGGTTTAATGGTGGTTTTGTGTTCTGTGTCTTAATGCTTAGATTCCGTTAAACAAGAGTATTAAGAGGGAGCGTTATAAGGAGGAGCTAGAGGAGCGGGTTATTTCACTGGTTGCGTCATTATTTGGTAAGTAGACAAGTGATATGTTCATCGTTAATATAATGTGTTTTCCTCCTTTCATGTTTTGAATTCTAAGTCTTTGGTTTCTTGGTTGTTAATTATATGATTCAGCTGGGATTTTAAGGGGTTCTAGGAGAGACCGTTTGTTAAGCAAGTTCGTTGAGAATGAGTATGAGAAGATTGACCGCCTTATGGAACTATACATAAGGTAATATAAATGTTCTGTCAATCTTCAATAATAGCATTTGCTTAGCATCTGATGAAAGAGCCAACATTTTCTTTGTGATAGCTTTGTTATATATCTCTTGAGTTTAGTGTGAAGAGCTTCTGATGAAAGAGCCAATATGTCTTAAAAGCAATTACGTTTTACTAGTATTTACCTCATAGTGGTGTCTTTGTACTTGGCAGATACTCTGATAGGGTTAGATCGGAGGCCGAGAGGTTTGACCAACTTGAGCTTGATGACCTTGAGGTAATTCACTTTCTCCTCAATATATTTTAGTGTCTTCATTCTGAGCTTGAATCTCTTGATGGACTGATTCCACTTTACAGCTGGATGAAGATGAAAAATATAACCGGAAGCTAGAATCAGGCCTCTACAGTCTCCAGGTTTGACTAAGTTTGGTTTATCTATTTTCATGTATGTATCTGCGGCATCCAAATGTGCCTCATATGTGTACATGGGATCCTTGACACACTTATACAGGCCTCTACGTTTTTTTAAATGATTTTTACATCTTCTCTTTTCTATTTATTCATAACCCTGAGTAATGTGAGCTTTAAACTTGCAGCTTATTGCTGTTATTCTGGGCCATATTTGGTGTTCTGAGTAAGTACCGTCAGTTAAAACACCCTTAAAATGCATTCCTAAGCTTAGTTTTAGGCATACTAATATAATGTAATCGTTCCATCTTATGTAGGCATTCTGGAATGAGAGCGCGGATCGAGCTGCTGTTGAAGCAACAAAAGCTAAGTAAAAACGACGTCAAGGAGATACTTCAGGTTATTTATTCTTTCACCTTAAAGTTGTCTTTGCAGCAATTATGATTTTTTTTATAAAACTTAATGTGGAGAAAATGATTCACTGAAACCCAACACGGATTAGCTACTAGTAGATGTTGGCATGGCGTATGAACTCAAACATTTAGCGCCAAGTTGTGAAAATTAAATCTCACATTATTGTCATACCATCTTGTTTTTACATGTACTCTTACGCGATGCAGCTTTATCTTTCCTTGTTTCTCGCTATTGCTAACATATATAAGTTTTGTCTCAGGAATATCATGACAACCTCGGAGATGTTGAAGGAGCTGAGGAAAAGGAACGAGGACAGGCGAGAATCCAGATGTTCATATCTGCAATGGAGTCAGAGAAGGAAAGATGATGGGAAAATCCCCAGATAGCTTCTCGTATCAGACAGATTCCTACGAGACTTCATGTTTTTTTGTTTCTCAAGAGGATTTGACAAGTGCAAAAAGTTTATATTATTTGGTCAGAGTACATGACTGTCTTTGGGATTTTAGTGTATTTGTAACCCTTTGATACAACAAATTTTTTTTACTCTGAATCATTCGACTTTCATGTTTACAAACGTATGCTGTCAGTGTGAACCTCGTTTAATTAGCTATATTACTTTGCTCACAACAGTGGACGTGCCGGAGTGGTTATCGGGCATGACTAGAAATCATGTGGGCTCTGCCCGCGCAGGTTCGAATCCTGCCGTTCACGTTTTGCATTTTCTTTAAATACTCATGTAATAAGGTTTTAATACGTATCAAATGAGACAACATAAGTGGACGTGCCGGAGTGGTTATCGGGCATGACTAGAAATCATGTGGGCTTTGCCCGCGCAGGTTCGAATCCTGCCGTTCACGTTTTTTTTTTTTTTTATAATCCAGAGTATTTTAAACTTTGATTCATTACAGCAAGGATCCCACCTGACCATTCATGGAAAGCTTTGATCACATTAACTTTGTTTGTAGCACATTTAATAAGCCTTGTTAGGGTACACGGTCTCCTTTGAAGTTTCCCTTTTTCTCTGCAGAGGCTTATGCAGTATGCACAGCTTATGGAATATCATATTAAACATTTACATATACAAAAGCAGAGTCACAATAAGAGCAACCTCAGACAGTTTGTTACACTGATACAGCCATATTTGATATTACAAGTAAAGACATGAGGATTGGCTCATCCGGAAGAACTAGCAGACCTCGCTGTTTCAATAGCTGCAACCAGATCATCATATTTGGCACCCGTAACTTCCTTCACCACTTGGTTATCCTTCAATATTTTAAAAGTTGGAACCACTCTTATTCCCAGCTCCTTTGCCAATGGCTGCCACCAAACCAAAAGAAAGAGTTCCAAAGTTACTATAGCTAATCCAACAACAAGAGCAACAATACATTGGTGTTAGAGAAATGAGATTTTTAAAGGAGGCAGAAGACAAACCCTGTTTTCAGGGTTACAGTCAAGCTTAAGAAACACAACGTCCTCATACTTCTCTGATAAAGCTTTGTATTTAGGAGCAATCACTTTACATGGTCCACACCTGCATTAGTATATACATCTCTTTAGTATATACTAAAGTATTCATATATATGGACTCTCAACAATAAATTGAGCTCTAGCTACTTCATTAACCATATAGAAGCAGAAGTGTTCAAAATTACATACATACCATTGAGTGTACATGTCAAGTACGACAATCTTATCACCGGCGGCTTTAACGATGGGCCAGAAGGTGTCCTTATCCACTTCCGTCACTTGACCAACACTTACATTCACTGTCTCTAAGCTACACCTCACCACATAGGAGTCTCCCCTTCTCACAGAATCCAATGAGCAGAAACCAATCCTCCTCGTCTTCGTCGCCACCCCGGAGTAAGAAATCCGACACTGCTTTTTCGCAGGACTAAATCCGCCGGTGGTCGGAGCTAAATACGTAGGAGATGGAGCGAGACGGAGAGACAGAGGCATTGTTGAGTTCGTTAAAGAGTGTGTCGGAAAAGAACACGATGAAGTTGATCAGCTTTGGTCTTGTGTATGTGTGCGGTCTCAACGGATTGAGTTAGTTAATTTATTTATGTACAACATTAAAGACGATAGTAGCCTCAAGCTTCTCCGGATGAAGGAGGATATTCCGGGGTAGTTATGTCAGTGTTTCGCTTTCGTGATAAATAAACGGGAGGTGTAGAATCTCTGAGAGAATTACGATGGATATTTATATTTTATTAGAAAATGACAATTATGTCCCTCAAATATTGATATAAAAAAAATGAGAATATATATTTTATTTTAATAAGTTTATTCCATATAAGAATGAATTATTTATAAAGCTTAACATAAAAATATAACTATTTCAGAGTAAAATACAGAGAACACTGAATGTCTCCGCGTGCAGTGTTTTCACGTCCGATCTGGATCCGCGGTCCGACCGCTAAATTCGGTGACCCGATAAGTAATTCGGTTTGGGTTTTAAGATATATCCACTAATTAAAAACCCGATAAAACCCGCTAAAAACCCTTAAACCTGGTGATCCTGCTATCGGTTAAACCCTTCAAGTTTCATTTTTATTTTAGAATTGTAAATATATCTTTGTAAGTTTTGGCATTTATTATGTATCCTTTCGATAAAATATTAAAAATAAATTTAAATTGTATTATTTTCAGCAAATATATTTTTGAATCTATTGACAAAAATAATTTATTAGTTCTTATTAGTTATTTAGTTTAAAGTTAGTTGTAACATTAAGAAGATGTTAAATGATCAAATATATAAAGCAGATGGTTGATGGTTGATTTATATTATTAAAAATATTTTGTTTCCACTTTTCTTCTTTGATCTAAACTTATATATAGAAAATATTTTTGGTTGTTTTATTTTAGTATTTATAATATTATTTAAGGTAAAATATTTAAAAATTATCTTCTTTAAAAAATATATTCGTTATTAGTTATTAAATAAAATAGTGAAATTATATATATATATGCATATATAATTTTCATATTTTAGTAGTTTAAGAAAACATTAAGATAAAAAAGCAAAATAAAAGCAAAAAATTATGAAATAAAAAGGAAAATAAAATATAAATTATAATAATGGCATTATGCATAACATTTTTGTAATTAACTACTTTAACATTAACATGAGAACTACACATAGGAAACTACTTTTCAAATAATATTATAGAGATTTAAAGTCATAATTTTTTGAATTGGCTTAGGACACTATAATACGTTAGACCGGCACTGACTACAACTGTAAGCATCACAGTCTCACAGATCCTACTTTATAATTTTTTTTTGTTACATGATTCTATGAGATTTGAGGCTTTAGTTATGTTATATGTAACTGTTGAAGAATCAATAACACAGGCTCAGGGGGAATACAAGTGAAGGATGAACAAAGCGGATCAATCTACACAGTTGGTGCTCACGAGCATAACTTACCCGAATGTAAAATCTATTATAATCTCGTGGATGATTATTACAGTCTCTTATTATCCTCATCCTCAGTCTGCTCACGAGCATAGATTACCGAAAGTAAAACCTAATCTACGCAACTTTGCTACACTAATAGGCAAGATTATATACTACATTATGCTACTAGTGTAACTGTTGAAGAATCAATAATACAGGCTCACGAGGAATAGGATTTTAATCTGTAATGGGACAAAAGGCTTCAAATGAATCTACAACAACCAAAACTAATCTCTTATGACACAAATGATGTAATTATGATTTTACCCTTAATAAAAGTTCAATATCAACCATTAGATCAGAATTTTCACGTTATAATCTGAACCGTCCGATTTTTAGGAATGAAATATTTACAACAATGTCACTAATGAATCTTACCCCTTGACCGTCGGATCTTATGAGTTTCCTTTAATCTTGGCCACACGTCCATCTTTCCTTCCTGCTCTATCTTCTCTCTTAATCTCAACCGCATGATCATTTCTTCCCTTTTTAATTACAGCCACAAAATTTTCTTTATCTCATTCTTTCATTCGACTACGTACAACTAGTATAACTCGTACAACTGAACATGTTAATTTTTTTTATAACTGGTATATAAATGTTATAATTTATATATAATATGTAGCTATTATAATTAACACAACAAATAAATAATATTTTACATATAAAATAATCAAAAATATCATAATCGGTATATAATAATATATTTCATCTATTTTATTTGAGGTTTATTAACTATGTTAGTCATATTATTATGATAAACAAACATTAAGCATATTTCAACAACGCTATGAAGTAAAAATATTGGTACAACCCCTAAACCAAGACATATAAACAAAATATATTTTTTTTATTATATAGGAGATAAATATAACTAGTATAACTAGTATAACTTTGACATTTCAGAAACTGAGAAAAAATAATTTAGTATTCCATATGAGAAAAAAAATCAAATATCATAGTTGATATGTACTCAGAAAAATCTATTTGAAGTTTCAAAAAAAAAATTGAAAACTATTGCACAACCATATAAGTTTGCATGATCTACCTTATACTTTTAAGGTTTGTTAACTTCGTTGTTCAAATAATTTTTGAAAACATATATCAAGTGGATTTTAATAAACTTGATGATTTCATTATATTGGGGCAAAGACATGTACACATAAAAAAGTAGTACAACTAAATTAAATTTAAATTTTTTGTGGTATAACTAATTTTTTTAATTTTACTGCCAAAGTACAACTATGTAAGAACTGGTATAACTCAAAAACTAGTACTACTATATACAAATCGGTATAACTAACAAACCAGTACAACTATGTAAAAATAGATACAACTCGTAAACTAGTATAACTACGTATAAACCGGTACAACTAATTGTGATTCTCTTTAGTATTGTTTTAAATGTGCATCATGTTTTAAATGTGTATCATGTGTTAAACATTGTGGTTGAACACTAACATTGAGAAGTTGTACTAGTTGTACCATTCATATATATCATTATCATCTTGTCATTATTTGTTTATACGAATAATTTTTTAATTAAATGTATTATGATATACTGAGTGGACCTTGTTAATTTTTAAAAATATAACAATAAAAAGTTATTTGATTCTCTTGATTATGATATACTTGTCATACATAATTCATTCTTTTCTTATAATTTTTTGTTTTATAGGCTCTTATCCTTTTGATGAAAATACAACAAACATTGATATGTTATCTTTTCATATCGGAATATGCAAGTTTACCATATCCTTCTAGTACATGTATTTATAATTGGTCAACTTCTTATCATATTTTCATGAATGCGCTTATGCATATTTTTCGAACTCATAATGATTTTTACATAATTTTTTGCATACTCTTCTTAGTGTCTTTCTATTGCAACTTTCCGGTTCCATGGCTACTTTCTTCAGTTTTGAGACCAAAAATATGATGATGATTTTTTTCCAGAAATGGTACAACTAGTATAACTAATACAACTTAAAAACAAATTATTATCAAATCAAATATTATTGAAAATAAACTATTTATGTATTTTGACACATTAAATCAGAGAAAGATTAGACCAACATGTCTCTTTAGTTCTACATCATTCTATCTTATAACATCATTTATATACTGAAAACAAAAACCAAAATATCACCTTATTAATTACAAAGTTGTAATTTTTATACTAGTTCTAAGTGTACTAGTTGTATCAGTTATACCAACTTGAGTTGTACTAGTTATATTAGTTTGGGTTGTACGAGTTGTACTAGTTATACTACATGTTCTTCTTTACCATGAATTCGAACATAAAACACTAAATTTGATTTCGAATAAAATATAATTGATTAAATATGATTATGGGTTGATCGATTTGATATAAGGAAACGAAAATCAGTGAATATTTGAATAAAAGTTTTCATTTTGTTTTTAAGTGAAGAAGTTAAAGAAACATAAATGGAGAAAGAAGAAGAAGAAAAAGAAAAAGAATCTAGGTTAAAATCGGGTCGGGTTATTGGGTCAAGTTACGGTTCGGATAGTAATGGTACGGATAGTAAATAAGTTGATGTCTTTTGGTTTTTTAGTTATTTATCCATGTTTTGTATTTAAATTTTAATGTAATATAAATAGAAAATAAGAGAGGTATAAATTAGATTTTCTTTGACTCATGTGGTCCATCTGAGAATTTGATCCGGAGGAATACAAGTGAAGGATGAACAAAGCGGATCAATCTACACAGTTGGTGCTCACAATCTCTCATGGTCCTCTTCTTTAACTATTACCAAACTTCTTACACTTGTTTCTCTCCTAATTCACTTCCTCTTTTACTATTAATTGAGGAGCCAACAAATCCTAGCTAAGACAGTAAGACTTGCTTTTGTAGTTTCAGTAAAAAAAAAAACCTATTGGTTAAATAAAAGCTTGATCCCTTTGTTGGTTATCATGTAAAGGATCTGATTCTCATTTGTTTTAAACAAAAATTAAGCCATTATTACATTATTGTGATGTGTTTTTCACTCTTCTTTAATGACATCAACAAGAACTAAAAACATAAACAAAAGACAAAACTGACAAAAGTATTTTTAGTTCCCAAAACAATGAATCTCTAACAGATAACAAAAAAAAGAAAGAAAGAATAAGAGATCAATGTAGAAAGGTGGGAAAAAAAAAACATAGAACCTCTCTTGAGTGATTTATTTGATGATGTTCTTGCGCAAACTCAACTTCTTCACTTTCCAGGCACAAACCTTGGTAAGTTTAAAAGTGTATTCACTCTTGCAACACCTTCTAGTGCAGAATACTCTATTCCATGTTCTGTATCCTCTTCTTTTATCAGCTTCTCAGCTTCACTTTCATCGATAGCAATCTCTTTCCCTGTCCTGACAGTACTCGACCGGCCTAGACCGCTTGGTCCTGATCCATCATCAATCTCAGTAGGTGTTTTTAGTTCATCTTCATCCTCAAATTTGGAGAAGGAAGAAGCTGTGGATATGGCGTTTGAGTCGTTGGAGTTTAGATACAAGCAAACAGCAGCACAGTCATCGACTTTGGAGGTAGGGTATTTGTGTCTCCAAGCTCTAACCGCAGTCTCAACTAAAGCTTTTGCTGCCGAGGCACGTGATGGTGCTGAAGCTACAATCCTTACTACTTCTTCATTGGTAAGAACATCCCAAATCTATATCACACAAACACTAGAAAGTGAGTAAAGGAATGTTTATGTTTGAGAGTGAGAGAGGAAGATTACCCCATCTGTCGCCAACACTATGAACTCATCGTTGTCAGTTAATCGGCGAAATGAAACCTCAGGAACAGAGATTAGACCAAAATCTTTAAGACAAAAGTCTCCGAAAGCACGTGCCATTGCAAGTCCAGGTGAGTCACAGTTTGGCAGCCAAACTCTACAAACTTCAGGTTCATCTCTAAGAGCAAACACACGTCCACGACACTTTTTTATTCTCTCTTCCTCAGCTGCAAAATCAATTGATTGGCAATTAACAAAACTTGAACAATGGGATCCATCATATGGACTTTGTTATCATTCAACCTGGTAGATTTGGTTTGAGATCCACAGTTAGTTGAACAGCAACAAGGCCATTCTCACCATCTCTTGTGCCCATCACAGCTCTAGAGTCCCCAACATTTGCAACTACGAGATACTCACCCTACGATATTGCATAGGATATATAGTAAAGACGCAGTAACATTGAACTACGCTACGCACCAAGACGTGACAGTACCTGTTTGATCAAAGTCACAGCTGTTGTACCACTGCAGAAACAGTCAACACTTCCATGGAACTTAAGTTCTCTGTCCACAACTTTAAAAGCCTTAAGAAACGCCTCTTTCAGAGTTTGAAACAATTCAGGTTCTGAGTTCTCTGGCCTAGGTTCTTCCTCAGCAGATACAAAAGAAGCCGTAGCAGCAACATCTTCAGAGTTGTTGATGCTGCTTGCACTATTAACACTGGTGACAGGTTTTAGAGCATCCTCAACTGGTACTTTTGCTTCCCAAAAAGCACTTAATTTGAGAGGAAGATTGTCTCTGACTCTCTTAGCAACCATATGACCATATGGTCCATGCCCATCAAACACTCCACAGAAGACTGTATCTGTCCTTGAACCAAAACTCTGCACACACAAATAAACCTATAAGAACCATAACAAAGAGAATAAGAGAAACAGAAGGGTTATTGTTTCTTAACAAACCTCCCAAACAACCATGGCATCTTGATTAGGGCCTTTCTTGCCTTGTTGAGTGAAGATACAAGCAGCCTCACTTGATCCATTCAAGTACATACGACCGGGAACTCGATGCAAAGGATCATCTCTCCTTGAATCAAAGGATGAGTTTCT
The DNA here is from genome assembly GCA_932364175.1 of Eruca vesicaria subsp. sativa. Taxonomy (NCBI): domain Eukaryota; kingdom Viridiplantae; phylum Streptophyta; class Magnoliopsida; order Brassicales; family Brassicaceae; genus Eruca; species Eruca vesicaria. The sequence continues at coordinate 56,784 of CAKOAT010117821.1, read as the reverse complement.
GGAGCCAAGTTTCTTTTTAGAGCTCTTCCTCTTCCTGACACCAAAACCAGGAGAGCAAGGAGAGCCCGGTCTAGGACTCATGCTCTCAGCAGATAAACAGGACCCCATTCTCAGGGCCCTGATTATATTAAAAAGGCACTCCAGACCAACTGTTGTACAGTCACACCCACGCTCCTCCAGCGAGTAAAGATCGAAATCTTTATAGATCACAGTTATCACCACAAAGAGCAATGATGATTCAGCTATGGAAATAAATAAATAAATAAATAAACCACTTTTTAGATCCCAATGATCACCACAAAGAGCAAATGAACAAACTAACCTCTATATTAGTTCCAGCTACTTTCTGCAAGAACACATATAGAGAATAATAAAGAGAAATGATTCTTATAAAACCCAAAACCGCCAAAACTGAATGAAGAAAGAAACAAATTGAATAAAAATGAAGCCTTTCAAAGCTGACCAAGAAAAGGCAAAAGTTAAGACTTCTGGGTTTTGAGTCTTCAAAAAAGAAAAAAACGTTTTTTTAGTCTCCTTTTTGCTTCCTACAAATAAAATATTTGTGAACCCAAAAAATAAAAGTTTAAAGAGGAAAAAGGAAGAGATCTACGTTGCTTGTTTTTTGCTATTGGTGAGAATCCATTCAAACAGTGGTTATGAAAGAGACTACAAACACGAGAAACATGACAACCCTTTCTTCTGTCTCTCTCTCTTTTCTGCTTTGTCTGCAACCAATGAAGAAGAAAATCACTGAGAAAAATTTAAACCACAAGAAAGAATCAAACTTTAAATCGAATTGGATATGAAAAGAGACTCACCAGCAGACAGATCAATCAGAAGGTAAGTAGGAGGATCTCTGAATCAGATTCAATCCGAATAATTTTATAATAAAAAAAAAAAGCTAAGCTAAGAAAGGAAGATTATGTTGGCGGGTAGAGAGAAATAGAAGAAAAGGTAACTGAGAGAGAGATAAAGATGGAAACTTTTTTTTTTAAAACGAGAAAGAAAAGCAACCACCAGCTACAAACTCGTTCTTTCTTCTTCCACTTTCTACTTTTGTGAATTTAGAGAGAGAGAAAAGAGAGATAGAAACAGAGCAATGTAGATGGGTCCGTCACACTCTCTAAACAGATATAATACTAATATTTAGAGGTTTTGATTTTTTAATTAAAATTGCCTATTTTCATAGAGATATTAATATTTTTAGACTTTCCTACACATAAATTTCGTGAAATTATATAAAAGAAAAATCATTCAAATATCAAAATCATTTTAATAACGTCTCTCAATCAGTCAATCAACACATGAAAGTGAGAGATTATCAGATTTAATCCATTATCTTTAAATATGGACTCTAAATTAGTATATTCCTGTCAATTATTATACTAGAATACTACTTATTTGATCAGCTTAATCATGTTTAGTGAGAGATTATCAGATTTAATCCATTATCTTTAAATATGGACTCTAAATTAGTATATTCCTGTCAATTATTATACTAAACTACTTATTTGGTCAGCTTAATCATGTTTACTCTTTTTCTAAAGTTAAATCATGTATATTTGATTTTACTTTTATCAAAATTACGTAGTTGTTATGAAAAAAAGAATGACAGTTTAACGAGAAATGGTTAAACAAAAATTCAAAACTGAATACATGCACATTGTGAGTGTGAACAAAAAAAATGTCAGTGGAACCCCGAAGAAGAGTCAAAAAACACATGCATGCACACTGTGAACACAAGAACTCAAGACACATGTCGGCAACACGAAGCACAGACTCCAACACGTATCAAAACTTCTTCTCATGCAAACAGATCTGCAGATCAACGTTTTGAACAAGAAGACAGCCTGCGTTTGTGTGTTTTCTTCTTTCTCTCATGAAATCCAAAAGCATTCTTGACTCTTATCAGTCTTATCTTCTTCACATCTCAATCACATAATCAAACTTCTTACTTGGATAATACCATAGATTAACTTGATTTGGATCAACCTTAATACCATAGACTACATGGCTGTTTAGAAATGATTAATTGTTAGTTCAAGTATTATCTATCTACTAAATCAATCACATCTCAAGCAGATCAAAGCAATCATCTCATCTAAATCATTAAAATACCAAAAGTCATCATATCATCACCAACATAAAAATCTCTTACTTCAGGAACACCAATCACAACAAGATTTTGAGTCATCATAAGAATTGTATAATCTAAAACTCGATAATAAAAATAAGAAATGCAACACAATCTGTTTCATTTGCCTTGAATCGAATCACTGAGCGACCCTTTGATCTCTCGTTTCAAGAGAAGTCAAAGACGTTCCAACAGTTTAGCAACGAAACGGTCTCTAGGAACACTCTCCTCACTTCCCTCGTCCATCTTCCTCAGTGTCACATTAACACCTTCACTGAGTTCTTTCTTGCCTACGATCACCATCCAAGGAATCTCACAACCCGCGCTACGAGCACGATCAAAATGCTTTCCTCTCCTTTTGGTCACAAGATACTCTGCAGTAATACCAGCTTCCCATAACTCACTAACCAGTTCTGCAGCTACCCCTAGCTTATTATCCTCCATTACACTAACCAAAACTTGCGTCTCTGTAGATAGAACAACCTAAATTCATACCAAAAAATTAGAAGAAAAAAAACAATAAGAAAAAGGAGCATTAATCAACACTTTTGTGAAGTAAGTTTACTCGTTTTGGTTCCTCTTCCAGTAGATTTTGTTTATTTTCCATTATGTTAAACACTCTCTCGATCCCCAAACTCATACCAACCGCAGGGACTTGCTTTTTTCCAAATATTCCTATAAGGTTATCGTATCGACCACCTGCAGCAATTGATCCAACCTGCAAGTTGTCGGACATTTCCTCATCCTCAGCAGCTTCTCTACGCAGAACGGCTTCAAAGATGACTCCCGTGTAATAATCAAGACCTCTAGCTAGACTCAGATCAAAGATCACTTTTTGAATGCACTTTGATCTCTCAAGCGCTTCAAACATTATACCCAACTCATCAAGAGCTTCATTTGCTGACTTGTTACCTAAAAACTCACTCCCTTCTTCTCTCAGTTTAGACAGTAGCTCCATAGGAGCTCCTTTCATGTCGACAAAGCTCCGGATTCTGTCTGCAACCTCTGATGACAAACCCTTCTCCTCCACCATTTCTTTCTTCACTTGCTCTCGTGATTGCTTGTCTAACTTATCGATACTCGAACAAATGGTTCTGAATTTCTCAGCTGGTACTCCACATATCTCCAGCATTCCATCTAGCAACTTTCTATGGTTCAGTTTCACCACATAGTCTCCAATATCCAATTTATCAAGGAGCTCAGTTAAAATCTTGACAACTTCAAAATCAGGTCCCATTCGTTCAGACAAACCAGCGATGTCGAAATCACACTGGTAAAACTCTCTGTACCTCCCGTGAGATGGATTATCTCTTCTGTACACTTTACCTATTTGGTATTTTTTGAATGATGTGATACCATTCATAGCACAGTGCCGTGCGAACGGAACAGTTAAATCGTATCTTAAAGAGCATAACTCTCCACCCTGATCAGCAATATCGTATATCAGCTTTGAGTCCTCTCCATACTTTCCCATAAGCATCTCTCTTAGCTCAAAGACAGGAGTGTCAAGTGCTGTTGCACCGTGTTTCTTGAAAACACTTTGTATGGTTGAAAATGTATTTTCTCGGATTATCATCTTTTTTTGAGAAAAATCTCGAGTACCCTGTCATGTTAGAGGAAGCAAACAACAAACAAATGAGAAAAATAGATAGAGACTCTATAGGCCTAAAAACACTTTTGATGATGAGATCAAATGAAAATTTACCTTTGGAAGTTTGGGAAGTCTCCTGTTTTCGTTACTTTCTACAATCTCTTTCACTTTAGCCAATAAGCAATCAAAATCCTGACCCTCAGGATTAAAAAGATTTAAGATCTGATCCACAATCTGGTCACTCACCAATCTATCTTTGATAAACTGGATAATGAGGCTTGTCCCCTTCCCTAAGAGGCTCTTTAACTCAGCAAGTGCAAAATATGCAGAAGCTGCTTCCAAACCAACGATTCTCCACACAACGCTCAGAGACTCATTCAACATATGAGCTAATCTGCAAGGATCCTCTTCAACGAGAGCTAACTTAAGACCACTCTTCAGATTCTCAAACTCAGCACAACTCTCTTCCAACAAGTGTTCCCTCAGATTATCATTTACAATGGAAACAACACAAAGTTTAGCACGTTTGAACGAACATTCACCCAAGTTTTTAATCGGTACACACAAAGCTGACAATGTTGCTCCTAAAGACTCACCAATTCCAACAACTCCTTTAACAGCTGAATTCAACTCAACCCGAGCATCCGAGTGAACACTCCTCACCACGTCTCTAAACTTCCCATGAATCCTCGGAATCTTAGAAACCTCTTCAACCCCAACTTTCCCAACAGCTTTAGACCCATTTAACAACACCTTGAGATCATTAGCAACACTGATGGCATCTTTATTACCGAACCCATCTCCAGAATCCAACGAACTAAACGAAGTGATATCACCTTTCGTAGCCTCAACACTCAAGGCAGCAACAGAGTCAACAATCTGAGACAAAGCCGTCGCTTTGTGATCTATTACTGAACATATTCCAACCAAAGAAGCACAAGACTTCTCCAACACAACACTCTCCTCTTCCGTCACCTCCACGTCACCAAACTCGAACGTCTCATCATCCTTTGAATTCAGAATCTCCAGTATCTTAACCGGAAGAACAGACCGAACCGAACCGGAGGAGTTTGACAAAAGAAGCTTGTTTAAGAGCACAACCAGAGAAGCTCGTTTCTCTTCCTTCGTTAACTCTTCAGCGAGGATACCAAAGAAGGAGCTTCTTTTGATCAAAGGAAGGGGTTTGGTGGAGAGTCTCTCTATCGCAGAAGAATCGATGCTTACGTTAGAGGCGCCTGAAGCGATCTTGTAAACAGAGGAAGAAGAAAAGGATGATCCTTTACCTCCGAGAGTAATCATCGACCTCTCCGCAGCCATTACCACACTAAACTTGCAAAGCACGAGAGATAGAGGGGGCCAGACAGAAGAAGGAAGCTTGTTTAGGGTTTTATGTAGAGCCTTTTGAGTTTATATAACGCATGAACACGGCACTAGAGATTATCACTCGGTTTTTTTCGGGAAAGTATCTACAAATGCAATTTAAATTTGTTAAAAAAAAATCAATTATGGTTAAGTATCTGAGTAAAATTGAAATTAATCCCATAACATTTTCTATATTATACAAAAGAGTAAAGTATCTACAAATGCAATTTAGACTTGTTGAATAAACAAATTATGGTTAAACATCTGAGTAAAATTGGAATTAATCCAAATTATATTAAGAAAAACATTTTCTATATTATAAGTAAAGTATCTACAAATTAAATTTAGAATAGTTAAATAAATCAATTATGGTTAAGTATCTTAGTAAAATTGGAATTAATCCAAACTATATTTTTTTAGAAATTTGGGAATAGTTCAGTATTTACAAAATTCGAGTTTGGTTTCGTTTTTTTTTTTGGTAAAGTATCTACAAATGCAA
>CAKOAT010117821.1:9398-50349 GCA_932364175.1 Eruca vesicaria subsp. sativa | reverse complement strand
TTTATATATTATACAAAATAGTAAAGTATCTACAAATGCAATTTAGACTTGTTGAATAAACAAATTATGGTTAAACATCTGAGTAAAATTGGAATTAATCCAAATTATATTTACAAAAACATTTTCTATATTATAAGTAAAGTATCTACAAATTAAATTTAGAATAGTTAAATAAATCAATTATGGTTAAGTATCTTAGAGGGTGTTATTGGTTTGTATATTTTAGTGGATTTGAAAATACAAATCAAATATAATGTTATTGGTTCTATGATTTTAAAATACCTATTCAAATTCATTATTATTGGTTCTATGATTTTAAAATATATATTCAAATTCATTGTTATTGGTTCTATGATTTTAAAATAGATTTTAAAATCATGTGTTATTCAATAATAATGATTTGCTTGAGGATTTGATTTTAAAATAGATTTGCGTGGATTTATGAGTTAAAAATACAAAGAAGCAAATACTGAGTTGAACCTTGTTATTTTGATAGAGTATTATTGATTTCCTTAATAATTTTTTTCTTGCCCCACGTTTTACGTACATATTATCCATGTCCCTAATAATAAGCAAATATTAATATATTGACCAACCATCTCTAACTTAAGTTTTTTGTACACGTAGACATTAATATCAAAATTTACCAAAGATCTCTCATAAGAGTTTTAGTCTACAAATGTTTTCTAGAGATTCTACTCCATAAAATGACAAAGAGTTGTTTACCATCATCATGTTTTCTGAGAAATATTATCGAAATAATTTTTGATATATTCAAATCTCGATTTTAAATTTTAATGTGCATCCCTTTTTCTTATAAGACAAAAACAAGAGAATATTTGTGTGTTGGTTTCGTGTAGTATTTTTTGAAGTTCTGAAGAATCGATAATTTTTCTGAATAAAAAATTTTTGATGAAGAAGAAGATCTTGAGGAAGTTACTGGAACTGAAAATAAATAAATAGAATATGACGGTAATAATAACAAGTATGTGAGAGATTTTATGTTATCATAATAATATAGGATATAGAAAATGATAAGCCATATGTTGTAGTTTTATATATATTTTCTTTTGTTACAGAGCTGAGTTTATCACAAATCCATTTCGTTGATTTCTAATAATTCAATTATATTGATTTTGAAATCTATTTCATTGATTCTGAAATCTACGTATTTGATTCTAAAATTTTTGGATTTGTCAAAAATTTAAAATCCAAAAAGAATTTAAGAATCTATAAAATACTAGAACCAATAACCCCCACTTAGTAAAATTGGAATGAATCCAAACTAGAATTTTTTTATAAACAACTATTAATGTTGAAAAGAAAGTATTTAATACTATAAAGTGAACTGATTATCATTATATAATTCGAATTTGGAATACCTTCCAATTAATGCATGAGATAGATCAATCATTTGTTTCAATCAATCATATTAATCACTTGGGTCAAATCTCAAACACAAACTGATCAAGTAAATAGTAATTTAATTGATAGAAGGAATCAAACTAATAATTTAGTTCATAGAAAGAATTGAACTCATAACCAATATGGATACTACAATATGGATACTTTTCAAAAAGTTACCGATAGACTACCACTACAGCATAACACTTTTTATATTATTCAACGGTGAAAAGTGTCTACAAATGGAGTTTAGGAAATAAACCAGTCATGGTTTCTGATAAATGTGTCCGGACCTAACACATACATGTACTATAACGAACCATTTTATTTCATAAACGTTACACGCCATGAGACGAAGATGATACAAATAACGAACAAACATTTACTTTATTCACGCCACAAACTCAAAACGCATCCTTCAAAGACATTAACCTTTTTACTTTGATCATTAAAGAAGAAGAAGACAAGCTCATCCATTTATTTGTGTTTCTAAACCGATAATTCGATCTGAGAAACAAGGATACCATCAGTATCTGCGTAAAGCCATTCACCATCGCAGATCCGAGTGCCAGCTATGTTGAGAGGGACTCTTTGTTCACCAAGTCCTTTCTTACTAGCCTTTATAGGATGAGAAGCCAAAGCTCTAACTCCAATGTCACAACCATTGATCTCATCAACGTCTCTTATGCAACCGTTCACTATGATCCCTGCCCATCCGTTGTTCTGCGCTTGTACTACTGGGTTTCCTCCTAGTATTGCACAGCGTAAGCTTCCTCCACCATCCACCACAAGAACTCTTCCATTGCCTGAAAGATTTTGAAAACATCAGTAAGCTTGTGGTGTGAAAGATACAGACAAGAAAAGATTGCTTTTATTGTAAGGAAAACCGAGCCATCTTATCTCTAGTCACTATAAGCTCAAAGGAGAACAAGGTCAGGTATAGATTTATATGTTTTGAGAATAAAATTCTGTTTTTCGGACATCAATCAATGTTTTTTGTAATAAAATTCCATGTTTTGAGAAAAGTTTCTATGTTTTGGCTAATAGAATTCATTGTATTTGTAAGTGAATACTCTGTTTTCTACCATAAATCTATGATTTTAACACATCATGCAGCCTCAACATATCAAATGATCACAATCTCTGAAGAGTTCTTGATGTGAATAGTACATGACAGGTTGGTTAGCTCTAAGAACAATGAATCGTTAATCTTGAAGCTAACGGCTTTTCACATCACAAAGTATCCACTCACAAAGTGATTGAAGAAGTCTAAAAACAGAGTAGTAGTTACAGAGTGTCATTACTACTGAATCAGATTAAGATGATCTTAAAATTATTCAACCATATATAGTTTCAAAGCAAAGAAAGATCTGAAGATGTTTGATAATTATTAACTAACCAGAATTTGAGTCCAAATGTAAAACTAAACCACGTCAATGATCATATGAAAGTTTTATATTAAGGTCTCTCTCTACCAATAAAGTCTTGAGTCTTTTGAAATTAAGAAAGAAGAATGAATAATAATTAATACCTTTCTCTTCGAGAAACTGACGGATCAAACCATTATCTTCAAACACTTTGACAGTAACTACAGGACCCGAGAATATTTGACGACGACCGTAAATCTGGAAAGCGGGTTGCAGAGCACGGAGCTGGCCACTACGGATCAGATCTTGATTTGCGTCACACACTTCCGCTGTTGTCACAAACGCCATCTTTTTTTGTTTCTCACCTGTTGTATTCAGAATAATATGATTATATTTAGCAAAACTCAAATCAAGATTAATCTGATACACAACAAACGTAGATTGAATCTCATTTTCATTTACCTGAAATAGAAAGAAACTCGGATGAAGAAAAGAAAAAACTCTCTCTGTCTTGTGTGCTCACGTCTCAGAGAGAGATGAAGTGATGATTTAAAGCAGACCACATGCGTCTTAAAAACATACCTGCTCTAGTCATTTTATAATAATAAATTCTTGACTTGTAACTTTGTTTTATAAAGACGGGTAGACGATCTATTTACCCACGAGAACTATCATATAGCATCAGATCCCCACCGAACTATGACCTCATGCTAGATTCCCACAAATTGAAAATTGCAAACTTATTTCTCCTCGAATCAATACTTCAAAACCTAATTACCCACATACAATGGTTTTAATTGATTTTAGTTGGTTTATTATTAACCAAACATCTTAAAACCAAGTAAACCAAATCAAAATCCAATTAAGTCCCCACCTGAATCACCGTAAACATTCTTATGTATTAATTCTAATGGATTTATTTTACAACAGAAGAAGATTTTGTTTTATTTAATTGGATTTTGGTTTGGTTTACTTGATTTTAAGATGTTTGGTTAAGAATAAACCAATTAAAACCATCGTCTGTGGGTAATTAAGTTTTGAAGTATTGATTCGGGGAGAAATAAGTTTGCAATTTTTAATNAATGGATTTATTTTACAACAGAAGAAGATTTTGTTTTATTTAATTGGATTTTGGTTTGGTTTACTTGATTTTAAGATGTTTGGTTAAGAATAAACCAATTAAAACCATCGTCTGTGGGTAATTAAGTTTTGAAGTATTGATTCGGGGAGAAATAAGTTTGCAATTTTTAATTCGGGGAGAAATAGGTTTGCAATTTTCAGTTCGTGAAGATCTAGCATGAGATCATAGTTCGGTGGGGATCTGATGCTATATGATAGTTCTCATGGGTAAATAGATAGTCTACCCTATAAAGACAGATCCAAGGCAGCTTCTGATAAAAGGAATATTTTGCTTTTGCCTTTTTCTCTTGTTTCGACTCTGTTTCCTTGCTTTCATTTTTTCCACAAGGTTCAAAACAATGTAAAACTGAAGCTTATAGATCATCTAAAGATATTCATTAATCCAAATAAAAAGATGAAACTTTATTGCGTGGATCCCTTGGAATATATCTTAAAGTTTCAATTATTACCATCACAAACATCAAAAGGAGAAAGGCAACCAAAAACAAGAGAACGATTGTACCAAAAAACTTCAAGGAAGGTTTCAGAGTTTGTGGATGGTTTTCATGTCTACAGCTTCATCTAGAGTTCCTTTCTCAACATGGTCCCACCACTTCATCAAGAAATTGTCCACCACCAATCTGAACCATGGTGACAACTTCAAACCTTCCTCCCCAGCATCTGCTTTCTTCACTAGCTCCTTCAGCCCTTCTCTGCTCACATACTTGATGTCTGCTACTTCGTCTGGGTTTGGTTGAACCTTAACATCCCTCACTATGAAGAGCAAGTAGTCCACTGCAAAAAGGAATCCAATAGCGGATAATCAATGTTCCATTTCACGAGTTTGTGTTAGAGAAGAAAGGTCAATAAGAGTCTCAGGGGACGGTGTATTTACGTTCGTGCTCTCCCCATTTGCCATCAGAAGGAGCCTTGTAAAGCATACGACCCAAAGGAGTGAACTCATCGACTGGTACATCTTCAGCTACAATACCAAGCTCGTCAAGAAGCTTTCTCTGTGCAGCATTCCTCACACCTGAGTGACCATGAACCAAATACAGTGAGGTCAGTAGTCAAAGTAAGCGTAAGCAGTAGTAAGTACTAAATTGTTTGCCCACTAGATACCAACCGAGTGCATTTTCCTCGATAAGCTCTGAGTCACGGTGAAGAGGATGGCTGCAACAAGTGTTCGTCCACACGAGAGGGAAGGTCACCTTTGCCTTCGACCTTTGCTGTTAAAAAAGAGAAGAAAGTTCAGAAGGATGCATATGAGCCATAAGACCCAGCAACCATCTACGATCACGAGAGCATCCCATCATCATTCCCACAAACTATATGTGCAACAAAATCTATAGAATAAAGCTTATGATCTACCCTGTCATATTTATAGAGCCTACAAAAAGGTGAATCTAGATATGACACCACCATGCCTAGTCACAAGCCTACAAGACCTGATCTATCTTTCCTACAACTCAGTAATAAGCAAATACCTGGAGAAGCAGCTCATACTTCGAGTTGAACAAAAACACACTAAAAGCCCTGTGAAGCAAATTTTTAGCTTCGATATTTTCCATCAGATGACCTGCAGGTTTTGTTAGGTATCAGTATCTTGAATAATAATGGCATAGACAGAGACAAGAAGCAAAACAGCGATCCTCTATCACTTCAGTACAACGTGCCAAAGAAAACAAAGCAAATAGCAATTTTCTTCAACCATTTTTCCAGCAGCAACATCTTACATTCGTCTATATTATATGTTCAACAAGACAGAACTTACTATTTCGTCAGAGAAAAATATTATTTTCTGGTTAAAAAATGGCACAACACTGCAAAAAAAAAAATTACCCTATAATGTGTCCATACGCTTCAAGAAGGATAAATTACACATTTCACTGAGAGGGGTATTTGATGCAACTAAGCTAAGTCATAGGAGAAAGGTAAAGATGCACATAAATTTCAAAGGAAAACATACAGAGATAAGATGAGACTGGAACCAAATTCACTTACAGTTATATTTGCTGTCATGCCCAACAACACGATCAGTTTCGTCAACAAGAATGCATCTGCAAGCAAAGACAAACAATGACGTAACAAAAAAAAACATGAGAACAACATAGCTTAACCTGACTATATGTTTCTCCCGACATTGTCACAACTTTTCATACAAGACACTAAAGCGTTGACCTTTTGCCCATTTGATTCAAACGACCTAACAGCTAGTACTGAATCCATAACATTTTATCTTATTACATAGAAGTCAACAAATCAATAGACATATATTCCTGAACCATTTATAATCGTAAAACTCCAATTCTCAGCAACCTAACGATGGAGACAAACCGATTTGAAGACAAAGGGTTCTACTTTTGGCAAAAATCGAAGTAGGTGAAAAGCAAAGACTTACTCGTCCGCAAACATGAGGCGTCTCTGAACATCATCCATTCCCGCATCTTTAGCATCTGTCGTCATTGCGGAGAAAGCTCGAAACTTTCTCGGTGAAATGGATCGGAACGATGACAGAGGGAGACGAGAAGAAGAGGAGGAGAGAAGGGAAAGAGATCTGAAGCGAAACAAAGGGAGATTAAATAAACAAGAAGTAGAAGCAGTCATGTGGTTGAATGTTTTTTTTTTCTTTTTCTTTTTGTCAAGTGGTTGAATGTTTTGTTGATAACTGCTTCCTGCGCTCCTCTGCTTTCTGCGTTTTAATTTTTTATTTTTTGTTCTGTGTACCTCTCCGCACTACATAACACCTACCTCTCTCTCCTGATTAATATAGCGGATAAGGTTATTTCCAAACAAGCCTCTTCAAGTAACCAATGTTTTGCATGTTAATCCTATAACTATGAAACCTTATAACATAACCCTCTTATTTGATTACAAATCGTAAATTAGTCCTCCATGTAAAATTTTACCAAAGGTGAAATGACATGAAGCCAGTTTGAATATTCATTTAGAACGACCAGAAATGGGAAGGTGAATATGAAAACATATCATAGGATGGTGTATGAATAAACCTGATATTTGAACTATTTTCTGTTATTGAGTCTTTGTTTACTTGAAAATATTCTTACTCACAAGAATTTGTTTGGTAAATAACAGAACGTTTGAATGCCATTTGGTTTTAGACTAGCGTTGTGGTTTCAATCTCGCTCAGTTTATATGTTTTGGTTCTACATTTGAATGCTATTCTGTTCAGACATAAACAGAGGATACGTCAGAATGATCTACAAGTATGCAGACATCTTGTCTTCTGATGACATAGAGGACTGACTGCACATTGTTAGATTGTGTCATTTGGTCTCGAGTTTTATCTCATATATACTTACATATACTATTCTCATCTGTCTAGATTAGATGTAAAGACACCGTCATAGATAAAAGTAAAACATAATATAGTCTCTTCTAGTTAAAAAAAAAAGCTAAATAAATCGGTGGATTCCTTTGTTATCTTGTCAAGACATCTTTAATTAAAGAATATTTGTTCTTAATACATGCATGTGGTTTACATAGTCAGAAACCTTGTCCTGAAGCGCACATGGTATAAATTGGAAGGTGACTCGATACTCTTTACCTCCTCTGTTTTCCATTTTTTCCTTGACTGTTTTTTTATGCAATTATTATTTTTGATTTATTTTACTGTGTTTATTAATTGAAAGAGAGTGTCTTTGAATAATCTAAGCATAAACCACATTAAGAGATAAATATAAAAGCAACTTAAGAAGCATTAGTGGTCATTGAGTTAATTGACCTCTCATGCATTTAATGTCTGATGAAATAGTAACCTTTCTATACACTTACTATTGCTAAAAACCAACCCAAATGAAACTTCTGTTTATGAATCTTCAACTTATATCCTTCTAGAAAGAATCATATCCAGTGACAGATCAATGGAACCTCAAATTAAAAAACCAAAGAACCATATCCCACTGGTTAGCTCTCGTTTTTTCTTCAAACTTTAGCAGCCTGCGGTTTCGGCGACTGTACGTTTTCTTCTTCATGGACCAATCTTTTCCTCTTGAAACCATAGCCGTGATAACGATACATAATGCTCAAGAGACACTGCCTCAAACTCGCGGTATCAAACGCCTCAATGAAATTCAAATCCCTTTGTCTCCACTTCACACCAGCATTCTTCTGGTATTCCTCGAGCACAGATGACAAGCACCAGCTCTGAACTTTTCTTAAGCATCCGACCAAACAACCTGTCCTGTGCTGCAATTATAATTGAGTTCACCAAATCCATTAGTGTCCTGTAAACAACTAATCTCCACCAAAGAAAAGTATTTAATAACTACTCCAAAATATAAAAGACAGAAGACGAATAAGGTTTTGATGTTTTTATATTACCTTTCCAGCTTTGCAGTGTATGAGAATTGGATGGTTTCTTACATCTGTAACAGAAAACAAGACAGTTTAATTAATTAAAAGACAAGTAAGGAAGACATCAAAAAAAGACCGTGTTTAATGTTGAAATCCTTACCAACTAAGACTCTGAGAGCATCCAAAACTGTATCTTTTGGCATAGGAGTTGGAGGATCCTGCAAAATTCATAAACGATCAAATTATAAGAAATCATACAACAGTGACACAAAGAATCAATAACAGGATAGCTAATAAAACGCACCGTTTTGCCTTCGATTCCAAATTGGAAAAGCTTAATGTTGTTGGCTTCAAGAAACTTGAGATTCTCCTCCGGGTATGGTTCAGGACAAAGATATCTGCTCACAAAAAAAAAGGAATGATTTTTTTTTTTATTAATCCAATCGTGAAATCAAAACCAAATTAAACAGAACAATTGAATAAATCAATAAACTTACATGATGGAACGAAGATTAAGGGTTGAGAGAAAACCGAAATTCTCCGGTTTAGGAAAACCAGATCGGTAAATCCCGTCTTCAACCATCGAGAAATTCGACGGCGCAACTAAAACACCACCGTTGTTATCATCATCCGCCGCTTCCATTATCAAACACATCGAAATTTTCGAATTGATTTGAGAAAGAATTTTGATTTGAGAATAAGCAAAGGGTTTGCTTTTTATAGGGAAAGGGATCAAGTGGGGTTTGTGTTCTGTCTTGATTATAATTAAGAAAAGAAAAAAAAAAGGAAACAGCTTTGAAAAGCGGACTCTGATTTTGTTACGATCCCATCTTCCTATTGGTTGTTAAAACCACCTTAAAAGAGCTTTAGGGTGGACCTTACTGGTATCTCTTGGATCTTGACACGTGTCGTATCATCTTCTTTTTCGTTAGATTCCTGGCAGCAGCTGACTATTCTTCTGAATCTTATTAATTTGAGTCAATCCTTTACCATTTTAGTTTAACAAAAAAGTAAATTAAATGTGGGATTAACATTAGTGGTGAATCACGATAAAAATTTATAATATTACTATAGTTGAGTGGTCTCATATTGAATTTTATTATAGACCGAAAGTATTGACTAGTGAGAAATATAGTTGACAAGGAAGAAAATCAGACTAAAAATATATTATTATATCACAAATAAGATAATAAAAAATGTTTATGTTATGTGGAATTTTTCCGATCAGTTAAGTTATTTATTTGGTATATGTAATTTGAGGATCTAATGATTTCCGTTTCTCCTGCAGATAATGTAATCTTTGTTCATGATCATGCTTAGATTGATGATTCTTAAGATTCATATACAAGGTTTGGTTATGTGACAATTTGATTTGTGTTGGTGTATTTATTAATTTCTTATTCAATATAACATAGAGAAAATGTTTAGAATAGAGCTAAAAAAGTTTTTATTACAAATATAGACCTTAACAATTAAAATGACCAAAATAGCACATAAATGTTTTATTAAATATATATTTATATCCATTGGGTTAACTACTTCTAGATTTTTTTATTTAGAGTTGAGTAGTGTTAAGCTAGATGGGCTTCCAACTTAAAACCAATTGGTAATAAGTGGAGTGGCCCATATATCTTATATATTGCTAGAGATCCCTTCCAACAACCGATGTGGGACCTTAGTCTCTAATACGCCCCCTCGAGATGATGGCTCTTAGGCGTCAATCTCGGAATGTTTGGGCAATGATCGATGGGCCGACTTTGGGCTGGATCGATAAGGATCAGGTTGGATTACGTGGATCGTGTGCTCTGATACCATGTTAAGCTAGATGGGCTTCCAACTTAAAACCAATTGGTTTTAAGTTGGAAGCCCATAATAAACCATTAGGTTAACTACTTCTAGATTTTTTTATTTAGAGTTGAGGAGTGGGGTTTTGGGGATAGAATTTCGAACTTAAAAAAATTAAGAAAACTTAAAATTTTCAAAATAAAAAGTACTATTTTGGTCATTTTAATTTTTAAGCTCTATTTTGTGATAAAAACTTAAAAGAACGTTATTTTAGAGAATTGCCAATATACATATGAGTTCTCAAGCTCTGAATAAAAATTGTGAAAAAATCACCATAAAACATTAAAGATCATCTGATCTGTACATGTTTGTTTATCAACCAATCCATAACATATCCATCATATAAGAAATGATTATAAAGCATGTCTATACCCAGGCCCGGCTAAAGCATGTCATCACAAGACTGCATTCCCACATCAGTTTGTGCATAAAGTCCAACAAGTGGCTGCTACTAAGCGTGTGAAGGGACATGATTTTGTAGTTGTTCTTCATGAACCTTGAATATTTGCACAATGGCCATTGTGAATATATGAATCTGTATTTGATGGCTTAAAAGACGTTATAATGATTGTATTAACCAGTGGTAGTCAATAGTTTGCTGAAATTTGAAGTTACATTGCTTATTTGGTGATGAATGATGTGTTGCTTTATGTTTTCAAGTTTTAGAATCTAAGAATGTGTTAAGGTTCTTTTGGTATATGTTCAATGTGATCATACCTTAATGTTTTGTTTGATTCAGTATGGATGTCGGTTTACTTGTTCCAATTGGATGGTTCAGTCTCGGTTTAGGATCCATCCCACACCTCCAATTAACCATATTGGAAAGGAAAAAGAATAATGAAAACAAAATAATAAAAGTTTGGTGACGTCGTTGTTCTCTACCGTCCGTCCAATTTTGGCGGAGAAGATAAAATAAAGATGTCACTTAGCAGCAAAAAACATACGTAGGGGGTAGTTTTGTCTTCCTACATGCATCAACTTCTTAATTTTAATTAATTAAACTAAGCTCTCAAATGTTTTGTTTCTTTTTGTGTGGAGGTGAGACGAGAACGCTTTTTTTTTTGCTTTAAGACTCTCTGTTTACACGATTCTTTCTTCTTCTTCTGTCTTCTATGTACATTGTCATTTACTTCTTCTCTTACACTTTAGGGTGATGACAGTGTAATGTCTTATGCTCATCTTCATCGTTGGAGACACTCCTCTTCACGTCTATGGATTTTAATGCCGGAGTTCCTATGTCCTCTCTTTCTCCTTTGATCAATCAAGGTCCCATCTCTTTCTTCTTTTTCAGTTTTTTATCCGAAATTAATTTAGTTTTTTAATGATTATTATGGATTAATCTCTAATTTCTATTTTGGTGTGGTGCTTATGATCAGAGGCAATGTGGCAAATGAATTTGAGTTCAGATGAAACAATGGAAACTGTTTCTTACCCTGAACGACCAGGAGAACCTGATTGTTCTTATTACATCAGAACTGGTCTCTGTAGATTCGGCTCAACTTGTCGGTTCAACCACCCTCCTGATCGGGAACTGGTACCATACTTTTTTTGTGTTCTTTTATCTGATATTGAAGTTGGAGATCTGTTTTGAGAGTGTTTGTTGATGTCTCTTATAGGTTATAGCCACAGCTAGGATGAGAGGAGAATACCCTGAGAGAATTGGTCAGCCTGAATGCGAGGTTATTAGAATACTCTTTCTCTGTTAGAAATAAATTTTGTTATCCATTGTAGATTAGCATTTTCTCAATCTTTAGTATCCACATGAGTACATTGCACAAACTAACTTATGTTTGTGGGGTTGTTTAGTTCTATTTAAAGACAGGAACATGCAAGTTTGGAGTAACATGTAAGTTTCATCACCCTAGGAATAAAGCTGGGATTGCTGGAAGAGTCTCACTCAATATGTTAGGATATCCTCTACGCTCTGTATGTTTGATTCTTTTTTTGTTTTATTTCATTTCATCATTACACTTATCATTGTTACCAAACCCTCTTAGTGATTCTCTGTTGTTTTTAAATAATGCAGAATGAGGTTGATTGTGCTTATTTTCTAAGAACCGGACACTGTAAATTTGGTGCCACTTGTAAATTTAACCATCCACAGCCTCAACCAACAACCAACCTCATGGTTCCTACTTCAAACCAACAACAGTCTTACCCTTGGTCAAGGGCATCTTTTATCGATCCCTCTGGCTACACCCCAATGATTATGCCTCAAGGAGTTGTACCAGTTCAAAGATGGAACCTTTACAGCGTAAGTTGTATCCAAAACAACACTATTTAACTCTCAGCTAGTATGACTTGCTTTTGATCTTTTATCGACGTATTCTTCAGGGTCAGCTCAGCTCAGTATCTCCTTCAGGTACTGGAAATGAACACAACAACTATAGAAACATGCAGCAGCAAAACGAGTCAGGCTCCTCTGTTCAGCTTGGAGGGATCTATGCATTGCCGAGTGTAAATGTTTTCCCGGAGAGACCAGGACAACCTGAATGCCAATTCTACATCAAGACAGGAGACTGCAAATTTGGCACAGTTTGCAAGTTTCATCATCCTAGAGATAGACAACCTCCTCCTCCTGACTCTCTCTTGAGTCCCATTGGCCTCCCTTTACGCCCTGTAAGCTGCTGCTCAACTACTAGAAAGGAAACACATCTTCTGAACTCGTTTTTAATTGTTTTCTTTTGGATAGGGAGAACCGTTGTGTGTGTTCTATAGTCGCTATGGAATCTGCAAATTTGGTCCAAGCTGTAAATTTAATCACCCAATGGGAGTATTCACATACGACAACACAGTTTCAGAGACAGAAGAGGTTGTGGAAACGTCAGGTGGACATTCCAGAAGAGTCTCAGTGTCTGAAACAAGACAAGCAACAAAAGGCTCTGGTCAAGACACTCCCATTGATACACAGCGGCAGTGAGTGAAGAAGAGCTTAAAACTGCTTTGATTTTTCATAGAGAAATCTGTAAATTCTCGTTTTTTCCCATTTTAATCTGAAAAGCATTTATATTAATAATGTACAGAGGAGGTGATTTATACAGCTGATCTTTGATCTGATCGCCATTGTTGTAATATTCTTTCGGCGCATCATAATTGATAAAAGTATTACGACTTAAGATATGGTTTAGAACATTGAGTTGCAAGAAACTAAGTTACTGACATTATAGAACATAAACAGAGACTCTAAAGGCCAAGTACTAGAAGTTACAAATTCACAATAAGAGCTTAACTATGCTTACGAGAAGCTTTGTGTACATCCTTAGTTGTTCAGATTAAATACTGGGCCTGACTTGTTCTCTCGTTGCGAAAGGCCTTAAACTTATCCATGTAATAACAACTTCACACAACTTTATATTCAAACTCAAATAACATCAGTCTCTTTGTTTTGGGTCAAATATATCAGTCTCTATTGTCTAAGTAGTAATAAACATATTGCAACATGAAATTTGTGAAGAAGATTTCATGTGACCTACTTAACTAATTACAAGTTGTTTTGTTTAATATACTCAAGTAAATAATAACATGCAATTTTATACGTTTTCCAAAGAAGTGGTGTAAAACATACGAGGTAACCAGATTTTAAAATATAATCGATTTGGTAAACAAGAATTCCAACCGCTGAAATTTTCTCAAGTCCAACATTTTATATAGTACACCAACCACTAGTTATACTTATAGCTTTATGATGACCATTTCTATTTCGGAAATGGTCAATGCCGCGGATAGGATTGTTTAGAAAGATAATTAGCTGAGAAATTACATAAAACAATTAAAAACGGTGTCTCAACACTAGGGGTGGGCGCAAGGCGAGTACTTGCTATTTTGCATGTACTCGCGACTTGACTTGCCTTGTACGAATAATAAAATTTTCGACTTGTACTTGACTTGTTTAAAACGAGTACTTACTATTCCAAGTACTTGATGAAAAATAAACGACTTGCAAGTTATTTGTCTTGCTCTATTACTTACTATTTACGAATACTTGTGCACTATTTACGAGCTTTTCGGAATATTTAAGAACTCTTAACTAAATAATATTCTGTTAGAAATAGACATAAAGATTTGTTTTGTTTATTTTACTTAAAGTAACATGTAAATTACTTTAAATAGAATATTTGTTCATATTATAAAAAGATAAATTAAAAATGTATATTATGGTATATAAACATTGTATAATGATCACGATAACAAGAATATCTTCTCTAGATAAGTAACAAGTAATAACAAATCATATTACTAAATTTTTAATATTTGTTGCTGTGTAATACTTAACTAGATAACGACGAGTATTCAAAGATCAAGATTGGATACAAAATAAGTAACAAATATAAGAAGAATAGTGTGTATTTATGTCTAGTCCTAAATGCAAGTAAAAGAAAAGACAAATATGAAAAACTAATTAATAGATTATGTAACAAATAGTAAGTAATGGAACAAGTAGCGGGGCGGAACGAGTAAAATACAAAATATAATAATGATACTTGATACTTGAATTAGTCTTGCAAGTAATGAAAATTGTCGCCTTGTTACTTGTCTTGACAACACCGAGTACTTGAATTTTCAAAGCGGGTACGAGTCAAATACCGAATTTAAGGCGAGTAACGAATAATGATGCCCAGCCCTACTCAACACTGTTGGGTTCTATTTTTTTTTGTCAACGGTTTGCCTAAGACTTATTTCACAAATCTAGCTTTTTTTTTTTTGTCACACTGACCTGAACAACACAAAAAACAGACTTTTTGATTAGAACTAATAATTTATTGATCTATTAAAAAAACAGTTTTCAATTAACTTTCAACGTCACAAAACATTTACTGCATTGCATCCCGTCGTAATTGTGATAAGAAAAGGTATTTATTACCATTATTTATGTAACGCAATTGCTAGTTGATTATTTTAATCGTTACAATTATTCATGACTTCGTTATTAGATTTTTTAAAAAGATTTAGCTATTTCCATAACATAGCTGTCACATTTAACACATACGATTCTTCTTGAGATACTCTTTAGAATATCTCATCAGCGTATCATTAGCATGTTTTAATCAAATTTAAATTCCCGTAATTAAAATATTAAAATTTAAAGCTACTAAAATATCATTTATATAGTGAGAGAGCTGTCAACAACACTATTAAATGAAAATTTCAACCTATATTTGCTCAAAAAATGAAAACTTCTCCATCTTCTTCTTCTTGTGTCTTTATAGTATCTTTCTTTTTCCCTAGACGGCTTAGATAGAGTTGAAACTCATATGAAAAGCCTCTAATTCAATTCCACCATCTGTCTCTCTCTATCTCTATCTCTCTTCAAATTCAAACCTCAGTTTACGCGTAGAGACCAAAAAGGTACAAAATCTCAAAAAAAAAACCAAACATATTCACTTAAAAAAAAAAACAGACAAAAAGACCAATAATCATTCAGACACGACCAGACAGAAGAAGATGAAACGGTCCATCTCCTTCTTCTCCCTCACCTTCCTCCTCTACCTCACGACAGTAACTTCAGATCTCGACTCCGACCGTCGCGCCTTACTCCTCCTCCGCACCAGCGTCCGCGGCCGCCCCTTACTCTGGAACACCACCGCCTCCTCTCCCTGCTCCTGGCGCGGAGTCCACTGCGACGCGGGTCGGGTCACTTCCCTCCGTTTACCCGGAGCTGGCTTATTCGGATCCTTACCTCTAAACGGAATCGGGAACTTGACTCAGCTCCAAACGATCTCCCTCCGATTCAACTCGCTCTCCGGTCCGATCCCTTCGGATTTCTCAAACCTCGTCCTCCTCCGTTACTTGTATCTCCAAGGTAACGCCTTCTCCGGCGAGATTCCCTCGTTTTTATTCGCGCTTCCGAATTTGATCAGAGTGAATTTAGGGGAGAATCGGTTCTCGGGTCGGATCCCGGGTAATGTGAACTCCGCGACCCGGTTGGTTACTCTTTATTTGGAGAGGAATGAGTTAACCGGTTCGATTCCTGAGATTACGATCAGGCTTGAGCAGTTTAATGTCTCTTTTAATCGGTTAAACGGTTCGATTCCGGTTTCGTTATCCGGTTTTCCTGTAACCGTTTTCCAAGGAGGGAACAACACTCTCTGTGGGAAGCCGTTAGAGGCTTGTGAAGTTGACGCCGTTCCTCCCTCGCCGTTAGGGGGTAAAGATAGTGACAAGTTATCAACTGGAGCTATTGTCGGAATTGTGGTCGGGTGTGTTGTTGTCGGATTACTGTTGCTTCTCTTGCTTCTGTTCTGTCTCTGTAGAAAGAAAAAAACAGAACCACCACCGAGACACGTTGAAGCTCCTGTCGCCGCCGCCGCTCCGACTTCCTCCGCGGCTGCGATACCTAAGGAGACGGCGGCTAACGTCCCTGAGAGTGGTGTGGTGAGTAAAGATTTGATCTTTTTCGTGACGTCTTTGGGGGAATTCGATTTGGATGGGTTGTTGAAAGCTTCAGCTGAGGTTCTTGGGAAAGGAACTGTTGGGTCTTCGTATAAGGCGAGCTTTGATCATGGTTTAGTGGTTGCTGTGAAGAGATTAAGAGACGTTGTGGTTCCTGAGAAAGATTTTAGAGAGAGGTTGCAGGTTTTGGGGTCGATGAGTCATCCTAATTTAGTGGCTTTGATTGCTTATTATTTTAGCCGTGATGAGAAGCTTCTTGTCTTTGAGTACATGTCTAGAGGAAGCTTGTCTGCTCTCTTGCACGGTAAGGGTCGTTCCATTGTAGTTTATGATCATCGTGCCACGTGTTTTTGAGCTCGTTTAAATGGATTTTGCAGGGAATAAAGGAAACGGGAGGACTCCGTTGAACTGGGAGACCAGAGCTGGTATAGCATTGGGAGCTGCAAGAGCGATTAGTTACTTACATTCTCGTGATTCTACAACTTCTCATGGAAACATCAAGTCCTCAAACATACTATTGTCTGATTCCTATGAAGCTAAGGTCTCTGATTACGGTTTAGCGCCTATCATTAGCTCCACATCTGCGCCTAACCGTATAGATGGATACCGTGCTCCTGAAGTAACTGATGCGCGCAAAATCTCTCAAAAAGCTGATGTTTACAGCTTTGGTGTCCTAATACTTGAGCTACTAACAGGTAACAAATTTAAAAAGCTGAGTTTTTAAACTGTGTTTTTACTTTGTAGGAGTTTTAACATTGTACGTTGCATTGCAGGGAAGTCTCCAACACATCAGCAACTAAACGAAGAAGGTGTAGATTTGCCGAGATGGGTTCAGTCAATTACGGATCAGCAATCACCGTCTGATGTGTTTGATCCAGAGCTCACAAGGTACGAATCCGAGGGCAATGAGAACATTATCCGGCTCTTGAAGATTGGTATGAGTTGTACGGCTCAGTATCCAGATAGTCGTCCTACCATGGCCGAGGTCACTAGACTCATCGAAGAGGTTTCACATTCATCAGGCTCCTCCCCAAACCCAGTATCTGACTGATTTTAGTGGGGGGTGTAAATTGATCGAATCCAAATTGTTTGGGGCTACAAGTGTAATTTCTTGAATAGTTTATACGCATTCCCCGCTTTTTTCTTTCCTTATTTGTGTGTCCTAGTGTGTTCGTTAATTATTGAGCCTCAAATTGAGATGAGACTTTGCAGATCATTTTATAATTTTAAAAATGTTCATAAAATTATTTGCTAAAGCTAGTTTTTGTATAAAGGGTTATTGGTTGTGTGTGTGAATTAAATGGTTTGTTTTCTTCGTATCTTATCCTACAAATCTAAGCCAACAAGGCTGCTGAAAATAAAAGTCAACAATTTTTTTTGTTTTCATCGCCGTCCATTTGAATTAACTAATGACTTTCATTATAATCCCTAAATTTCTTGTATTGACTATTTTTTTCTTCTTCAATACCGACTTCACATGAAAATTATGTCAAAGACAGTGGTGGTCCTGAATCATATCACGATTGACTGACAAACAGTTCATGTTTCCATTTAACTTGAAGTCTTATTACTTTATAATAATGTGAAGTTGGTAACCACTAACCGTACACCACAAGGAAAAAAATAAACAAATAAATAAAACATTGCAGATTGAAAATCAGAATTATTTACTGAATATATATATTTATATATATGATATTATGTTTGTGGTTTGTGAATATTAATTTTAGTAAATGGGTATACTTATCGACAGTTTGGTTCGGTTTGTCAAACTCTGCAGAGTTTAACATATCCACATGGGCAATAGATCACGATGCCCACAGCTACACTTAAAATACTTGGACCAGTTGTTTATCACACCTAACTCCAGACAAACAAACAAACAAAATCATACCGAATTTCAAAATCTAGTCACTTGGACTTATTATAGAACAGAAAGCATTACAATAATAATCACACAATGTTCGTTATTATAATTTGATTAATCATAAAAATGAATGTACACAAAGTATATGGTTTAGTTACGCATAAAATTTACACATTAACAAATTAAGAGTGCTGGCAAGTTGTTTTAGTTAAAACATATATAGATAATCTATACTTTCAACTAAATACTTGAAATATTGTGACCTTGAGATTTAACTAAATGTTCAAATTCTACATTCTTTCCATGTGACGAATTATTTACACCGATTCACATAAGTTGACAGCATCTTTTTGGGGGTCCAACTCGTGTCCATGTGGACACCCATTCACATATAAGTATGAAGTATTTATATTGTGATGTCAGAAAAAAGTATTTATATCGACAATTTAGTTTTTGGCAGGTGGCCTGTAGCGATGGGATATTCCATAGCACTCGTGCCATATAGTTCCTCAAGTGCTACACCTATATTTTGAACGCTAATTAGAGCCAGTCATAGACGAATTAAAATATATTTATCTTCTGCTTCACTCTAATTAAACTTATAACATCTTACCATCACAATTGATAACCAAAAGATAAAGCAAAAACAAGTTGAGTCTACTAATTAGCCGACACATATCTAGATGATATAGGCGAACTGATGATACAAAATATTCGATTATAAATATTTCCTTATAAAAAGGAAGTTAAGGACATTTTGGACGGCCTTCTTTGGTCTTCCAGTTGTTGTAACAAGGACAGTTTTGCTTGTTGCCGTAAGTGCCTGACGGTACGCAAAGACATTTGCTACAACATTTAAGGCAAAAGAACATGCATGGCTTCTTGTGTGATGTTGCCGAACAACGGTAGTTACACTTCGGTCTGCAATCTACGTGTGAAGTACATCCAAAATAACACCACCACAAAAATAAACAAATCTATATTCATGTGTTTATATAAATTAAAATAGCCAGTCAATAAATAGTACTTTAAGAGATTCTGGTTAATTTCAATAAAACATATCATAATTGTTGTTTGCGTATTATTAATCAATTAGAGATGATCATCTTGTGACTTTAGAATAAACCTTGCTGTAACTACATAGTATTTTTGTTCATACCTTGAGGATGGAATCTGCCACCACCACGAGTAGCCTGTAAAAGAAAGGGCTTCACTTTCAGTATAATCATAGAATTTCACTTCTTCTTTTTGATACAACTAATTATTTTAATCAGGATAGAATGTTTTGACAATGTTTTATGAACATACCTGAACGAGGTTAGAGAGTGACAGTAAAGAGAGAAGAACTAAGAAGAGAAGAGCATATTTAATAGAATTCGCCATTTCTATATCTTGGTTTCAAACGGATGATTTTCAGAACAAAGTGGGTTAAAGATACTTATAGAAAAAAATAATTAGTGGGAATTCGTTCTGAGGAATAAAGTTGATAATCCCCGCGCTCATGCCGTAATTTTGGGGGATTATTAAGTCACTGTAATTGCTAATTCTGTTAACAGAGAATTGAATAAAACATATAATCTTTCATTTTTATTTATGTTATTTTTTTACATGACTATCATTTGCGGAACCTATGATCTCAATATTCTGATAGATCTGAGTTAGAAAATAACATTGCTTATGAAAAGTTATAAACATTTTAATAATTCAGCGACAAAAATGTATGAAAACTGTGAAGTGTAAAAAAACACAAAAATCAAATAGTACAATACTTTGGGTCAAATAGTAGAAGAAAAGGCGAAAAATGCGGCGAGGTTAAAGGCGTGAATGATATTTTGATTTTGAATATATGATCTTTGTGGGGCATTTCTATTGTTCAAATACAATCATATCTTTCTTTTTTCTTTCTTTTAGTTGAACACCATCATATCATATGACAGAAAATTCTATAAAAAGCCTTAATAAATAGACTGGCCCAAATACTCCAAAATTGACGACTACAAAATCTCTTAAAAGACCTCGAAAAAATGATCTGGCCCAAATATTCCCACAAAATAATTTAAAATCACATTGTTATGGGCTATGATACTTTTGAAATTTCAATATGTTATGATCTGATAAAACGATGCCTTAAAGGTTTTTTCCCAACTTAGAAATTAGCAAAATAGTCATTTTAATACTCCTAATCATTTGTTTTTCGAATAAAAAAAAGTAATTCTGTTTCCGGAATAAACACAGTGTTTTTATTTATTTATAAATTCAGAGTATAAAACTCTGTGTTAGTATGCATTGTAATATGTTTTCTCAAGCAGCAACTTTTTGAAAAACAGAGATGTTTCATTTCATGGCGGTGAAGGTAAAAATATGATTCATCATCACTGTAAAAATCTTGTTACAGCACGTTTAAAAAAGCTCTTATTAAACCTTGAGTGTTTAATTAAACAAAAAAAAAGAAAAAAAAACATTCGTCTAAATTAGTTAAATACGGAAAATCTAGTGTGTGTGTATTATAATATGGTAGTATGTCCGTACGTATCTACGACTGGTTGGTGTAGATAGAACCTTACTGAGTGGCTATTTAAGGTAAGATCAAGCTCTCTCTCTTTTTTCTTTTTTTTTTCTATGACGCGAAGGAATAGCGAGAATCGAGAGACGCTAAGTGATTGGTCCTTCGCAGATTCTCCTTGTTCTACCTAGACAGTGAGTGTGCGAGAGAGAATACGAATCGAATCGAATCTTGATTTAGAGAGGAACTAGGGTTTGTCTATTGAAGTTTGGTAGCGATTAGTGAGGAAATGGTATAAGTTAGGGCTTTGTATAATATTCGATTGTAACATGGTGATGATTGCTTAGATGCAAATGTTGAGCTTAATGTTTGTGATTATGTTCTCTTATTCTGTGATTAATGTTGTTAAATTGCATGATTGAATCGTCTGGGTTTGTGTTCTTTAATGTTTTTGCAGTTGGACTAAGAAATCAATTTGGGAGTGTTCTGTTTGTGTATGGTAAGATTGTCTCGAGACTCTGTAGTTAATCTTCTTCTTTTAGCTTATTTTAACGATTGAGTTGTGCAATGTCCATGCTTTAAGATGGTCTAAGAACATAGGATAATGTGATTACATCAAGAATCTTCCTTAGATAGTTACTTCTATTAAGATTATTATAGTAGCTTATGTTGTGTAAGGTAAGATTGTTTCGAGACTCTAGAGTTATCTTCTTCTCTTAGCTTATATTGAGTTGAATGTCCATGCTTTAAGAAGAGAGGATAATGGGATTACATGAAGAATCTTCCTTGGATAGTATTATGAATGTTTAGTTCTTAGTCGATTCTAAGAACAAAAAAGTTGTTAACTTTTCATGTGAAGCTGCTTCCTTTTTTTATTGCTTACATTCTCTCTTTGTTTTTCCTGAAGGCTGATTAAAGAGTTGAGAATCACTCCATTGGTCTGAAAAGTCGTTTTAAATTGGAGTCTGGAACTTGTAATACCTGCTCTGCGCCTTGTCAATCTTGCATGCATTGTAGTAATGGGGGCTTTACCGGTTCAATGTCAGAAGAATCTTCGGATGAAGACTCCCATGGTGTAGTGGCCAGCCAGTGTTCTTTCAACGAGGACGATAGATTGCGTTCTTCTCGCGTTTATACTCTCGGCAACACTACTAGTGAAGCGAGCAATCTGGTTAATTCCACTCTTGATACATCAGCTATGTCTGAAAGTGAGACTGCTGATCCTGAAGGGCAGGAAATTGATGTAAGTAATGCTATTTTGTGGTCCTGTTTCTTTGTGTTCCAATATTTACCTTCATTTCGCAGTAATAGAAATCCCAAGTGTAAATGTTCTCTTTGTTGTTGAGCAGGTGAAAATTTGTGACACTTGTGGAGTTGCGGGTCGTGAGGATTTACTTGCTATCTGCAGCAGATGCAATGATGGTGCAGAACACACGTAAGCCTGCTTCTGATCACGGGAAAAAAAACAAACTAGTTATTTTTCATTGATAGTGATATATTTGCGTTTTCTTATTTTTTTAGCTATTGCATGCGGACAATGCTTAAAAAAGTTCCAGCGGGTGATTGGCTTTGTGAAGAATGCAAGTTTGTTGAGCAAGCAGAAAAGCGGAAGCGAGGTAAATCGAAGAAATAATTTAACATGCTTGATATTAGTGCAAAACATTAGCGAAGCCTGTTTTTGTCTTTCTATCTAACGAATTTGAGTTGAAACATGCAGAAATTAAGAGAAAACAAGAAATTGAGGCAAATTTGAATACACAGACCTCCAGCAAAAGGCCCATAGATAAACCTGAGGCAGCTCCAGATTCTAAAAGACAAGCAGTTGAGGCCCCAACAGGGTCACCCAAAAGACCTGTTCTCCCCAGATTGACCGCTTTTTCCCGGGAAACATTTAAGGACGCAGAGAAGACAACGCGAAAGTTAGCCCATCTCTCATCTTTCAATAGCCACTCTAGTGATGACACAGAAAGCACACGATCTACTGACTCACAGCTCCAGTCTCCTAAAGGTTGGATTTATGATTTTAAAAAATCCCTCAAACTCAATTCTTCCTTGTCTAGGTTCTCTTACTTGGTGATGTTTTTCTTGTAGTATAATATTACCTTGTTATCAGTTTGTGCAGGCTCTCTTTTTAAGTCCAATTCGTTTAATTCTAGACCAAAAGGGAGACCAGTGGATGATGTTATGCCTAAGGAGGGGCTTTCTAGAAAGTTAGGTAGATCAATGTCAACTAGATGCATAGACGTAGTGAGCTCTGGTTGCAATGACTCAAGAGTAAAAGGTTCAAAGCAACTGAACGATCGGAGCACAGAAGCTTACCCTGCGGCTTCCGCAGTCGATCAGAAGCTAATCTCACGTGGCAATTCGTCCAGCTCATATGCAAATAGTGCCCGTGATTGTAAAGAAGGAAGCTTAACAAAGAAAGCTAGAAATCTAAACCGCGTGGAAGATATAGTTGCATCTGGTACAATTTCAACAGTTACTTTTATATGCTTTTTGTTCTGCAAGTGAAAGATTCTTTGCATTTAAAGATATCATGATTGACACCTTGGGATTTTTTTCTCACATATGCAGTGGGGGATAAACATACGAATGAAAAAAGCAAAGACGCTGTTGATACTCGCCGAAGGTCATCTTTAAAAGACCTGCCATCTCAAAAAGGTCAGACGGCCGAGCCTGCTGAGACTTCATGTGCCTCTGGAAGCAGTCTCTCTACCACGCAAAACATTAAGGAGGATATTAATAAGGGCAATAGGTTGCGAGCAGCGGTTGATGCTGCTCTGCGGAAAAAACCTAGCTTTAGCAAGAACCGAGGATTGGAGCAGTCTGATTTGCCGTCAGTGTCTGATGTGGATTCTAGTTGTGATAGGGCTGTTCCAAATCTTCCCTCGAAGGTGCCTATCGTGAGAGATTGGCCTGTGGGATTGCAAGGAAGGCATCCAAATTTACAGACAGACAAGCAGTTGATTGCAGTAAATAGAAAACAGTCTACACTCGCTGCTGCTGATGCAATGGCTGCTCCTCAATCTGTAGAGCCTGCAGTTCATTTACATTCTGTAAAGCCGGTCATGAGAGATTTGCCTGTTGGCTTGCAAGGAGGGCATCCAAATTCACCGACAGACAAGCAGAAGACTGCAGTAAACAAAAAGCAGTTTCCACTCGCAAGTGCTAATGCAATGGCAGCTTCTCAATCTGTAGAGCCTGCAGTTTCTTTACCTTCTGTAAAACCTGTCATGAGTGATTTGCCTGTGGTTGACCCATCTGTTCTGTCGACAACCTCAGCCATCCCAGAGCATGAATACATTTGGCAGTATGGTTTTCCTTCCTTTTCGTGAAGATACACTTTTCTGGTTTTATTGTTCTGTAGATAAACATTATATTTTCTTTGCCAGGGGGGACATGGAGGTGCAGAAAAGCAGAAATCTATCAGCAATGCATTATGGAATGCAAGCATATCTATCAACATTAGCATCACCTAAGGTTGCTGAAGTGGTGAACCAATTTTCAGTAAAAGTTACCTTGAAGGAAGTACCCAGGCTAAGTACGTGGCCTTCGCAGTTTCAAGATAGAGGTGCTCAGGAAGGCCATGTGGCTCTTTTCTTCTTTGCCAAGGACATTGAGAGGTGATTGCATATCGTTGTGTTTTATTTGACATGGTTGTTCATGTTTTGGTTTCTTCAATGCTTTATTTCCTAACCCCCTGACAAAACGTAATTGTTGCCTATTACCCACCCACAGTTATGAGAAATGTTACAAGCCCCTGGTAGATAACATGATCCAGAAAGACTTAGCTCTAAAGGGAAGCCTCAAGGGTGTTGAGCTTTTGATTTTTGCGTCCAATCAACTTCCTCAGAACTGCCAGCGTAAGAACTCGTTACATCGTGAACATAAGCTTGTTGCACATTTTACTGTTCTCAGTAGGGTTTAACTTCTGTATTAAATGTTTGAGATCCCAATGTCTTAAATTGCTTGCTTTCAAAGTTTTATAGCTGTTTCTTCCACTGAGGAGCATGTATAGCTCTCTGATAAGTTTCAAAAATGTT
This sequence comes from Eruca vesicaria subsp. sativa, assembly GCA_932364175.1. NCBI lineage: Eukaryota > Viridiplantae > Streptophyta > Magnoliopsida > Brassicales > Brassicaceae > Eruca > Eruca vesicaria. Next base: position 25,494 of record CAKOAT010117821.1, on the reverse strand, counting down.
ACACCGATGATTTCAAGGTTCCGTCTGAATGTAAGGCCTGATTATATATGTACGTGTCTAAAGCTTAGAGGTGCTATGTCCTTCGCGTTTGCAGGTTGGAACATGTTCTTTTTCCTTTGGGGTGTATTTCGAGGAAGTGGTCCACTCAAGAACAAACCTCTTCCGGCGTCTAATGTTTTGCCAAATATGGGGAAAGTGTTTTCTACAAGTACAATAGAGACCTCAATTGACCGCCCATCGAGCAGAATGCAATCGTCCATGAAGGTTGGTTCTTCTAGTCCTCGAACACACCTACCATCCGTCTCTCGCCTTCTATATCATCTCTAGTTATACGGTTCTTTTCTGAATCACATAAACCGTTTATTTTTCTGCTCTAGTTAGATAAATATCTTGCGTTTGATCTGTTTTAGTCAAGTGTGTTTAAGACTGTTTTAGAGAGTTGCTAGGTTTATCTAAACAGCGTGCAATTATTTGATGGATTCATGGGTTTGAACAGGAGAATGGTAAAGAGAGTGAAGCGGACGGTGGAGTTAGTGGAGCGGTGGAAGAAACTGAGGAAGGAGAGATAGGTCTTAGCCCTCACTTTAGAAAGGAGAAGATTTCAGATAACGGTAAGGGTGTGTTTTCGGCTGTAATGAGGCACTAACAGGAAACAGAATAAATTCTTAGCTGTGTTCATGAATCGTTTGTTATTGGAATTGACAGGGCCTAGGAGAGTAAATTCATCTGACATGAACCAGAAAGTAAACATGGATGATCTGAATGGTGTAGAGTTGTGTGAAGGACCAGCGAATAAAAAGCTGAAGACAAGCACAGGAGTAGAAACCGAATGTAACATATTCAGGAGAGATACATCTGGTGGTCCCCGTCCCCGTGAGGAGGAAAATGTGATCAAGAAGAATACAGATGCAACTGAAAGGATCGTGTTCCCTTTGGATTTGAATGATGGAAAGGAAGACGATGTTGAAATGGTAGAAAATAATCCCAGAGCACAAGGCAATGACAAGAACAAAAGAAGATCACTCGGTATGGTACCAAATCTTGAGCTGGGTCTAGGAGAGGATGAAACTACAACAACCACAGGAATCGTCTTGCCCTTCATGGCTGGACCAAGCGCCACTGAAAAGCATAGAAGTAGCAGTAGCCAGAAACCACAAGAAGACAATGCAGTTTCTCTCTCACTATCCTTATCCTTCTCATCCCTGGAAAAGGAACAACAACAGCAGAATCAGAGACGAGTGTCTGGATGGGAATACAAGAAGCAGAATGTGAATACTCCTATGTTTCTCTTCAGAAACTTCCCTGACAGATCCTCTTAGGGTCCTTAGTTCTTAGGGATAACAGTATCATCAAGCGACATGGGGAGAGAGAGTATATGCAGTAGCTTTGGATCATCTGTTCATATAAATGAACCTTCTTTTAGTTTGGTCTTTTGGTTTCCTGAAAAAGACCCAACCAAACCAGGACTCGCAACAGCTTTGTACATATGAAGGCGATGGGAAAAAGACAGATGAGAAGTGTGTGTTGTCTATTAGACTATTAGTAAACTCTCTATTTTTCTCATGTTCTTTATAGATATTAGCATACAAGTGAGCAGCTGACAAGTTTATTCATACATTCATAGCTTTCACAATTTGATGCCTGAGTGGAATCACTTGCAAGTTCAGAAAAATCAAGTGGAATCAGAATTGATGTTATTACATGACACTGGAGGGGATTTGTTCTGTTGATAAACCAAAAGTGAAATAAAACCGGATTGGTTAAACTGAGTTTAACCGGTTGCCTCTTCGTGCTATCGGCTATCCATCTTCAATCAACGTTACACCTAACAAATAAAATTATCTTCTTCTCAGCCTAATAACTCTTCTTCCTGATTGCAAAAAAATAAAGAAAATAAACTGAAAAGGATACAAAATCAAAGAGAAACCACAGATTCGATTTGATATTTTGCTGTCGAAATTCTTTTTTTTTTTTTCTGGGGAAAAAAATAAAAGGTTTCAGTATTTCCTCTGTCATTAGTTTGATTTTTCCAAGGCAACAAAAAAAAAAAAATCTGAAGTCGTTTTTCCCATTTATTATTTGCTTTTTAGTCTTCAATGAGATGATGTATAGAGAGATTCTTCCTCTGTTCGTCTTTGCTTCAGATGGAAGATAACAATTCTCCCAAGGTACAATTTTTTTTTCTGTTCTATCACTGATGATTACTGGGTTTGATTTGGCTATAGTTGTTTATGTAATATCAGTCTTGTTTGTCATATAAAGTTAAGATTTTTCTGAAAAATTCTTGTAATGTTGAGTAGTGAAAGAAATGATATTCATAGGTGATTCTTTGTTGTTATAGATTAGATTGTTTCTTGAATTGATTGCTTGCTAGAAAATATGAGTGATCATCACTAACATGAATTTTATTTACTCATGTTTTTCTATGAGGAAGGATTACTATAAGATTCTAGAAGTTGATTATGATGCAACTGAGGAGATGCTCAAACTGAGTTATCGGAAGCTTGCTTTGGTTAGTAATTATAAACTCAAATTAGTTCATTTTGGTTTTAGTTCTAGAATTTGATTAGTAAAAGTGTTTTTGAGATTCTCTTGCCATAATGCAGAGGTGGCATCCTGATAAGCACAATGGTGATACTGTGGCTACTTCAAAGTTTCAAGAGATAAACGAAGCTTATAACGGTAAACTCCTTTTTATATATAGGTTCACTTTTATTTGGCTTTGTATCTTTGGACTTTGGATCACTTGTTGAATGGATTAAGCTGCTTCAAAATATTAAGCTTCAACTTCTGTTTTCATTAAAGTTATACTCTTACGTTTGCTTTGGATTAATTAGTAGTTAGTACATCGATATCATAATATAGTTTTCTTTGGTTTCTTATCCTTGCAGTGCTAATGGACCCAGCTTTACGTTTTGAGTATGATCTAACCGGTATCTACGAGATTCACAAGTATACATTGCGGGTATGAAACGTTTGTTACATTTTTAGATATCTAAAATCTGTTTTGACTCCTCACATTATTAGTATTTTGAGATATTTGTTGATATTAACGTGTAGGAATATCTGGCTAGATTTAAGGGACTGATACTCACTTGCAATGGACTAGGCATCAGTCACTCCTCATCACCATGGTATACCTCTCTTTTAACTCAAACATTTTGTTGCTAAAGACTTCTTTATCCAAACCAAACATTTTGAAATGTGCAGGACACAACAATTGGCCGAAGGCAATAGCAAGGCAGATGAGCAAGGTTTCGATCTGGTTTACTCCTTTTTCTTGCTCTACACCGATGGCTCGTTAATTCCATTACCTATCAATATTAGCTTTGATGCAATTCTGTCTCACTTCTTACATTTTCTTTAACAGGATACTACTGTGTCAACTGAAGCAGAATCAGAGCTTAAGTAAACATTTGATCTTGAAACTCAAAAGGCATTAATATTCAGTCTCCACAGATTTTGATCAAGAGCTGTAATACAGAGGTGTGTATGCCTTATGTCCACCCCCATTCGACGATATAACAGCTTTTGCAGGATGTTGTGTGTTTTTTGAAATTTGATGGTATACGCAATAAGAAGAAACATTGTGTCTAATCAATGCTTAACCTTCATAGATTAATCATCTGAGTTAAGCCTTTACTGTGTTGTATTATATCATTCATGGATTGTACTTTGTATACATAAAAAGTGACATACGCATATCACGAAAAATTAGCAAGGTTTTATCATCATACAAGTGTATTTCTCTGATTAATAAACTAAACTAATAGAAATAAATATTAAAATCTGTATTGTGAAACATCATTTATCATTTGTAAATTGTAAAAGAGTATAAATATTAAATATAATGGTTTCAGAAAAAGAACAGCAGAGTGAAGTGATCACTAAACAAAAGGTTGAAAAGATTTCTAAAGCAACTTTTTGTGTTCATTTTCACTTCGTCCATTGAATGTGCACAAAAGTTTCAACGAGTCATGCTTTGTGTCCACCATCCAATGTGCTTCACAGTTCACAGTTCACAATTCACAAAGTTTTTTATTGCTTTTCTTTTTTTTTCCATTGTGGTTTTACACGAAACTAATTACATGCAAGTAACCTTTATCTTTCACAAAAAAAATTTTAATTATAAAAGCCTACCTGTAGTTTACACTCAGAAATTTGTAAATAAAATATCTTTTTTTTGGTGGGTAACAAAAAGAAATATCATAGGATTACTATATTATTTTCTGATTCAATCATGGATGAATTAGATATTGTAAGATTATTATAATTGTTTTTAAAAAGTTGCTAGGAAAGGCACTTTTGATTTACTTTAAAGTTTAAACCAAACTTTTATTACTTTACTTTATAGCTAAAAAATCAAAATATCTCAGGTAAGGTAAGAAGATGTACGGTGCACTTGTACTGCAGCCACGGAAGATAATTCCAAAGTGGAACAAAACAAATTACCTTTAGCTTTTGTTGTGGGTTGTCCACTGTCTAATCATGTTCACCTTTCTTTTTTTCGTCTTCTCTCTGTCAATCAAACCAAATATTTACATGCCTATGTTCTTCCATATATCTGAATATATAAGTTTTATATTCTTAAATCATTCAAAAGAATTCACTTTTGAATTTCCAAAACTAAAGAAAAACCAACAAATGAGTGAGCTATCATCCACCCCATAATAATACCACTATTTTACTTGTTTGAAATACATATTTCTGTTTGACAAAACAAAAAAAAACATATTTCTAAATACAAAACTTTTAGAAGAACGTTCTCTTGTCTAACTATTTTCCAAATAATATAAAGGTTAAATAAAGAATGGCAACTTGGCTGTAATGTGTGGTGATGCTACATTCTGCATCCACACGTAATCTCAAACACACCAGCTTCTCACGCCAATTATTGTTATATTTTTGGTTCTATATGCCCAAAAAAGATTGAATGGGTTACTAAAGACTTTTAAAGCATAATATAATGTTTAATTTAAATTCTTTTTGTTTGTTTCTCAACCTTTATGACATATGATATGTTGTATGATGTATATGATACGGCATTTGCTGCACTTGTCAATTTAGTGAGCCGAGTGGGCCTCCTCTGATTATTTTGATATTCACATATGGTAACCAGCTAAACACAACTCTCTTCTTCTTTTTGTCCACAACACAATCAGATATTCGTCCCAGCCAAACATATTTTATGATATGCTGTATGATGTATATGGTACGGCATTTGCTGCACTTGTCTATTTAGTGAGCCGAGTGGGCCTCCTCTGATTATTTTCTCATTCACATATGGTAACCAGCTAAATACAACTCTCGCTTTTTTTCGTCCACAACACAACTTTTTGATTCTAGTTCCACCATAACCAAAACATTTGAGTAAGATTTTGGTGTCAAAAGGTCCCCTTATTAGATATTTACAGAACAAGATAAATGATGAAACACTCTAATTGGCACATATTTATATATCTATATATCTATATATATATTTAAATTAATATCTATGAATTATTGATATTTATAAACCAAAATTATAACTATGATTAACCATGTCTTTTAATGTCATTAAGAAAAATACTTATTTGGGTTGACACTCTTATTATACATGCAACCACAGAAAAATAGAAAGCATATTTAAGTCATATGTATCTTGCAAGTTATAACTAGCAATTTTATTTGTCCAAAAAAAAACTAGCAATTTTATACTACTATAAAAATATTATTAATTATATGTAGAAAAAAAAAACAAATTTGGAGAAATAAAATAAACAAAAGAATACAATCAGCAGAACAGAGGAGGAAATCCACTACTATATAAACGCGTCATCGGCTTAACCAAATATTCACACCCCTAAAAATCAGAGATTCCATTATTCATACTCCTCTCTCTCTCTGTTATTACGATTCTGATTCTATTTTTTTCTCTCAACGATGGGCCACGAACCAATGGCGACAGAGACAACGCTCGTGTTCTCATACGGAACCCTAAAGAGAGGTTTCTCCAACCACGTCCTGATGCAAGATCTGATCCGATCTGGCGACGCTTCTTTCAAAGGAGTCTACCAAACCTTAGACAAATATCCTCTCGTATGCGGACCCTACCGTGTCCCTTTCCTCCTCAACAAGCCTGGATCCGGTCAACGCGTCACGGGAGAGCTTTACGCTGTTTCTCCACGCGGTTTATCCCGTCTCGACGAGCTTGAAGGGATCAGTCGTGGACATTACGTCAGACAACAGATCCGTCTCTTGAAGGAAGGAGAGGAAGGAGATCTTGAAGCAGAGGAGTCGTGCGTGGTGGAAGCGTATTATGCGCATAAGAGCTATGAGGAGGAGCTTTGGGAGAGGAATAGAAGGAGGTCGTTTGGCGCGTATACGGAGAAGGAAGCGCGTGGTTATGTGAAGCGGAATGATAGGCCGCAGCATCTTACCTTCTTGGATCATATCCGTATTTTCGTTTCTTCTCCATGTGACTGATTTTAATTTTTTTTCTTTTCATCTATCGGAAAAGAAAAAAAAGATTAGTTATTATTATTACATATTTTATAGGTCCCACCGGTCCGTCCGTAGTCCGTACAACGGTTGTCGTTCTGTGATTGTTGTTTGGATGTAAAACATTATAAGTCCTCTATCTCAATAACAGGTTGTCTTATGTTCTGTTTCGGAATCGAATCTGTGTTTGTTGTCTATAATAAATGACTCGTGTAGTCGATTTATCTGATAACAATTTTTAAGATCTAATGGGATCATAAATTGAAATTTTAGACTAATCATTCCTCTACGATATGTAAATTTTGATGTCATTCACTGCGCAAACTAGATAAAAACCAACTTGCAAATGTTTTAAATTAAACAACTAAAGTAGGTGTAAAGTCTTTCGGTGACTCGTGACAATGTTGATAATATTTGAAGAGCCCAATTATTTGAACTGAAAACTTTTAATACTACCACTTGCGTTTTCATGTGGCTTATAACATTAACATAATTCCAAGATTTCAGATAGTCAAGAAACAACTAGCCATGGTCATGTCACTACATCCGCGCAAAAAGAAGAAAAACTGTACATTTTTGTTTGACAAAAGTTTTCTAACATAGAATTTTTAGCTGGTCTAGTACTTTTCTAAATTCTTGACCAAGTACAGTTGACAAACATAGCAAGTTTGAGATTTTGCTCATGATGCAGCATAGAATACTATTAACCAAGAATGCTACTTAATGATATTTGTATCGTCATTAAGAGATGCGCCAGATAGAATAAGTTTTGGGCGTTTAGATTCTAACTGTAACCAATGAAGTAACTGCCCAGCCCAAATCTCGGCTCGGTTTGGGACTATATTTGTGGGCCGACCCAGATACTACTCAGACAACATGTTTACAACAAGTAGACCAAAGAAAATATCATATAACAGAAAGATTTTGATTGAACTTTGAGTTGATTTTAACAAATCCAAAAGCTATTAGATAGATTTAGTCTTGAAGCCATAGGTAGTCATACCGTAGGGCCTATACAAAAGACTTTCCGTACTTAAGAAGATTGGTAAGAAAATCCATTTTGATCATGCGTTTGCGGTTGACTTGAAGCAAGTCTCATCGCTAGTAGAGTAAACGCAGCCATCGTTCGAGAGCTGTTCCAATGCTTCCCTGCCATTAGATATTTTACAGAGACCAATCAGTTCTTGTCAAGAAAGATAACATTGTTTATGTTGTAACTTTATCAATGAGAGGGAGATGTGAGAAAGAATGAAGAGAGAGATATACTTGACTTGTTGCAGCGGAATCCTGAGCTCGCGGGCAATCACATCGCAGTGAACTCCAGCTTCAGATCTACTGTTAGATTCAAAAAAATATATAACCAAATATCAAACTCACGTTAGATGAGTGATTGAGAGAAAGAGAAAATCCAACGGAAGAAGTTGAGTTTCAGATATCAATACACTATTACACTTAACACTAACTCAAGAACAACAATCTTATGCAACAATTCAGATTGAAACATCGGCAACGAGGCTTATAATTGTGGTATGTTGAATATGTTCTACTTAAAACACTTAACTAGGCTGGCTCATAGAGATTTCCGTGGTTGATATGCTCATTTAGAAACCAAAGTCTAATCAAGAGTATTGAAAGTTGAATTGATGATCTCCTTTGGGGATATTAGAAGAACTTACAGGTGTATAGGTCGATTGAGGTAATTTAAGACTGTCTGCCTTACGCCATGCATTGGGTCGTTGAACTGGTTCGAGAACTGAAAAAAAAAAAGATTTTTCGATGACTGCAGAGGGACACACAAAAGCATATCCAAATTTAACTTCAAGATTGGATCTCTGCCTATTACCTGATTAGATGGGCCGGTCTGGAATGGCCTTGCAGGCGTGGGCGTTGTTGAAGGCATTTGAGGCATAGGAGTTTCAGTAGCCTGAGTAACAGAACCACCCTGAAGTAGTTGAGGTTAGTATTAATAAGTTTTAGGCTTTAGAACAAAGCTTGAAACAATGATGACGGATAGGCTTATACCCGTGGCTTAGTGTTGTACATGTGAACATAAATACACTCGGTAAAGTGGTGTACAATCTCATTGAAGTCAGTGACAGGCCTGGAAGCATATTATTAGACGTGAGCACAAATATTTCAGGTTCAGCGAGTTCAGTTACTTGGATAAAGAAGAATATAATATGCAACATTTTAAGCCACAGAAATATCATATAGATAAAACAGAAATCTCAAAACTAACAAGCCAAAGTGATATGGTTTACTAAAGCAAAGTATCTCATGGACTGATCGAGTATGTCAAGGGAAGAAATGTACCTAACTGAGAAAACATTCATAGATCGCTTTCCCTGGAAGCTTTTCAGGTGTCCATGTAGGCGAACATACATTCCTAGCCTGCAAAAGATGTAGACTATTCAGAATTCGACACCAAACCAAATCAAAGAATCAACAAGTGTTCAGCAGAAATATACCTGACTGCTTCCATTTCTTCAGTTTCTTGACGTTCATGACACCTGCAAATTATTGTTCACTATGCATTAGCAAGACATAGTTGTTCCCTTATGACAGCATAGAGTTACACGAGAAAACTGAGGCACTTACCATCTGATACACTCAACACAGCCAGTACCATCATCTATAACAAAATCCACCTGAGTGATTCTGTTCTCCATCCTAGAAACTCGCCCAACAATTGCAACCTAAACACACACCACACAAAGCTCAAATCCTTAGCTCAATAAACATCAAATCTACAGCAGAAACATACTTGATACCAAGCTCAAGATCACCAAAGTAGAGAATCTACATATGTACGTTATACTTGACTTAACTTGACTCAATAGACTCCAAATTTAACCGTTAATAGCCAAATACGCAGCAACAAAATAGCACGAGGGCTTAATATCTAAACAAACAAACAAACAAGAGTAACAGCTGAAGAAGAAAAAGAGCTTACAGTGTTGATATCAACGCCGTCAATGGAGAAATTCGATTCACCATTGGTTGAAACACTGTTCAATTGCTTCAACGTCAGGGGAAGCAATGTACGTGCATCCCGATTCTGCAAAACATACCAAAACTCAATACATCGCCACTAATTCTCCCGAGAAACCACTGGAAACGGATATAATCTAATAAGTATAGAGCACCGAAAATCGAATAATAATCTAAAGCGCAATCGATAGATTTCAAACCTTGAAAGCAGAAGAGGATTCAGGCGCTTGCGCAGTTGATTGAGAAGGCATGAAACCGCCGCCGGCGAAAGCGGCGTTACCGTCAAACTCGCCTGCGTACATGATTTATTAGATTCTCTCTCGGAACCCTAATGGGACGCCCGTCGCTTCAGTGGAAGTGATTCGAAACAGCGCTTGAAGAATCTGGAAAAAAAATTCTCTGCATTTAGGGCTTAAATAATAATAATTATTAACTAATTAATGGTAATTGCAGTATATAGTTCCCGCCAGAAGTTTTCCCCATTTCCCCGCGATATTTTGAATATTTTCGAATGTGATATATAAATATATTCAATTTCCTTAACTACCGTAATTATACAGTGAAACATTTATAAATTAATAATGTTGGGAATACATCAAACCTATTATTTTTTTTTATTAATTTATAAAAACTATTAATTTATCGATATATATATTGAATAAAAAATTCAATTTAGGACTATAAAATTATATTATTTTATAGAGAATTTTTAGTGTATATTAATTTATAAAATATTAATTTAAAAAGATTATACTGTATATTTGACACACAATTGTAAAAGCTACATGCTTTAGTACATATAGTTCGAAGCAGAGTTTTTAAAAGTACATATAGTTCGAAGCAGAGTTTTTAAAACCCAATCGAGCCGGAAATATTTGGGTCATGGATCAATGTGATTCAATCGGATTTGAATATCCATACTATGTTAGTGTATGATGCATCTATGCAATAAAAGAAAAAAATCATATTTTCTTATTTATTTTGAAATATGTAGGCTAACCCCTACGAAAATACTCAATTTTCTGATAAATACTATCTATAATATTTAATCTCTTTAGTTTTATTTGAAAATAACTACTCACACTCTAATATTATATATATGTACGGTAAGCTTATTTTCATGGTACATGGGCATCATTTCGAAGTAATTTATTTAAACTTAATATACCACCTAATAAGTTGACTAATCCCTATAAAATATCTATTTTTTAGAGAAACGAAAACATCTAAGGTTTTAAACCTCTTTAATATTCATACTATGTTAGTGCATGATGCATCTATGCAATAAAAGAAAAATATCATATTTCCTTATTTATCTTGAAATATGTGGGCTAACCCCTACGAAAATACTCAATTTTCTGATAAATACTATCTATAATATTTAATCTCTTTAGTGTTATTTGAAAATAACTAATCACACTCTAAATTTATATATATGTATGGTAAACTTATTTTCATGGTATATGGGCATCATTTCGAATTTTGCATTAAGTAATTTATTTAAACTTAATATACCACCTAATAAGTGGACTAATCCTATAAAATCTCTATTTTTTAGAGAAACTGAAACATCTAAGGTTTAAAACCTCTTTAATATTCATACTGTGTTAGTGCATGATGCATCTATGCAATAAAAGAAAAATATCATATTTTCTTATTTATCTTGAAATATATGGGATAACCCCTACGAAAATACTGAATTTTCTGATAAATGCTATCTATAATATTTAATCTCTTTATTGTTATTTAAAATAATTAATTACACTCTAAATTTATATATATGTATGATAAAATTATTTTCATGGTAGATGGGCAACATTTCGAATTTCTCATTAAGTAATTTATCTAAACTTCATATATCACCTAATAAGTGGACTAATCCCTACAAAATCTCTAATTTTAGAGAAACAGAAACATTTAAGGTTTAAAACCTCTTTAATATTCAAACTATGTTAGTGCATGATGCATCTATGCAATAAAAGAAAAATATCATATTTTCTTATTTATCTTGAAATATGTGGGCTAACCCCTACGAAAATACTGAATTTTCTGATAAATGTTATCTAAAATATTTAATCTCTTTAGTGCTTTTTAAAAATAATAATCACACCTTAAATTTATATATATGTATGGTAAACTTATTTTCATGGTACATGGGTATCATTTCGAATTTCTCATTAAGTAATTTATTTAAACTTCATATACCACCTAATAAGTGGACTAGTCCCTATAAAATCTCTATTTTTTAGAGAAACGTAAACATCTAAGGTTTTAAACCTCTTTAATATTCATACTATGTTAGTGCATGATTCATCTATGCAATAAAACAAAAATATCATATTTTCTTATTTATCTTGAAATATGTGGGTTAACCCGTACGAAAATACTAAATTTTCTGATAAATACTATTTATAATATTTAATCTCTTTAGTGTTATTTGAAAATAACTAATCACACTCTAAACTTATATATATGTATGGTAAACTTATTTTCATAGTATATTGGCAATCATTTCTAATTTTTCATTAAGTAATTTATTTAAACTTCATATACCACCTAATAAGTGGACTAATCCACATAAAATATTAATTTTTTAGAGAAACGGAAACATCTAAGGTCTTAAACCTCTTTAATATTCATATTATGCCATTGCATGATGCAGCCATGCAATAAAACAAAAATATCATATTTCTTATTTATCTTGAAATATGTGAGTTAACCCCTACGGAAATACTGAATCTTCTCATAAATGTTATCTATAATATTTATTATTAAGTGTTATTTAAAAATTACTAATCACACTCTAAATTTATATATATATGTATGGTAACTTATTTTCATGGTAGATGGACATCATTTCTAATTTTTAATTAAGTAATTTATTTAAATTTCATATATCACCTAATAAGTGGACTAATCCCTACAAAATCTCTATTTTATAGAAAAACAGAAACATCTAAGATCTTAAAACTCTTTAATATTCATATTATGTTAGTGCATGATGCATCTAAGCAATAAAACAAAAATATCATATTTTCTTATTTATCTTGAAATATGTGGGTTAATCCCTAAGAAATAACTGGATTTTTTGATAAATACCATCTATAATATTTAATCTCTTTAGTGTTTTTTAAAAATAACTAATCACAACCTAAATTTATATATATGTATGGTAAACTTATTTTCATGGTACATGGGCATCATTTCGAATTTTTCATTAAGTAATTTATTTAAACTTCATATACCACCTAATAAGTGGACTAATCCCTATAAAATCTCAATTTTGTAGAGAAACGGAAACATCTAAGGTCCTAAACCTCTTTAATATTTATACTATGTTAGTGCATGATGCATCTATGCAATAAAAGAAAAATATCATATTTTCTTATTTATCTTGAATATGTGGGCTAACCCCTACGAAAATACTAAATTTTCTGATAAATACTATCTATAATATTTAATCTCTTTAGTGTTATTTGAAAATAACTAATCACACTCTAAATTTATATATAGGTATGGTAAAAAATTATTTAAGGTAGATGGGCATCAATTCTAATTTTTCAGTAAATAATTTATTTAAACTTCATATACCACCTAATAAGTGGACTAATCCTTATAAAATCTCCATTTTTTTAGAGAAACGGAAACATCTAAGGTCTTAAAACTCTTTAATATTCATACTATGTTAGTGCATGATGAATCTATGCAATAAAATAAAAATATCATATTTTCTTATTTATCTTGAAATATGTGGGTTAACCCCTACGAATATACTGAATTTTCTAATTAATACTATCTAAATATTTAATCTCTTTAGTGTTATTTGAAAATAACTAATGACACTCTAAACTTATATATATGTATGGTAAACTTATTTTCATAGTATATTGGCAATCATTTCTAATTTTTCATTAGGTAATTTATTTAAACTTAATATACCCCCTAATAAGTGGACTAATCCCTACAAAATCTCTATTTTTTAGAGAAACGGAAACATCTAAGGTTTAAAACCTATTTAATATTCATACTATCTTAGTGCATGATGCATCTATGCAATTAAAGAAAAATATCATATTTTCTTATTTATCTTGAAATATGAGGGCTAACCCCTACAAAAATACTGAATTTTCTGATAAATGCTATCTATAATATTTAAGCTCTTTATTGTTATTTAAAAATAACTAATTACACTCTAAATTTATATATATGTATGACAAACTTATTTTCATGGTATTTGGGCAACATTTCGAATTTCTCATTAAGTAATTTATTTAAACTTCATATACCACCTAATAAGTGGACTAATCCCTACAAAATCTCTATTTTTTAGAGAAACGGAAACATCTAAGGTCCTAAACCTCTTTAATATTCATACTATGTTAGTGCATGATGCATCTATGCAATAAAACAAAATATCATATTTTCTTATTTATCTTGAAATATGTGGGTTAATCCCTAAGAAATAACTGGATTTTTTTTTGATAAATACCATCTATAATATTTAATCTCTTTAGTGTTTTTTAAAAATAACTAATCACAATCTAAATTTATATATATGTATGGTAAACATATTTTCATGGTACATGGGCATCATTTCAAATTTTTCATTAAGTTATTTATTTAAACTTCATATACTACCTAATAAGTGGACTAATCCCTATAAAATATCCATTTTTTAGAGAAACGGAAACATCTAAGGTCTTAAAACTCCTCAATATTCATACTATGTTAGTGCATGATGCATCTATGCAATAAAATAAAAATATTATATTTTCTTATTTATCTTGAAATATGTGGGCTAACCCCTACAGAAATACTGAATTTTCTGATAAATGCTATCTATAATATTTAATCTCTTTAGTGTTCTTTTAAAATAACTAATCACACCCTAAATTTATATATATGTATGGTAAACTTATTTTCATGGTACATGGGAATCATTTCGAATTTATCACTAAGTAATTTATATAAACTTCATATACCACCTAAAAAGTGAACTCATCCCTATAAAATCTCTATTTTTTTAGAGAAACGGAAACATCTAAGGTTTTAAACCTCTTTTATATTCCTACTATGTTAGTGCATGATGCATCTATGCAATAAAACAAAAATATCATATTTTCTTATTTATCTTGAAATATGTGGGTTAACCCCTACGAAAATACTGAATTTTCTGATAAATACTATCTATAATATTTAATCTCTTTTGTGTTATTTNCTTGAAATATGTGGGTTAACCCCTACGAAAATACTGAATTTTCTGATAAATACTATCTATAATATTTAATCTCTTTTGTGTTATTTGAAAATAACTAATCACATTCTAAACTTATATATATGTATGGTAAACTTATTTTCATGGTACATGGGCATCATTTCGATTTTTTCATTATGTAATTTATTTAAACTTCATATACCACCTAATAGGTAGACTAATCCCTATAAATTCTTCATTTATTAGAGAAACAGAAACATATAAGGTCTTAAACATCTTTAACATTCATACTATGTTAGTGTATGATGCATCTATGCAATAAAAGAATAATATCATATTTTCTTATTTATCTTGAAATATGTGGGCTAACCCCTACGAAAATACCGACTTTTTCTTATAAATGCTATCTATAATATTTAATCTCTTTAGTGTTTTTTTTAAAATAACTAATCACACCCTAAATTTATATATATGTATGGTAAACTTATTTTCATGGTACATGGGCATCATTTCGAATTTTTCCTTAAGTAATTTATTTAAACTTCATATACCACCTAAAACGTGGACTAATCCCTATAAAATCTCCATTTTTTAGAGAAACGGAAACATCTAAGGTTTTAAACCTCTTTAATATTCATACTATGTTAGTGCATGATGCATCTATGCAATAAAAGAAAAATATCGTATTTTCTTATTTATCTTGAAATATGTGGGCTAACCCCTACGAAAATACTGAATTTTCTGATAAATGGTATCTATAATATTTAATCTCTGTAGTGTTTTTTTTTTTAAAATAACTAATCACTCCCTAAATTTATATATCTATACTATTATTTGCGAAGTGATTTTTCGCAACGGAGCTCTCACGTTAAAAGTTAGACTGGTTAATATCGTTTATACCCTTAATGAATAATTAAAATTTTCAATATATAATTAAATATAAATAAAAAACGAATTTCAATTGATTTTAGATTTATCTTTATCTAAAACTATTTTATATTGGGTTATAAAGTCTTTATTAACCTTAAAAAATAATTATATTAGTTAATATATAGTTAATTATAAATTAAAAAACGAATTTCATATATTTGATAATATCCTTATTTAAAAAATTATATTATGATTATCAACCTTGAAAAATAATTCTATTTGTTAATATATAATTAATTCTAAATTAAAAACGAATTTCATGAATTTGATAATTATCCTTGTCTAACTTTTTTATATTATGTTATAAAGTCTTTATTAACCTTGAAAAATAATTATATTTGTTAATATATATTTAATTATGAAAAAATCAATTTGCAAAGAGTATATGTATAGATAATTTATATTGTGTTATCCAAAACATTACTAAAGTTAATTTTATTATACTTCTTTTTGTTATGTCTAGAAAACATATTAATTTAT
>CAKOAT010117710.1:71336-128431 GCA_932364175.1 Eruca vesicaria subsp. sativa | reverse complement strand
ATAGCACCGACTTTTTCGCAGACATTAATCTTAATAATTAATTAGTTTTCTTATGTAATTTGAATATATATTTTTATTATGTTTTGGATATATTAAGTTAAATTTCTTTTCGAAATGAATGATTTTTAATTAAATATTAAATTTCGTAAATTAAAAATTTTAAATTTGTGGATTTTAAAAGTGATTTTTTATTATATCTCTAGAGGTTATTTGGTCGTATTAAATAAATTAAATTGAAGTTATCTGGTCGTACGTTTTACGACCAAGTTGTGTCCAGTATTCAAGAATCGAGGTAATGTGGTCGTACACGTTACCTCTATTTAAATACTATTTTACTTCGAATTTTGCTTCCACTTTACTACCAAGTTTTACGACCACATAACATCCAACGGATTGGACGTAACTTTACGTCAACTCCACATCCAGAGTACAACCACTCCCTTTACGTTTGGATTACGACCAATATCTTTAGTCGTAATTATTAAGTCCACATTACGACCAAAACTTTATTACGACGGGCTATTTACGACTAAACGGTATTCGTTGTTGTGTGGTCGTAAAAGTCGATTTACTACCAAATTACCTCTATATATGTGGTCGTTATGCCCGCGTTTTCTTGTAGTGATTTTACATAAATATATTTTTAAATATTTACCTAAAATATTATTATTTAAATTATTTTTCCATAAATTCCAAATCATTAATTAAAATTGGTATCTATCAATAGCTACCCACATGCATTTTGAAAATTATGGATAAAAAACATATACTTTCATGATTTATCAGAAAAAAAAAAACGAGCATGACAATTTACAAAATCTCTATATTCTTCTAAATTTTGGCCCATACAATTTACAAAGGAATTAATGCAGAAGCGATTGGTCTCACAATAGTAAAAAATTGATAATAAGGAAGAATACGAAGATGGGTCATGTTTGTAACATCCCGCTCCCCTGAGTCTGATATGGGGTTAATAGCATGAAGTTATGGGTACGCGTCTACTCATTTTAGACCTACAAGTGTGTTCCATTACTGGTCTCATGAGTCATCGGATACATAACCTTCTGTGAAGTATCAATCGAACAATATCCATCACTTCTATATACAGTCCTGCACACAAGAAAATGAAAAAGAAGGGCATGAGTAAATGAGTTACTCAATGAAGCGGTTATAGACCAGTCTCCGCATAAACCTCTATACTGATCAATGGGAAACGAGAGCTGGGTAGCCACTAACAATCAAGTAATTAACATTAACATCAACACCACACAATGCAATGAACTCAGTCATCACCACATATAGATTTATAATTAAGTGATCTAGACCTCAAGACCTCTAATCTACGAGCGCCTCCAAGCCAACCGCCCAAACATCCCATGATCCACCACTCTCCGCTAAATCATCACTCGCCAAACAGGCACGCCAAACCGGCACTCGCCAAAACGACATTCACCAAACTGGTATGCCAAACCAGCACTTCATCACAGTATGATAGAACCTCATGTCTCATCGACGACGTCATAACGCCTACCAAATAATTAACTTTCAATATTATCCAGATTCATTCTACTATCATTCATTTTTATTGACTTCCAGTCATACCGACTGACCTCACTCCAGGCGCCACCCGTTCTTGGTGTCACACACAATTCTACTTGCAAAACACATCATTCAGATTTAGGTTTGATAAATTCATCTAGCAACTTATGTTAATTTTTTCTAGCAACCTAGCTCAATCAATACAATTATGTCAAGTAATCACAACAATCAGTCAAACAAAAATCAATCTCTCACATCAACACATGGCAGCTCATTAAGTTCATTTAACAGTATGAGTGTTCTTTTGCAATAAGAATCATGCATCTAACATCTTATCATCCATCATGTTCTATCAACCTAACTGCAAATATGACTACACAAATCCTAATTCTAACACCAAGCAGTATAGAAGAACAAGAGAAAAAATTGGGTTCGAAACACCTCAACTTAACTAGACCTGATAGATCTAGAGATCTGGGGTAAGAAAACGAGAATATGGATCGATGGAAATCCAAAAGCTCTGATCAACATCAGTCGTCCACCACCACCACTCACAATCTTCGGCTTAGTATTGCGGCAAGGAGAGAGAAAGAGAGATGACGAGGAAATGGAGAGAAAGAACAGAGTCGCAAGAGAGAAAGAGAGGAAAAGAGAAAAGGAAAAATAGGACCTTGATGGCTAGGGTTTCCTGGTCTATCTAGATCTCTGCAGGGCTTTGCTCTGGTTTATATATGAGAGAAGAGAAGGAGGCTGCCTATTTATAAGAAAGGGAAAGGAAACCATTGGTTTTCCCTAATTGGCCGTAGATATTTTTGAAAAAGACCAAAAAAAAAACAATTGAACAAAAAAATATATATTTCTGATCACTTTGAAATAAGTAACATGGAATAAGTAAATGATGATGGTATTAAATGTGAGATTGAACCTAGTGGGATATAGAAACAGCTTTGTTGTTTTGAATAGTAAATGAAACCTCAATAAACATTAACAACGTAGAAATATAACTGAGACATAAGGGTTTCCATGAGTGTAAGGATTATAATTGGTAGCGGCTATTTGTAACGCCCGTTTTCGAGGAAGTTAACAGCCCATGGATGAGTTTTGGCTAGACTGTTAGGACGATCTTGTCAGGATGGATACTACTAAGAAGAGCTAGCAAAGGTCGGATTAACTGACAGTAAGTGGAAGATGATCTGGAGAGATCAAGGTCAGATTAGATGAATCGAGAACACATACTAAACAGGAAAGGATCAAACTGCCAGGAGCCGATTAAACTCAGCCAGTCAGTCTTACATTCATATCATGTCGAATCAGTCTTGTCCATGATTTTCGATATGATCTTACAATTATTCAGAAAATGCGAGATTTACGGACAACAATTGTTGGATTCAGAAAAAAATGGTCGGATTCTTACAGGGCGGTTAAGGTAGTCAGCTGGAGAGCGACTTTCAGATTCAAACAAGACTGATATGCGTTTGGCAGGAACGGTTTCTGAAACGATTTAAAGGGCAGTTACCAAAGAGGTTTTTAAACAGTTATATCGAGTGGCTATTGGAGCAGTTATCTGAATCTGGATTTATTATGAATCCAAGGGTTTAGAGCTTACCCAAGGGTTTAGGTTTAGGATTTAGGGTTTACGATTTAGTGTTTTACTGATAATATTAAAAAAAAATTAAAAAAATCAAAGATTTATCCAAGGGTTTAGGGTTTACAGAGGGTTTTAAGGTTTATTATTTAGGGTTTAGTGTTTTGAAAGTATTAAAAAAAAAATTTGTAACTACTATTATTTTTTATTTATTTTTATCTTTAAATTTAAAAACATAATATAACCTCTAGGTTCATCCTAGGGGGTGAACCCAAGAATTACTCTTCCAAAAATACTAAATACAAAATATTTTGTTTCTCTTAGTAAAATACAAGGGCTTATTTTCGAACTAGCTATATTTCACCAACAAATTAAGAATATAGCATTTATTTTGACGTTATTAGATCCCATAGTATTTGTGAAAAATGTTTTGTCCTTTTTTAAAAACGGTTGCCAATAATAGAAGAAAAGAAATTGTGAACGATAATTTTATTGAGTATTACGACAGTAGTGATTATCGGAATGGTGATATTCATTATCTCACCGACGGTGATTACGAAGATGGTGACTATGGTAGAAATATTTACGGATGAAACCTAGGTCAATAATAAAAAAAACAATCATTTTTCATACAAAGATTACTACGACTATGATACTGGTCATGCTTTGATTGCAGTGATCGGAGAAATGGATAATGTTATTGAAGAAGATAAACAGTGTAAATAGAATATAACATTCTAAATGGTATAGTTCATATTAATAGTGTAAATAGAATAGAACATTCTAAATGGTATAGTTCTTTTAATGGAATTATAAAATGATTTAATATATAATTGAAAGGAAGGAGGCAATGCTTACCCCAAAATCAACATAAACCTTCCATAAACTTATCTCAAAACATTAGTCACTAAACCCTAAAAATAATATAAACTCAAAACACTAGTCACTAAACCCTACAAAGAAATATAAACCCAAAACACTAATCAATAAACCTTAAAAAAAAATATAAACCCAAACACTAATTACTAAACTCTATATAAAATATAAACCCAAAACACTAATCACTAAACACTAGAAGCAAATATAAACTCTAATCCTATCAAATCTGCACATATTACATAACATAAACATATTAGTGTTCAAATTTGAAATGTATAAGATTGCAGAGAAGTAGGAAATGTTTACCCCATAGTCAATCAAAATATTTCATAATCTAAACTCAAAACACTAATCACTAACCACTAAAATAACTATAAACCCTAACCCAAATATCAAAATAAGCACACAATACATAATATGAAACATTATTACAATAGAATAGTAAGAAACAAAATAGCATAGTATATATTATTCAACTGGGAACTTACATGACAAACGAGGACGTCTCAACCATAACTCCATCGTGGTCTGTAGATTTCAGAAGTGAATAGGACATATGTAGCAGAGATTATAGATATGGAGGGGGTTGTGCTCACTATGAAATTGGTGATGGTCGTATTGTACTGGTGATGGAAGCAAAGTGGTGGAGATCAAAAGAAAAATGATGGTAGTTGATAATGGAAAAAGAAAAAGATATTTTTCTCTTTCATTAACCGGAGAATATTGATAATATAGTATATATTATAAATATAATGGAGATATATTTTTTTTTGGTTAGATATTTAATTATTGTTTGTTTTCTAGCTATACATGCCAATTTCCCTAAATACAAAATCCGTAAAAATAAAGTATTGGTGTTCAAAACTAAAAGAAACATGGTCGAGTACTCGTGTGAAGTGTTACAATCGAGCAATCAAGTAAGTCGCTTACTTTAATTCCATTTTTGTTTGCAAATGAAGAAAAACATACAAGTAAATGTGTACATATATAGATACGTGTGTGCATGACCCTCCTCTAGTAGAACGATCAATTCTATTGTAGTTCAGCTACCCAATATTCTCAACTAGTTCTCTCTGTTTACGTCTATATCTCTCTCTCTGATGAAGGGAACACTAAGATACTTAGCAGGAATTGCAGGGCCAAATGGGTTTGGCTCAAGATCAACAGCTGAACAAGCTACACAACATTGCGTTTTCCCTTACCCCCATCTGACGGCCATAATCACTGGTTTGTCCTCTTTATACTTGATATGTTTGAGATGCTTAATATCTTTAAACACTTTTTGCGGAGTGGACTCTCGTGTGTCGTGTGTCCCTTTTTTACTCAAGAGAGGTTTCAATATCCTCTATAAAAGCAAAAGAACCAAATTTTGTTGCAAGACCCAAACACCTCATACAATTTTTTCTCACAAAATTCATATGTTCTCACCTTCAAGTACCCTAGAAAGAACCTCTAAACATATTTTACCATTGTTTTATCTTAACCTTCTCGTACGCACAACTAATATTTCGTTATCGTCTGTGAAATATTTTGTTGTTATTTTCCAGTACTGGGGAAAGAAATGTCATGCGAAAACAGGATTTTCATTAACATTATGTTATGAATATGTGTTTTCTGTATGCCGGCGACGAAATATGGATTTTGTCTCCACTGAAATATAAATTTTGTTATGGCTGTGTTTTCAAGTAAAGTGACTAAATCTCGTTACAGCATTTTTCCATAAAAAATTGATTTGCCTTTTGACTTTAATCTTTGAAACATGTCTCATCGTTACAAAACATTACTTTATTTAATTCTCTTTAGTGATCAGCCTGCCTAAAATGTACTGTATGCTATCTTTATGTTCTCTAATTTGTCGGCTGAAACTTTATACGATAAGAGTCAATGAGTTGTTTTTAAGTGGTGTCTCTTTACTCTTTAATTTAGTTGCAAAAAACAAACAAGATAGTTTCCTTTACCTGAATTGTAGATAACTAATTCCACACTACTAACTTCCTGATAATTTAACCAGTGTAAGAGCAAAAAAAATTATGTTATGCCGAATACAATTTGAGGATGGTATACACTCTATTTCTTAACATGAAATAAGAAAAATGGAGAACAAATTAAATAATTATTGTAATTATTTTTCTTAATGACCCCCCTTCACTATTTCACAGGAGGAACATCTGGGATCGGTGCGGAAACGGCGAGAGTGTTAGCAAAAAGAGGCGTGAGAGTAGTCATGGCAGTAAGAGATATGAAGAAAGCAGAAATGGTGAAGGAGAAAATAGTGAGAGAGAGTCCGGAAGCTGATATCGTATTATTGGAGATTGATCTCAGCTCCCTCTCTTCAGTTACTAGATTCTGCTCTCAGTTTCTTTCACAAAATCTTCCCCTCAACGTTATCATGTACGTAAGATCCACTCCACCACCTCGTGAGTCTATGCAAATATTATACAAGTAGTCTAGTAGAGCGAGCTACAGAAGTTGGATTGTACCACTGTTTTGTTTTCCCATCCACACTCATATGTACAATGACACTTTAATTAACTAAACCTTGAAAGGAAACTATATATTTATATATATATACATATATATTTCTTTTTTCTTGCAGAAACAATGCAGGAGTTTTCTCTCCAAATCTTGAATTCTCAGAGGAAAAGATTGAACTGACATTTGCTACAAACTTTTTAGGTAATTTTCTGGAATCATTAGACAGATGACCATACGGAGTGAAAAAAATAATAATGATTAAGAAGTATATATTTTTCAGGACATTACTTATTAACAGAAATGCTCATAGAGAAAATGATAGATACGGCTAAGAAGAGTGGAATCGAAGGAAGAATCATTAACCTTACTTCAGTGATTCATACTTGGGTCAAGCCTGATTGTTTCTCCTTCCCTAAATTACTACATCCCATTAAGTAATTCACACGATCATTTCTATTTTAATACATAAAACTACCTACGGTATATGTAAACTAATCATATGATAATGTTTTTGTTTGGTATACTAATTAATGTTGCGTAACGAAAGATATAATGGTACAAAGGCCTATGCTCAGTCGAAGCTGGCCACAATTTTACATGTCAAAGCATTGAGCAGGCGATTAAAGGTGAGTTTTAAATTATATTTTAAGCAAAGTATATTTGACTTATTACATCTTCTTATTATTTATTATTATATTGTTTATAAACATAAGAATTGGAAAATTCACAACTATATGTGCTTACAGGACATAAATGCAAACGTAACGATAAATGCAGTCCATCCGGGGATTGTTAAGACAGGAATTATCAGAGCACACAAGGGTCTTTTGACAGGTGAAATTAAACCTTACCATATCTATTGCAGTGGAAAAAGAATCTAATAATTGGTATGGAAAAATTAAGAAAATAAAATCACGATGTGTCTTGATGCAGATTCACTGTTTTTGATAGCTTCGAAGCTGCTAAAGTCTATAAGCCAAGTAGGTCAATATGTGTATTCGTTTCCTTTTTTTTTTTGCTAAATAGTATAACCATAGGGCCAACAAGCTCATACTATTTTTTCCTGACAATAAATATTTTATTTTATATACAAAATACAACTTTGTCATCATCATCATCGTCATCATCATCATCATCGTCAATATTCATGCATAGACTTATATTTAAATACATGGCACTATGAATCAAATTATGTCTCGCATGTCCTATATAAGAACTAACCCTATTAACACCACTTAAATATATTAATAATTTTTATATCATATTAACTCTCAAGTTCTTTTTTGTTATGGGGGTTAGGGTGCAGCGACAACATGTTATGTGGCATTGAGTAACGAAACCAGAAGGATTAGCGGAAAGTATTTTGCCGACTGCAATGAGACAAATTGCTCAGATTTGGCGAATGATGAATCGTTGGCTCTCAAGCTCTGCACCAACACTCATACCTTAATCGATGACTATTTGCATCTATCTTTTCCTAATTTGTGTCTTCTATAAATTTTCGTAATAAATATCCTTTTTTTCGAAAAGAAAACTCACCAATTTATTCATGTAAAGTAAACAAGATTCTTTCATCATCGTGTGTGTTTCTTCATAGACTTCAGCATTTTCCTCAAGTATCTTAAACATGTCTAGTATATGATTTTGTACTAAACACTCATTCTCATTTCTTTTTGTGTCGGAGTTTTTGTAAAGATTCTTACTCTTCTGTTATCAACATTTACAACGACAAGAGACATTTTGATTTTGGAGAAACATACCTATAAGATAGGAGAAAAAAATTAATAGGAAATATCTTCAATAGTATTGAACAAATGCTCCTTAAATTGGATCTTGGAAAATCATATGTCAAATCTGAAATAATATTTAAACTCACCACGGGTAACTACTCAAGTCTCTAGTGTGTAAAAGTAAGTTAACTTCACGAGCCCAGTTTTAAGCATCACCATCGATATGACATTCAATCTCAGTTTGTTTTACACATACATTTGTGAAATACTGAATTAAGTTAACATCAATGTATAAAATAGTATAACGATCCAAGACCTGTAGTTCAACAAAGCCCAGCAATTTAAGCAGAAAATCTTAAGTGTCCTAAGATTTATTAGAATCTTAGGTGACCATGATAATCTACCACCGTGAAGCCACCATCTCATCGCCGGTGACTTTCCGTTAATTGCCATCTTTTCATGTCGCTGGGAACTAGCACATGTGACTCGACGATTGACTAGCTAGTGACTCATCTTGGTGTAGTTCTTTCGGTCGATGTGGATGGATGTCCATTGGTCGATGGGTTCAGAGGCACGTCGATCGATGCCGTTTATGCAGGTTGGCTCGCGAGCTGGTTTTTGATGCTTTCGATCTCCTTCTGAATGTCATCTGTTGTGCATTTCAATCCTTAAACGTCACTCTGTACTGGGAACCAAAATTTTTCGAGTAATGTATACGCTTCGTCATCACAGGCTTCAGTAGATCTGTAGATCTCTCTTGTTGTTTCCTCAAGTTCTTCCTTGGTACAGAACTCTGGTGCTCGAGTATCGATCGATGTACTGGGTATATCATCGATCGATAGCTTCTGTAAGTGACTCTCAATAGGTTTGTCGAAGGTTGTGTCGATCGATGCTGATGGGTCTGTATCGGTCGATTTCAGCTTCTGGGATTCTAGTTCTTTGCGAAGTGCATTCACCTCTTCTTGCAAGGCTTTTCTTTCTTTGCGAGCGAAGTCATTGCCAGACAGATTCCACAGTAATTCTCCTTGAAGTGATGCAATGGCTTTCTCATGGGTAGACCTCAATGCTGCCATCTCCCAGTTATGTTCACCTGTTCTTTCATTCAGCATGTATGTGACCTCTGCTTGTGTGTAGAGCTTGCAAAATGGAACTTCTTTAGTAAACTGTTCAGCGTGCTCTGGTAAACAAAAACAAGAGCGTCCAAACAGTGTGGCTTTGATCAGCAGCTTCCTAATATCTTCTTTGGAGACATGGATGATGTCGCCAGCTATGCTTCTTACAAAACAATTCTCATCTCTGTAGACTCCATATTCGTCTTTCTTTTCCCAGAAGAAACGACGAATCCCGTGTTTAAAAGCCCTCTTCCCAAACTCGCGATGTATATCGGTCGATGCACGTCGCCATGTATCGATCGATGCTCGTTGAAATTCTGGATATGCTGAGTTGGGATGAAGGTTTTCTGTACCATCTTGCTCATGAAGTGTTTGTTGCTGGTGCTGATCATTCTGGTAAATGGGTAGTTGTGGGAAGGGACTGACTGGTCCATTGGCCATCTGAAGGATGTTTGCAACGTCTTCTTTGGAGATTGGAATCATTCTTCCATCTAGTGCTCGTGCATGTCCTTGAGGATCCCTAAAAATACCAAATTCATCCGGAGTTAGTAATGTAAAATCAAAATTATGTGTTTTTACCTCGGATGGTGTAGTGATGGTATCGGTCGATGGGATAGCAGGTGCATCGGTCGATCTGTTGAGGAAAATGTCGATCGATGGCTGTTGCTCTGTGTCAGACGATACGTGTGCTTCAGGTTGGATCGCATGTTGTAGTGGTGTTGTATCCACTGCAAAACTCTCATGGTAACTGCTAGCCCAACTTCCAATCGAGTAATCTCCGTCGTGTGGCTCATGTGGGACATAGACTGGTGCACAGTAGGGGTTGCCGCTCGTTGATTCGAAACGTCATTTGAGCTATCTGGGTTGGGGCCTTTCGGTTGATGGAGAAGAGTCTCTATCGGTCGATGCTCTATAGATGAAGGTCGACAAAGGAGGTTTTTCTTCATCTTCTCGAAGAAAACTATACTCTATGGCTCGTTCCTCTTCATAATCTTCATCATACTCCTTCTGAGTAGTGATACTAGCTAGCTCTGGCAAGTAATGATCGTTTTCCCAATCATCTGCGCTAAAATCGCCTTCTGGAAACTCGTCCTCGATCTGTTGGAATACAATAACGATCGATGACCATGTGTATCTATTGGTTGACTCGGGTTGGCTGGTACGGGCGATGGTAGAAGACTGCCTTCGGTCGATACTGCTAGATCGGTTTTGTACTCGGCCATGGAATCATACTCGTGGGCACAAAAACAAGTTGCTACGAGTGCTGAGCTCTTTATTCTTGGAAACTTGATGACTGGAACATGATTGTAGTGGATGGTAGGGTTGATGAGGGTTAGGCAGAGCTTGTTGGATTTGAGGTCATAAACAGCTCCAATTGTGGCTAAAAAGGCTCTTCCAAGTAATAGAGATGTCTTGAAGTTGAGTTTGTTGGCCAGGACATGGAAGTCTGTAGGAATTAGGGCATCTCCAATCTGTACCTCAAGGTTTCTAACTATTCCTCCAGAGTTCTGCTGAGAACAATCCACAATGAAGAAAGATTCTTCAGTAGGCTCTATCTTCAGACCTAGCTGGTCTACCATAAGCTTGGGTAGGATGCTAACTCCAGATCCTATATCGCATAAAGCACGAGGCAACTCAACACCTCTGATGGAATATGGTATTGTGAACTTCCCTGGATCGCTCTTCTTCTCCAGTGTGATCTTCTTCTTTAGACTGTCTCTGACTTGGTGAAACATTCGTTTGATGTCTTCTTCGGTCTCTTGTTTCTCTGAAAAACATCCACAATCTGTGTGAAAAGTAGGCTTCTTCAAAGGGTTTCTCTCTAGGTATTCTCAGAACTCTCTTTTCGAAGCATGACAATTCTTTCTCATTAGCTTCCCTTTTATAAGGCTTGGGTATCTTCTCTTTCCTTTTTCTGAGAACCCTTCCATGATTTTCCTTTTCTATCTCCATAGACTCAAAGATATCTGTGGGTCTCTCCATGATGGCTTTTTGAGGGCTTTTGGAAGTGTAATACTGCTCCTGAAATGCGTCAATAAGTGCACTATCTATATTTGGAAGTTGCACTCGGCGTTGGGGTACCGTGTATCATGCGACGCTGAATGGAGTGTGTCGGTCGATATCAAGGTCTTCCTGTCGATCGATGGGAGGTTCATCCTGTCGATTGATGTCATGCGGATCGGTTTTGACAGGGACGGGCGGATGTGGGTGTCGTGCTGCGAAGGCTTCGTGAGGCATAATCTTGACGGTACTGCACGTGAGGGTTTTCATCTAAGTCCATCGATCGACAATCATCAAAGTCTATCGATCGAAGTACACATGATCGTCTCGGTCGATGTTCACGGGATGAAATCGATCGATAATAGTCGAGTCTGAAGTCTCGCTCATCGTCAGATCTTTGAATCTCTTATACTACCTCTTACCAAAAGTCATCATCCAGGATGGCATTGATGTTATGGTTGTTGGCAAACTCCTGCTTCTTTAGTGCTTCTCCTGTCTGAAACACCTGAGTCTCTAGCTTCTTCACATGGGTGTTTAAAGCAACTAGCTTTGTTGTGAGGGTGTTGTAGACAGAGTCAATCTTTCCATTGAAATCTGTCTGGAGTTTCTGCTGACTCTCAAGAACCTTGTCTAGCATCTCCTCCAGTTTACTGTCTTGGGTGGGTGGGTGTGGGTTTGAGTAGAATGAATTCCCATAGCTCATGTTTTTGTTGGGGTTGCTGCTGCTGAAGTTGTTAGACTTCTGTGAACCCTGGTTGAAGTTGATTCTCTGGCCTGTGAAGTTTCTGTATCCTCCTTGGTTAGCAGACCTCTGAAAACCAGCTCCACTGATCCAGTTCACATCTTCTTCTGTATAATCTTCACCTGCAGTGTCTGCATCCTCCACTGAGAAAATATGCTTGTTTAGTAACTTCTGAACGGTATCCAGCTGTGCTTGCACTTCATTGATGTATTCCTTCCCAAGGAATGATGTAGCTTTTGTCTTCATAAAGTTTGTTGGGGTCAAAATCGGTACAACGAAATCAACGGCCGAAACTCCCAGCAGAAATATAAAAGGAATCGTTTTATAAAACCCGAGAATCGTTTTATAAAACTCGAGGATCGTTTTATAAAACTCGAGGATCGTTTTATAAAACTCGAGAATCGTTTTATAAAACTCGAGGATCGTTTTATAAAACTCAAGAATCGTTTTATAAAACTCGAGGATCATTTTATAAAATTCGAGAAGCCGTTTTATAAAACTCGAAGATCGTTTTATAAAACTCGAGGATCGTTTTACAAGACTCGAGAAGCCGTTTTATAAAACTCGAAGATCGTTTTATAAAACTGGAAGATCGTTTTATAAAACTCGAGAAGCTGTTTTATAAAACTCGAAGATCGTTTTATAAAACTCGATGGTTGTTTTATAAAACTCGAGAAGCCGTTTTATAAAACTCGAAGATCGTTTTATAAAACTCGAGGATCGTTTTATAAAACCCGAGAATCGTTTTATAAAACTCGAGGATCATTTTATAAAACTCGAGAAATTATTTTATAAAACCCGAAGATCGTTTTATAAAACTCGAGGATCATTTTACAAGACTCGAGAAGCCGTTTTATAAAACTCGAAGATCATTTTATGAAACTGGAAGATTGTTTTATAAAACTCGAGAAGCTGTTTTATAAAACTCGAAGATCGTTTTATAAAACTAGAAGATTGTTTTATAAAACTCGAGAAGCCGTTTTATAAAACTCGAAGATCGTTTTATAAAACTCGAGGATCGTTTTATAAAACTCGAGAAGCCGTTTTAGAAAACTCGAAGATCATTTTATAAAACTCGAGAAGCCGTTTTAGAAAACTCGATGATCGTTTTATAAAACTCGAGGATCGTTTTATAAAACTCGAGAAGCCGTTTTATAAAACTCGAAGATCGTTTTATAAAACTCGAGAATCGTTTTATAAAAGTCGAGAATCGTTTTATAAAACTCGAGAATCGTTTTATAAAACTGGAGAAATCGTTTTACAAAACCGCGAAAAACCGAAATCGCCGCAAAACGCGAACTAGTCACGACTACTTCGCCTTCTAGCGAACTAAGCCGAGCCGGCTTAGTTCGCCAGCAGGCGAAGTAGGAGCCTCTCCGCTAGTTCGCCTGCTGGCGAACAAGGAGTCCCTCGACTAGTTCGCCTGCTGGCGAACTAAGCCAAGCCGGCTTAGTTCGCCAGCAGGCGAACTACTGACTTTGCCCCACAGGTTCTTATCGCCTAGTTCGCCATATGGCGACCTGGCCAAGCTGAACTAGCTCGCCGTACGTCGAGCCGACCATCCCGAGCCTCGATCTCCCACATCCTTGATTCAAGGCATACGTCCTTCGACACGATCGTATTCGGAATCACGGTCGAAATGTCTCCCATTTCGTCTCGATCCGTCCTATCGTTTGAGTTTTACGATAAAAACCGTAAAACTTTGTTTTCTCGAAAAGAACTCGAGGAAATCGTATAAAACGGCAACGGTTAAACGAAACACCGAATATTGCCTAAACTATACGATTTATTCGAGATTTTTCGTAAAAATTGTACAAAACGCGTTTTTAATAAAACCCCGAGTAAATCGTAGAAAACGGCAACGATTAATCGAAACATCGAACATTGCTTAGCTTTACGATTAACTCGAGAAACTTATCTAAAAACGGCATTGTATCAGGAAACGATCTCGTCTAAAGTCGTAAAACGGATTTATCGCAAAACGGCTCGGAAAGTCATAAAACGCGATAAAAGCCACTCGCGACCTTAAACGAAGTACAACCCGAAGATACGACGATGTTTTGGCGATTTACTCGCAGAAAGAAGATAAATGTCAAACTTGAAGATAAATGTCAAGTTTGAGGATAAATAAAAGATTTCCGCGGGAAAAAAAGGAAAGATCGAGATAAATAGAAGATTCCCATTAAACAGAAAGACTAAACCGCCTAGGAAGGGAGTATATAAGCAAGAGGCATAGGGCAGAAGCAGAGGGACGAAATCCAGAGCTCTCATCTGAGACTTTCACAACTTTTCTAGACTTAGAATTTTCCGCACTTAGAAACATAGGCTTTTTCTCGACAAGTTCGGTTTCTATGACTGGCGCTCAATCACTAGACGAACTCGCCCAGGCAGTTCGATCTCTTGTCCAGCTCAATCAACTGAACTACGTTCGAGTTGATCCTCGAAAGGGGTACGTAGGCAGCCTTTCATAAGGTTCAGTCCAAAATCATTCAAATCCTTTTTCTTATCTTTTTCCGTCTTTTGTTATCGAGGTGCGACTCGATTAGGTTTAAGGTTTTTATGTTGATAACTCGCTGACGGCTCTGCGGCCAAAGCCTTTGTAAACCCTTGTAACGATCACAACGCTTTTACGCGAAATCGAAATAAGATCTACTTTTTCTTTAAATTCGTTTTATTACGTTTTTCGTATTTTCCCGAATTTATTTGGTTACTTGTCGTAGGCTTTCGCAGAGATCCGGTTCCTCTGGAAAATTAGGGTTTTCCTAAGTTTCCTTATTTAACGGAAATCGACAAGTGTGAATCTCGGGGGGGTCGGATTACTCTTACTCATAGCCGCAAAACGCTTGACCAAAACGATGTCTGGGTGTATGAAAGACAAAGTCGCAACTCGCAAAAAGACGCTGGTAAAACAACTCCAGCAGTGACTGCTCCTACAGCCAACGCTCACGCAAACGCTGTAGTACTCAACAAAATCGAAAACCTAATCGCGACTCTTCGCCACGGGAAAAGCAACAAAACAAGCTCACGATTTCTATCTCAGATCACTAAGGGAACGATAAAATCTATCAAACCCCATAGTGTTTTTCTTATTTCCGAGTTGGACAAATCTCACGGGTTAAGCAAAAGACGTTTTCCGAGATCTTTTCGGAAAAATAAAACTTGCTCTCCCAGAAACCGTGAAATAAACATTGGGTTACTCGCGGAAAAACTCTAGGTTATTCACGGCAAAAACCTAGGTTGTTCGCGGAAAAACTCTAGGTTATTCGCGGCAAAACCCTAGGTTGCCTGCTGAAAGTCCCTAGGTTACTCGCGGAAAAAAACCCTAGGTTATTCGCGGAAAAACTCTAGGTTATTCGCGGAAAAACCCTAGGTCGCCCGCTGAAAGTCCCTAGGTTACTCGCGGAAAAAACCCTAGGTTATTCGCGGAAAAACCCTAGGTCATTCGCGACAAAACCCTAGGTTGCTCGTGGAAAAACCTTAGGCTACTCGCAGAATCGGGCAATACTACCTAGCCAAAAAGACGGTGAATTGGCCAAGCGACCTAGCTTGCCATCTTGGCGAGCTGACCGGCTTTCCACCTCGTCCTAGAGGAACTGACTTTTCCCCGACGATCCGCACAATCCAACTCATTGCTTCGGCGAGCCTGATCGTACTCTAAACAATAATAACACTGCTTTTCGTTTCGTCTCAATCGGACTTTCCGTTGAGATTCTACGACCAAAACAAGTCAACTCGACGAATCGAGATCACCCGCGCCAAGCGTCTTATCTCACCGAACGTAGAGCTAGCTAGCTCGCCAAACAGCTAGCTGAACCAAGCCCCTAGCTCGCCCAAGAGTCGCGGACTTTGCCCCAAGGGTTCTTACTATCCAGATCGCCACACGGCGAGCTGAAAGGGTTCACCCGACTTGCCCTACGTCGAGCTGAACCAATCCTCGATTTTCTCTCTCGAGTCTTGATCGCGCTGATTTTCGTTTCGACTCAATCGGAATTTCCATCAGGAATTTACGATAAAACCGCGAAGAGTTATTTCTTCGTATAAGTTCGAATCAATCATCTAAAACGGCAACGGTTGACTTCACACCAAAGTTGCCTAAACTATACGAGAAATCTGAACTCTCTAGACCCAATCCGGTTTTACGAAACTCTGCCACGCTAAGTCGAAAACATCCAATCATAAACCCGTGATTGATTTTTTCGATATACAAAGCGCACCTAGTCGGTCAAATAAAACCAGCAATACGAAGAAACAAGAACATGAGCTCCGATGGTTAAGTCTTCTTCCCGCTCCGATACTCTTTATGGTAATTCGTCGAAGACCGGTAAGTCAAAAGACGAAGAATGAAGAATAGACGATCCCAAATCATCGATGAAACTAAGGTATGTCCGATTTGAAAATATTATTAGAATTCTAATTTCTCGTAGATAAGAAACGAAAACGTCTTGTAATCTGCCGTGAAACCTAGAGAACTTAGAATTTAGAGGATAGTCTAGCATGCTAAGTCATAACCAATTTTTGTCTATCTCGATTTGTTGTTTTATAACCATTCAGGCATAACTCGCAAACCGATACAATCTCTCGTAAAACAATTCATACAACCTTACGCTAAAGGCTTAAGATTCTAGCGAGCTGGGGGGCTAACTGCTGGTGTGAAAATCGGTCACGACGGAATAAATGGCAAGAAGTCTCCAAAAAAATATAAAAGAAATCATTTTATAAAACTCGAAGAATCGTTTTATAAAACTCGAGAATCGTTTTATAAAACTCGAAGAATCGTTTTATAAAACTCGAAGAATCGTTTTATAAAACTCGAAGATCGTTTTATAAAACTCGAAAATCATTTTATAAAACTCGAAGAATCGTTTTATAAAACTCGAGAATCGTTTTATAAAACTCGAGAAGTCGTTTTATAAAGCTCGAGAATCATTCTATAAAACTCGAGAATCCTTTTATAAAACACGAGAATCGTTTTATAAAACTCAGGAATCATTTTATAAAACTCGAAGATCGTTTTATAAAACTCGAGAAGTCGTTTTATAAAACTCGAAGATCGTTTTATAAAACTCGAGAATCATTTTATAAAACTCGAAGATCGTTTTATAAAACTTGAGAATCATTTTATAAAACTCGAGAAGTCGCTTTATAAAACTAGAGAATCGTTTCATAGAACTCGAGAATCGTTTCATAGAACTCGAGAATCGTTTTATAAAACTCGAGAAGTCGTTTTATAAAACTTGAAGATCGTTTTATAAAACTCGAGAATCGTTTTATAAAACTCGAAGAATCGTTTTATAAAACTCGAGAAGTTGTTTTATAAAAGTCGAAGATCGTTTTATAAAACTCAAGAATCATTTTATAAAACTCGAGACGTCGTTTTATAAAACTAGAGAATCGTTTTATAGAACTCGAGAAACGTTTTATAAAACTCGAGAATCGTTTTATAAAACTCGAGAAGTCGTTTTATAAAACTCGAAGATCGTTTTATAAAACTCGAGAAGTCATTTTATAAAACTCGAAGATCGTTTTATAAAACTCGAGAATCGTTCGTTTTATAAAACTCGAGATTTGTTTTATAAAACCGCGAAAAACTGAATCCGCCACAAAACGCGATTTAGTCACGACTAGTTCGCCTGCTGGCGAACTAAGCCAAGCTGGCTTAGTTCGCCAGCAGGCGAACTAGAAGCTTCCCGACTAGTTTGCCTACTGGCGAACTAAGCCAGCTTGGCTTAGTTCGCCAGCAGGCAAACTAGAAGGTTCCCGACTAGTTCCCATGCTGGCGAACTAGAAGCTTCCGACTAGTTCGCCAGCAGGCGAAATAGGAACTTCCCGACTAGTTTGCCTGCTGGCGAACTAAGCCAGCTTGGTTTAGTTCGCCAGCAGGCGAACTAGAGATTTCCCGGACAGTTCGTCAAACCGTCGAGCTGGATCGGACAGGCTCGATTCTCCGTATGTTGAACCGACCATCCCGATCCTCGATCTCCCCCATCCCCGATTAGAAACTTACGTCCTTTGACACGGTCGCATTCTGAACCACGGCCGAAATGTCTCTCGTTTCGTCTCGATTCGACTTATCATTCGAATTTTGCGATAAAAACCGTAAAACTCTGTTTTCTAGAAAAGAACTCGAGGAAATCGTATAAAAGGGTAACGGTTAAACAAGACACCGAACATCGCCTAAACTATACGATTTATCCTAGATTTTTCGTTAAAGTCGTAAAAAATGTATTTTTAATAAAAACGTCGAGTAAATCGTAAAAAACGCGTTTTTAATAAAAATGTCGAGTAAATCGTAAAAGACCGAAACGATTAACCGAGAAACAAACGTAGCCAAACATTACGATTAACTCGAGGATATTACTAAAAACGGCATCGAATCAGGAAACGATTCCGTACAAGGTCGTGAAACGGATTTATCGCAAAACGGCCCGGAAGGTCCTAAAACGCGATCAAAGCCCATCTCGTGATCTCAACAAAATCTAACCCGAAGATACGATAACGTTTTGGCGGTTTACTCGCAGAAGGAAAATAAATGTCAAGCTCGAATATAAAAGGCAAGTTTGAAGACAAATAGAAGATTTATGCGGAAGAAAAGGAAGGATCGAGAAAAATGGAAGATTCCCGATACACTCAAATCCGGGAAAAATGGAAAGATCGAATCGCCAAGGCAGGGAGTATATAAGGAAGAGGTATAGGGCAGAAGCAGACACGATTTTCAGATCTCTCACCACCAAAATTAGCATTTAGGAATATTTCCGTTTTCTGTTAGCGAGCTGCGTCTTAACTAGGGTTTTCGTTCTTAGATTTCTAGGGATTTCACCGACGGCTCACGTAGCTAAGGCTACTCTCGTTGTAACATGCAGTTCTTACGCAGATTCGGAATAAGAACCTATTTGCTCTCGATTTCGTTTATTCTCTTTTAAATTCTAAGTTCGTCGTTTTCTTAATCTTCGTTGTGCGGTTCTGCAGATAGCCGGTTCCTCTGGAAACTTAGGGTTTTCCCGAAGATTCCTTATTTACGATTTATTGACAGTAGGTGGACTTCGATTCCCACATTGTCCCATCGACTAGACGACGAGAAGTTTCTGAAAGGGATACACATTAACGGGTCGGCCAAGAGGCCCATTAGTGAGAGGCCTCTTAAGGGGACACCGTCCTAGGTCATTGAGGGGAGTGAGAGCACACTATAAGGAGAGAGGAGGAGGCAACGACAGGGGGATCCTGAAATCAAGCAATCACTCACAAGATAGCTAGAATCAGGGTTTTACCTCTTTGTATGTTTCCGACTTGTACTTTTCCGGTTAACTCTCCGAGTGACCCTGTCTCGTCTCGTTTGTTTCCTCATTTATACATCAACTCTCTCATCAATAAATTTACTCTTCCACTCATAAATAGTAAAACGCCTTTGAAATAACCTTCCGACAAGTCTTGTCACTCTCTTTTACTGATACACGACCGACCTTGGTTCAAAAAAAAGTGACAATGACTCCAGAGTTCTCAAGAAGTGCCACTGCAGAGTTTGTCTCGCGCAAGACGAAGATCACCATTTCAAACATGAATTCAGAAGATAAGGAGAAAACTGTTAGGGATAACTAACCATGAAGCAAATACTCCTGCTTAAAGCAGGACGATGGTCTTCTTCTCCTCCTCAAACGATTTATGGCCTCTGGGTCATGCTTTGCTCTTCCCTTTGGGTAAAATGAAAATTTTTAATGAAGGAAGATCTTTCTATATTTCAGAATATATAAGAATTTAACCTAGGTTTTGACTACAAAGACTTATAAAAGGGACTCTTAAACACTACAATAAGAATATCGACTTCTATTCACTTTCGACTGTAGAAGAAAGTAGTTAAAATTAGAGTCTCCGAACTATGTTGTACTCATGTTCTATTGATCAATAAAATTTATCATTGATCTAAACTCCTGGATTTACTGCTTTACTTCATATAAGGTCTCCGAAATATGTTGTACTCATGTTCTATTGATCAATAAAATTTATCTTTGATCTAAACTCCTGGCTTTACTGCTTTACTTCATATTTATGAGATATCACGAAGAACAAAGCTTTATTTTACCCTAACAACATAAAAATATTGGTTTATACATAATGGAAAACATTATATTAATTACCTACTACAATAACTTTTTTTGTCATCAAGATAATACAGACTCATGACAACTCTGCAAACCAAACTAGGAGCTCTGAATCCATATGAAGTGAAAACTGCCTATAAGGGTCTTGATATCTTCTAAATAACTTGCAAAAGCTAGCCATTCTTTTAGTTCCGAAACCATCTTCACCAGTTGAGAACAATCCGTTGCAAATGTGATTTGGTATTGGCGTAACTTTTTCATGGACTAGTTGCCCATATAAATGCTTCCACTTCTGAAGGAAGCGGTGAAAGACTAGCACAAATATTACGTGCACCCATTATCCCAACAAAACCTTCCAGGGTACTATACCAACCTTGTCCCGAAGTGGTTCCTTGTCCTTTCATGATCCATGTAAAAAACACCATCTGCCAGGGATGTTAGGTAATGGTGTGGTGTCGTCCCCACCGTTTGTGATGGTCCTTTGAGTATGTGTCATTTGTTCCTCAGCCCATAGTAATGTTTTTGTTTCGGCCAATTTGAGAGTATCCCTGGGATCAACCTCTATGTTACCAAAAGTCTGATTGTTCCTGCCTTTCCATATGTACCATAAAATCCATGCAAAATTATGATCTTCCATTTGTGGACGCACTCGCCAAAAAAGATGATCCATATCACTGATTCCAGTGACTATCTGGATTTAATGGAATCCGAGACAGTGCCCAAACTTGAACCACTGATGGGTATTAAAAAAAAACATGGTTCACTGATTCCACTGAATACCTAAAATGTCTCTCAATTCCTGCCTTCATGAATCGTCTATCTTATGTCCAAATTGGATAGATGATTTCTGGAAGTTGATTAATTGTCCCGAGGCTGCCTCATATTCCTTTAAAACATGGAGAATGGTTTGATAGTCCTCATTGTGAGCCCTACAGAAAAAAGGGCTATCATTTGCAAAGATCAAGTGGGAGATTGATGGGCAGGCCCTTGCCACCTTCAAACCAGTCCATTGATTCTCTCTCTCTGCATTTTTAATATTAGATATTAGAGCCTCTATGCACATAATCAATTAGTAGGGCGACAATGGATCCCATTGTCGAAGTCATCTTTGTGTGATAATATGCCCTCGTGGTTGACTGTTAAATAAAACCCGGTATTGGACTGATTATATACATTACAACATCAGTTGGATCCATTGGGAATCAAAACCCATTTTGCGAAGTAAATCCGTGATGAACGGCCATTCATATGCTTTACTCATGTCCATTTTATTTGCCATAAACCAAATTACACGACTTATTAGTCCTTAATCCATATTATCAGAAATCAATCTGCCCGCCACGAAAGCTGATTGTGTTTCTGAGATGAGTGGTTCGATCAAACAAGTCACCCGACGATCGTCGAGTGGTCGGCTTGAACAGAACACTCGACGATCGTCGAGTGAACCGTCTCGGAAAGTCAATCCAACCCGAAACCTTTGGTAGAACACCAATTTATGCCTTCTCGTCTAAACCTTGATACAACCTCTCGTGAACTACGGCTGTACTGAACCTTGTCCAAATCTTAAAGTACTGTTATCATTAAGAGTTTACGCTAAAAATTATGATAACTTATTTAGAAATCGTAATAAACGCGATAAGTCCATAAGACGGCCTAGAGAAGTCTAAAACAAGACTATGAGCCTACTTACGATTTTTATTTGACAAAAGCTCATCAGCATTGTGAAAGTTTACATTTTATCCGTAAAAGAGGATAAATGTTAAATTTCCGAAGATAAATGTCAAGTGTCGAAGATAATTATGAAGATCTAGAAAAATTGAATATTTCCAGAGGATGCTTAAGTCGGCCATAGGGTACTTCGGGAAAGCTTAAACCGACCTTGGAGGGAGTATATAAGGAGCACTAGGCGAGAGAAAGAGAGGAACTTTTTTGGAGAGCAAACTTAGCACTTAGAGCATATAGACAACTTTTTTTGTTATTTCGAGCTGCGACTCAACTAAAATTTGCAGTCTTAGGTTGTTAGAACTAGGAATCTTGCCGACAGCTCTTGCGGCCAAGGATTCTAACCTTGTTGTAACGCTCAAACACGGATTCAGAATAAGACTCATTTTGGTCTTTTTACGATTTCTTTTTTGTTTCCTTGTTATTTTTCGTACTCCTATTGCTTTGCGTATGGTTATTCTTTCGGCATATACAGAAAGCAGAGGCATTGGACGAAAAGCGAGAAGCAACATGCGAACCCGTAATCTCGTCATGTCTTGATGAAGCATTCCCTGACCGATGCGTCAAGATCAGAGCTAACCTCTGCGAACCTTTCAAAATTGAACTCTTGGCTTGTTTGAAAAAGAACATCCGCACCTTTTCTAGGAACGTAGAAGACATGCCAAGAATCGACATTAACGTAATATGTCATTACTTAACATCGATCCAAATTTCAAACCAATAAAGCATAAAAGACGAAAGTTCGGACCAGAACGCGCAAAGGCCTTAAACGACGAAGTTGAGAAACTATTAAAGGTAGGATCAATAAAATAAGTAAGGTGTCCGGACTGGCTCGCCAATCCCGTCGTAGTCAAAAAGAAAAACGGCAAGTGGCGAGTCTGTGTCGACTTTACTGATCTCAATAAAGAGTGTCCGAAAGATAGTTTCCCCCTCCCCCATATCGATCGATTGGTGGAAGCCACTGCAGGAAACAAACTCTTATATTTTATGTACGCTTTCTCTGGATACAACCAAATCATGATGAATTTTGACGACCGCAAAAACACCGCATTCATCACTGATCGGGGAACGTATTCCTATAAGGTAATGCCATTTGGTCATAAGAACGCTCGAGCAACATATCAACGACCTGTAAACGAAATTTTCTCAGAGAAACTTAAAAAAAAAATGGAGGTTTATAATAACAATACGCTCGTAAAATCCCTAAACGAACAAGACCCTGTCGTTCACCTCTAGGAATGTTTTAAATGACTGAACTCACATAACATGAATTTAAACCCAGCTAAATGTAGGTTCTCAGTGGCATCAGGGGAATTTCTCGGATATCTCTTCATTCGTCGCGGAATTGAGGCTAACCCAAAACAGATTAATGCGTTAAGCGAAATGGTCTCCCCGAGGACTAAACGCGAAGTCCAAAGGCTAACCAGTTGGGTAGCAGCCCTCAATCGATTTATCTCACGGTCGACTGATAAATGCCTAGCATTCTACGATGCCCTGAAAGAGAAAAAGAGGTTCGAGTGGACAAAAGAATGCGAAAAAGCATTTCAATAAGTAAAGCACTATCTGGCCACTCCCTCGATTCTCGCGAAAACAGTTGAAGGGGAACCTTTATTTTTATACATCGTGGTATCGGCAACGGCAGTAAGCAGCGTCCTAATCAGAGAGGAACGCGGTGAACAGAAACCGATCTTTTACATAAGCATGATGTTATTAGATGTAGAAACACGATATCCATTGATGGAAAAACTGGCATTTGCCATGGTAACGTCAGCAAGAAAATTGATACCATATTTTCAGTCTCACACCATCGTCATCTACACCATGTTCCCTTTGTAAACAATCTTGCATTGTCCTAGCCGATCAGGCAGGCTTGCAAAGTGGGCAATAGAGCTAAGCAAGAACGACATCGAGTACCGTCCAAAAGCAAGTGAAAAATCCCATGTACTTGCAGACTTCCTGGTAGAGTTACCAGCAAGAGATATGAAAAAGCAGGAGCCGAATTCAACTTGGCTCCTCCACGTCGACGGATCCTCATCCAAGCAAGGCTCGAGAGTCAGGATCCGACTAACATCACCCGCTGGGGAAATCTTAAAATAATCATTCCGATTAGATTTCCACGCTTCTAACAATGAAGCAGAGTACGAAGTAGTCATCGCGGGAATGCGACTCGCTAATAGACTGAAGATACGTAATATCCATGCCTATTGTGATTCCTAGTTAGTCGCAAACAAGTTTAGAGGAGAATATGAAGCAATGGACGAAAGAATGGATGCATATCTTAAACTCGTCCAAGATTTAGCCCAAGAATTCAATCAGTTCATTCTCACACGAATCTCGCAATCAGAAAATGTCCAAGGTGATGCTTTAGCAGTTCTAGCGTCAAGCTCGGATCCGGGCCTAAGGAGAGTCATACCAGTCGAGTTCATCGAGCACCAAAGCATCGGCCAACCGATCATGGTAAATCTCATCTGCGAACCAGAAGAGAAAGAAGATCAACCCGAGAAAAGCGTCGATCAGACCGAATACAGCTGCAACAAACCATGGCTAGAAGAAATTCGCGCTTACATCATCGATGAAAAGTTACCCACCAAAAAATGGGCATCACGATATGTCACGGTTGACTATGAAAATTACAAATGGAGATTTGCGGGTCCACTCATGACATGCTTGGAAGGCGAAAACGCCAAAAAGTTATGGAAGAAGTCCACTCCGGATCTTGTGGAAACCATTCCGGCGGCAGGTCTCTTGCAGTCAAAAAAAAAAACCACGGATACTACTGGCCAATGATGATTTGTGATTGCAAAAAAATCACAAAGGAATGCCTGAAATGCCAAAGACACAGACCGAGCATCCGACAACCTGCGGATTCAACATTACTTTCCTTGGGTTAAATGTTAAATTTCCAAAAATAAATGTCAAGTTGTCCGCAGATAATTATGAAGATCGAGAAAAATTGAATATTTCCAAAGGATGCTTAAGTCGGCCAAAGGACACTTCGGGAAAGCTTAAACCGACCTTGAAGAGAGTATATAAGAGTTGATCCGGAACTCCTTTGGTTTTATATATGATTTCTATTCCGTCTATGATATGTGTTTCTGCTTTGTTGCCTGAGTAGACTTCTAGTTAGATTTAGGGATTTATATGAGCTTAATATCAAACTCATAATCATTGATTGCTAGGATTATCTAAAGATTTCTACACCTGGATTGTTTATCACACCAGTTTCTAGATTAACTGGAATAGAGCGAGTGTGACTAATTAGCGGGAATCTAGATCATAGGATAGTTGAAATAGCACTAGAGTGTGACTGATTACCTGAATATAATTCTACTGGACTAAACATTTATTCAAAATGAGATCTGGTCTAGGATTTAGTTGAACATGTTAGAATATTTTTTATTGCTTGTTTGATTCATTGAATACGCAGCAAGAGTTGGTATTTTATTAGAGTTAGGCATCTGATAGTTTATCGTAGTGAGAGTTGGATAACTTACTGTTTGCAATCGAGTTCTGTAATTCAACCTAATTAAACCCTAGGAACCATTGATTTTACTTTTAAATCGGTTGTCTGATAAATTTCTGAATCTAGCGTTTATACTGATAAAGCCGATTTACTTTTTATTGTTTACTGCATTGCATAGCTTAATCTGATATTCAAAAGTCTATTGAGTGAAATACTGAGTCTCAAACACTACACAGATCCGCTTTATTTGAGAGAGATGTTTGAAGGTTAATTTGAGCATATCGCCTCACAAAGGATGTGTACCAAACAAAGGGCAAGAAATTTCTTCAAAGTGTTAACCCAAGGAAAGTAATGTTGAATCAGTGTTTAACCAATTGATAGAGTCTCAAGTAAGACAAGGGAAAAAAATTGGGACTGAGTTGAAGGAAATCCACAACAATGTTGGTGGGTCTTGCCGTGATATCGAAAACAAGATTTCCAACTTTACATCTAACTTCAAGGTCTTGGAAATTCAGTTTACTTTCATGAATTCCAACTCTAAACGTCTAATTAGTTACCCAAAATCATAGCAAAACCCCAAAAGATATAATGCACTCAGTCACTATTCGGAGTGGTAGAGATATACCATAAAGCAATCTCATTGAGGATACTGAGAATGAACAAGGGAGATCATCATTAACCTTGAGGCTGATATTTTCATTGTTGATAAGAAAAAGAACCAAAAGATCTTAAACAAGATTGTAGAAGCCTAATGGAAAGGGCAAGTTGGTGAAGAGAAGAAGGGTTCAAACAAGAAACAAGCTGCTACTTCGTAAATGGAACCCATTTGTTTTGCCTCCATATGAGCCTAAGCTACCATATCCTAAATGATTCAAGAAATGGAGAAATCCAATAGTTTTTTTGAAGAAACAAATGAGTAAGGTACAAATCCCTATGCCATAATCAACACCTTCGTGCTTGTTTCCCAGTATAGCAAGACCCTAAAAAATTCTTTGAATAATAAGAAGAAATAAATGGAAGGAATTGTTATTCTCACTGTGAATGTAGTTCAATCCTTAAAAAATGTTTAATTTGCCTTAGAAACCTGAAGATCTAGGCAATATCAGCCATCTTGTGCCATTTGACCACATATTTTCGAGAAATGCCTTTTTGATTTGGGTGGTGATATACAATGGTTTTTTTACCACCATTGACCTTTGTATCAGTTTAATTTACAGTATATATTATATGTTTGGAGTTATTTTAGAGGCTCTTTAGGTTAAAGTACGTTTTTGTGTAACTTTGAGATGTAGAATTGTGCAGTCACATCAGAAGTTTAGCGATGAATGAAAGACTCCCCCCAGGATCGGGTGAAGCTCTTATTCTGACACAAAAAAAAAAAAGAATTTGAGTTAGATTTCCAATGCCGTTGGGTTAAGGTCATCACACAGTTGGATCAAAATTTATTCTCGGTTTACTGAAGAGTGGGTTGTCTGAAATGCGAGAGGAAGTTGTCCAGGTTTTAGTCTAGTGTCAAGAGACACTCCTTCGGATCTGCTCCCGAGGAGTGTTAATCATCTTCGAGGAATTGTACTTTGACCCAGAAGTGTCGCTTATTTAAAAAAGATCCCATAACGATTCTTAACTTATATTTTTAGTATCTTCCAGCCATCGTTTATGTTAAGTTTTCTTTTAGATTTTGAGAGAAGATTAGATTTCCTTCAGAGATTTATGATATTCTGCTTTCGACATGTTAAGCTTAATTTATCTAGTCCGTTTAGGCTAAGACTTCTTTATGCAGTTGTTTTAGTCCTTTTTGAGTCATTACAGGGATGAAATAGGTTGTATATGGATGTGGATCACTTGGAGAAAGCATTCAGAGAAGAGTGAAATTCAGAGATTTAAGATGGATGTGGATCACTTGGGAGTTTATCTAGGGATCTCCTTTTTCTTTCATGCAGCCGCCACACCTTCAATATATCATTTGATATTAATATTTCAGAACACATTACTTTTTACAGAGATTTTTGAGAGAGAAAACTAGTAATCTTGTGAAGGGAGAAATATCTCTACACATTTTTGAGAAGAATCTTGAACTCAATTTTATTATTCCTGCAATCCATTATGTTTTTTTATCTATGTGATATTTGTGACTATGTCTCAGTAAGCGATTGTAAGGTTTAGGGTGCTAGGGATCAAGGATTAATGAGCTAGACATTATAACTATTGTCAAACTTACTGCTTGTATCAAATTGGGCATTAGCATCTGAATCTAGGTTAAACATATCCATCAAAAGTTCTTTAGGTTGCTAGAAAAACCGTAGATATGCACTGGTGCTAATGTCCAATTAAGGTATTGCCTAAGATTGATGACCCAAGAAATTTTTTTCCATGTCGTAGGAGTCGAATTCGAGGAAGCTCTTTATGACTCCGAGTCTAGTGTGTATCTTGTCTCGAAGAAAATTTTGAATCCTAAAACCCACACTAAGTATTTGGTAGTGATTGATTGTAAATATTATGGAAGAAAAAGAGTGGGCAACAATATATTCAGTACACAACGATGTAATAATATTCCGGTTTATGAAAATTGACTTTTTATTGATGAGATACGATTGAATACAATGAACAAACGAGATCGAAATTGAATCTACTTAATGAAATAAAATCGAGATTGAGGGAGGTAAGTTGAGGTCGATATGTTTTGCATATGTTTCGAGGGTTTTTCACGTGTCCCTCCAGTTCTCCGTTTTTCTCCTTTCAGCCTCCTCTTTGTTCCTAAGATCTCGGCCTTCCTCGGATATTCTGCCGACCTAGACTTCCTCAGCTTTCATTACTTTCTTGTCTGGCATTCTCTCTTTGGTCGAGATGAAGGCCACTAATCCCATCCTACACAATGCGTGCCATGAATCCATCATTTACAGTTTAACCTACTCCAAAGGTCACTACAAGATTGCACGGCTATGACTAACTTAGGGGGCTGTGTCTATCATTAGTTCCTCGTAAATCTCAAAGGCAGTGCTCTTCTCTTCTTTTATAAATACTAAGGGAGGATTTTTTCTTTCTCCTCTTTCGATTTTTTTTCTTAACTCTTTTTTTCTATCTCTCTTGGCAAGATTTTTTCTTTTTTTTTTTAACGATGAAATCCTACTGTCTCCATGTCCCGATTACTAAGAGCTCTGATCTTGATAAACTCTATACAGACTTTGGAGTCTATATCGATGTCGAAATTGAACTTGCATCAGCTGATGAGACCGCCCAAAATTTCATCGAATGGTACTGCAGAAATT
Source organism: Eruca vesicaria subsp. sativa (assembly GCA_932364175.1). Lineage (NCBI taxonomy): Eukaryota > Viridiplantae > Streptophyta > Magnoliopsida > Brassicales > Brassicaceae > Eruca > Eruca vesicaria. Next base: position 99,824 of record CAKOAT010117710.1, on the reverse strand, counting down.
ATACCACATACTTTGAGGTTTGTGGCATTATTTTCCGATTCCGGAACCATTGTTCGTGATTCTTGTAAAGCTAGGTTTTTCATTCACTCAGATGTGTCCGAATTTTCTTTGTTAAATTCTATCTTTGGCGGCTAGTGCATGAGAAGAAGGGTTCTTGTTTGGTTTAGACAAACTTCGTTAGATGTGCTTGATAATCAAACAATAGATCCCGGGGACTATCTTGATGTCTCCTCGGCCTGGCCGTCACATTGTGGAAGAGATCCCATATCGGGATAAAAATGGTGGGATTATTTCTTTTTTTTTGTAGGGTTTATAAGGCAACTATTGGGGACTTCGATTTCTCGAAGATCCCTCAAAAATAGGCCGAATATATCAGTTTGTTCTTTTCCTGATTTCATTGGTTGCCTTTTTTTGGTGTTATCCTTAAGAACTACTGATATATTTGACCGGCATACTGCTTATGTTTTCTCCCTTCTGTTTTTGTTGTTTTGGTTCATTCTTGGAGCTCTCCCATGTCAGATGAGCTCCGGGGGCTCATCAAGGTTCTTCGTTAGGATCGCCCTCATTGGTCATCTTTTGATAAAACACATGCATGCTGCGTTTAAGAAGCCTCGAGGAGAAAACAATGCTCCAGTGCCGATAGCTCTCATACAAGATTGGTCGGCTTAGTCCTCGGCTTCTGAGAATCTTGGGCCTCTCATGTTGGTCCGTCGCCTGTGGATAGATTGACCATGAGGATGGCGGGGAGATCGTCATTTAGGTCTGCTAGGTCGTATCATGGGAAAGGTGTCACATGGAGTTTGTCTCTTGTACAAGTCGCTTAAGTTTTTATGTTTCTCTAAGCTTGGGTTCTGATACACAGACGGATTCAAATTCACCTAAACGCAAACTAAGGTCGCTTCGTCGAGGTCAATTCAGATTGACTTCGGTGCACATAACTCTAGGAAGTTGAAGTTTGTCCACAAGGATGATGGTACATTTCTCCCAAATCAGAAAGATCTTGTTCGTCTCTCTCGCTTCATAAGACCTCGAGGTTGTCAAATTACGGCCTTGGATGCGCTTGCTGAGAGAGAAGCCTATGGTAAAGTGGCCAGTATTCTCATCTGGAACCTTTTCCTTTGTAGGTTGCTTTCTTGTTTACCCAAATTTTATCTGCCAGGTCATGGAAGCAAGCAATGAGCTTGTCGTGATAATGGGAGGTTGTTCGCAAGACCATCGGATCAGTAAAAAGGTCGAAGCAAGGAAGGACTTGATTCGAAAGCTAAAGAAAAAGATCGAGGTTGCCGGAGCAGAGAACATGAGGAAGTCTTGAGAGATTTTGGTCACTAAGGAGGAGTGGAAGAGGGTCCTAAAGCGTGAGGTTGCTGTCTTAACTACGAAGATTGCGGACTCAAGACCCAGTGACAGAGATATTCATCGAGCTCCCTGAGCTACTCGTCGAAACATCTCAGATGGCTTCACGGAGGTTCTAATGTCTTTGAAAGAGAAATGGCTAAGGAAGAAGAAGGAGGTTAACGTGGAGATCCAGCTTCAAGAGATTGTTGCAAATATCTATCTGTTGAGTGAGATCAAAGATGGAGGGTTAGTTGTCTTAGATGAGCTCGACCGCTTGAAAGCTATGGAAAAAGATAATGGGACCATTCTCGAGTCAGCTGTCGTATCGGACTGGTCTCTTTCTGATTTTGACCATCGCAAAGTCTCGGAGGAATTTTTTACCCACGATATTTCTCAGGTTGTCGGCTTGCTGAAGAGGAAACCAGCTCTCATTAGTTACGCTGCTTTGTCGTTTTTATTTTCTTATGTATTGCAGACCAGATACTTTTTGCTATTACTGTTATCTTTGTGGTTTTATTCAGGTAACTGTGATTTGGCTTGGTGTTTAGGATCTTATCGTTTGTATATCTTCACTTGATTCCCTTTATAGTTGCTTGTTATAACTACATACAGAGGGTATGTTCTCGTAATTTTTTTCTTTTCACTGAAGGAAGATTCTTTAGCGGCCTCGGGTTTATTTACCCTTGTCCGATTCATTTTTTCTTAATTATCCTTCTTATCATCTCTGGTTTTAAACTCAAAAATGTCAACGAACAGGAGGAAGAGTTCTCTAGAATCTGAGAGGATCCAAAACAGAAACAGAGTCGTTGGATCAGAGAGGATCTGTTTGAGTGATGAGAGTAACGCGTTGACAGAGGTCTTGCGGGAGGAGACATGTCTTCCTAGGATGTGCATCAGTGTTGATGGGGTCCAATCATGGTTTAAATCACACAAACATGCGTGCAAGATGAAATAGCAGGACTGGCTCCGAGGGACGAGACCGTCCCCTTAAAAGGGCCAAGATTGTCAGTGTCGAGCACAAGTCTAGTTCTTGCAACGATGGTGATGTCTTTAAGCCCTTTCACTGGCAGTTTTCTCATGCTAAGGATTTTCCCATCACCGAGGATTCGGATAGAATCGCTCACTTGGTTTGGTACTTCAAGCCGGCTGGGTGTCCGCTGCCTCCGCTTCGGAACATGACAGAACGGCTAAGGAGTTGCCAAGTTCGCGCCGACTTCGTTTCCGAGTTCTCTCCCGCCGTACTTCCAGCTCTGGAGCAGGAGGTAGCTCTCTAAAAGCAAAGGAGGAGAAAAAGGAGAATGGACTGTGTATGTCAACGGCACCAGTAATGTCCGGGGGCAGGTGTAAGTCTAGTTCTAACCTCCCCTACTGGAGAATCGGCATCAAGGGCAGTGAGGTACAACTTCAAGGCTACAAACAACAAAGCCGAGTACGAAGCCTTGGTAGCAGGCCTAACAATCGCAAAGCAAATGGGAGCAGAGGATATCAAGGTTATCAGCGACTCGCAGCTGATCATAAGCCAGGTCCAAGGCGATTACCAAGCTAAGGATGCTAGCATGGCTAGATACCTAACCATCGCCAAGCGCTTGATTGTATCAGAGAGGATCCATTTGAGTGGTGAGAGTGACGCGTTGACAGAGGTCTTGCGGGAGGAGACATGTCTTCCTAGGATGTCGATCAGTGTTGATGGGTCCTATCATGGTTTAAATCACACAAACATGCGTACCAGATGAAATAGCAGGACTGGCTCCAAGGGACGAGACTGTCCCCCCAAAAAAGGCCAAGATTGTCAGTGTCGAGCACAAGTCTAGTTCTTGCAACGATGGTGATGTCTCTAAGCCCTTTCACTGGCACTTTTCTCATGCTAAGGATTTTTCCATAACCGAGGATTCGGATAGAATCTCTCACTTGGTTTGTCACTTCAAGCTGACTAGGTGTCCGCTGCCTCCGCTTCAGAACATGACGGAACAGCTAAGGGGTTTCCGAGTGCTCGCCGACTTCGTTGCCGAGTTCTCTCCCGCCGTACTTCCAGCTCTGGAGCAGGAGGTAGCTCTCTAAAGCAAAGGAGCAGAAAAAGGAGAATGGACCGTGTATGTCAATGGCACCAGTAATGTTCGGGGGGAAGGTGTAAGTCTAGTTCTTACCTCCTCTACTTGAGAATCGGCATCAAGGGTAGTGAGGTACAACTTCAAGGCTACAAACAACGAAGACAAGTACGAAGCCTTGGTAACAGGCCTAACAATCGCAAAGCAAATGGGAGCAGAGGATATCAAGGTTTTCAGCGACTCGCAGCTGATCATAAGCCAGGTCCAAGGCGATTACCAAGCTAAGGATGCTAGCATGGCTAGATACCTAACCATCACCAAGCGCTTGATTGAGAAGTTTCAAAGTTGCAAACTGTTAGGGTCAAAAACGGTCACGACGAAGTTGACATCTAAGTATCAGACAAAATTCCAAAAACTGGTCACTCCGTAACGACCGAGCACGTACACGATCAATCGCTATGGAGCGACAGAGCTCGAGACAAGCTCGTTCGCTACGTAGCGACCAACCTCGAGGTAAACCTCGGTCGCTATGTAGCAACCGAGCACGTACACGCTCGGTCGCTACGTGGCGTCCGGACTATCCCAAAGACGTAAACACGAATCCATACACTCTCGTCTATTCTCTTATACAATCTCTCAATCCACAATTGAACTACCGCTCTTTTCTTATCGATCGGAGTTATCGTTCAGACTTTACGATAAAAACCGTAGAAAGCTTGCTTTTATCGAAAAGAAACCTAAAAACATTTCGAGTCAAAAATACGGCCTGAAGAGGCCTACAACACAAATAGAAGCCCATTTACGATTTTATTTAAAAAGAACATAGATCCTATGGAGGTTTATCCTTGGCCCGCAAGAGAAGATAAATTTCAAGTTTTCGCGGATAAATGTCAAAATTTCGAAGATAATCATGAAGATTGGAAAAAATGGAAAATCTTTGTTTTTGGCCTATGAAGGCTTAATGGAAGTGGAAAGCCTACACTAAGTTTGGAGGGAGTATATAAGGAGTTCAAGGCGAGAGAAAATGACCATAGCAAATTTAGCACTTAGAGCATTTAGGCAATTTTCCGTTTTTGTTATTCGAGCTGCGTCTCAATTAGGGTTTCCGCATTCTTAGGTTGTTAGAACTAGGAAATCGCTGAAGATCTTGTAGCCAAGGCTCCTAACTCGTTGTACGCTCATACGTAAAATCGGAATAAGACTTCTTTTTGCTCTCTTTTTAATTCGTGTTCATATTATTGTCTTTTTACTTCTTTTTCTTTATTGCTTAGCGTGTGGTTTAACAGATAACCGGGACCTCTGGGAAACTAGGGTTTACCCTACGTTCCTAATTCAACGGAAATCGACAGTGCAAATTTTGGTTCCCACAGTTTGGTGCTAGAAGGAGGGGGGGGGGGTATGGATCTATCTAACTCACAATCCACAGCACGCTCGGTCTGAAACAGAAGTGACTCGACAAGTTCAGACGTCATTTATTTCGGAGGAAAAGCAACAGTTCCTCAGACCAAACCTCATAACGTCCTCCTTGTCATCGACTTGACGGTCCAGAACATCGATGTTGCGAGGGTATTAATCGATACTGGCAGCTCTGCCAATGTCATCTTCAAAAATACCCTCGAAAGAATGGGAATCAACCTATCTGAGAGCATTGAAAACCTTATCCCACTGTTAGGACTTTTAGGGGAAGCCAATTTTCCTCACGGGTCAATTAACCTCACGGTCATTGCTGGAACTGTAACAAAAGTCGTAGAGTTCCTGGTTGTCTACCGCCCCGCACAGTATAACATAATTATGGGCACACCATGGTAAAACTCTATGCAAGCAATCCCATCATCGTACCATCTTTGTCTCAAGTTCCCGACCCCTCATGGAATCAAAACAATCTGAGGAAATTCAAGAATATAACGGATCTGCTTTGCTGGGAATTAAAACGAAAGAAAATAAATTCCGAGACTATCCCTAGGAAAAAACTAGCCTCCGACGAGAACGCCCCAGAACAACATTCGGAAGAACTCTTTAGGCAGTTGCGGAAAGCTGAAACCCTAGAGGAAAAAAGCAAACCGACTTGCAAACCAGTGATATCAGTATGTCTTGATGAAGCATTCCCCAAACGATGTGTCGAGATCAGAGCCAATCTCCACGAACATTTAAAGACAAAACTTATAACTTGCCTGAAGGAGAACCTCCACATGTTCGCTTGGACCGCAGAAGATATGCCAGGAATCGACATTAACATAACCTGTCACAAACTAAATATTCGAACCAACTTTTAAATCAATCAAGCAGAAAGACGAAAGTTGGGACCTGAACGGGCCACCGCAGTCAACGACAAAGTCGAAAAACTTCTTAAATTCGGATCAATTACAGAGGTCAGGTGCCCAGATTGGCTAGCCAATCATGTAGTGGGTCAAGAAGAAAAACAAGAATTGGCGAGTCTGTGTCGATTTCACAGATCTCAACAAATCCTGCCCGAAGGATAGCTTCCCCTTACCACACATCGGATTGTCTCGCCGAGGAAACATCGAGAAACGAACTATTATATTTCATGGACGCTTTCTCGGGTTACAATCAGATCATGATGAATCCCGATAACCGTAAAAAGACTGCATTTATTAGGGATCGCGGGACTTACTGTTACACGGTAATGCCCTTCGTCCTGAAAAATGGCGGTGTAACTTATTAGAGACTAGTGAACTGAATGTTTGCCGAGAAATTTGGTAAAAATACGGAGGTCTATATCGACGACATGCTCGTGAAGTCCTTTCATCTAGAAGATCACGTATCCCACCTTAAGGAATGTTTTGCGCGACTAAATTCGCATAACATGAAGCGTAATCAGGCTAATTGCAGGTTTGCCGTGGCATTAGGAGAATTCCTCGGCTACCTGGTGACCTACCACGGGATGGAAGCCAATCCTAAACAGATAGACGCGCTAATCGGGATGAATATTCCCAAGAATAAACGGGAAGTACAAAGGTTAATCGGGAGAGTCGCAACTCTTAACCGATTCATCTCACGGTCGACTGATAAGTACTTACCCTTTTACGACATTTAATGAGGGAACACAAATTTTGAATGGTTGGAAGAATGCGAGAATGCCTTCATCCAACTAAAACATTATCTAACCACCCATCTAGTCCTCACAAAAACTGTAGAGGGAGAACCATTGTTCCTACATCGCAGTATTGGCAACAGCTGTAAGCGGCGTCCTGATCTGAGAAGAACACGGTGAGCAGAAACCTATCTTCTATGTAAGAAAAACATTGTTGGATGCCGAATCACGGTACCCGTAGAACTCAGACCATATTTTAAGTCCCATACGATCAACGTCCTCACAACTTCCCCCGGTGGACGATCCTGCACAGCTCAAGTCAGTTGGGCAGGTTAGCCAAATGGGTGATTGAGTTAAGTGAGTACGATATCGAGTACCGACCTAAAACCAGAACGAAATCTCAGGTGCTCGCAGATTTCCTAGTAGAACAACCAACCGAGCTGGTAACCAACAAGGAACCAAGTTCGACTTGGATCCTTCATGTCGATGGATCTTCATCCAAACAAGGATTGGGCATAGGGATTCGTCTCACATCACCAACCGGAGAAATCTTAGAAAAATCCTTTAGGTTGGAGTTTCACGCGTCTAACAACGAGGCCAAATATGAAGCACTCGTCGCAGGACTGCGGTTAGCTCACGGTTACCACGCCCACTGTAATTCTCAGCTAGTCGCAAATCAATATAGCAGAGAATATGAAGCAATGGACGAAAAGATGGATGCATACCTCAAACTGGTCAAAAATCTGGCCCAAGATTTTGACTGCTTCGCACTTACTCGGATCCCTCGTTCCGAAAACGTTCAACCTGACGCTCTCGCCGCTTAAGCATCAAGTTCGAAACAGGGTAATAAAAGGATAAGCCCAGTCGAATTCATTGAACATCCGAGCATTGGACTACAAATCGCTACCAACTTCATCAGGGACCAAGACTATGATGCGGAAGAAATCGTGGCATGGATAGAAGAAGAAACAGAACAGCCCGACTACAGTTGTTACATGCCATGGCTAGAAACGATTCGGGCCTACATCGTCAATGGGGAACTACCTTATGAAAAATAACCAGCCCATAAAATCCAAACTCAAGACACGTGTTACGTAGCAGTGGACGGGGAAATTTACAAATGGAGATTTTCCGGTTCGCTCATGACATGTTTAGAAGGAGAAAAGGCAAAAAAGATCATTGAGGAAGTTCACTCTGGATCTTGCGGAAACCATTCAGGCAGAGGGTCTCTCGCATTCAATATAAAATGCCATAGATACTATTGGCTAACAATGATCGGAAACTGCGAGAAATTCGCACGAAAGTGCAAAAAATTACAAGGAAATGCCCCGACCATCCGTCAATCCGCAGAAGTGCATTCTTCTATCACATCCCCATACCCTTTGATGCGCTGGGCCACGGATATCATGGTCCCCTTCACAAGTCTAAACAAAAACGTTCCTCTTAGTTCTCACCGACTTCTTCTCCGAGTGGGTAAAGGCAGAATCATACACAAGCATAAAAGACACCCAAGTCGAAAGCTTCGTGTGGAAAAACATCATCTATAGATATGGCGTCCCTTATGAGATTGTAACATACAGCATATCTAATTTTATTTCTACCCGTTTTGAGGCATTTTGCGAAAACTGGAAGATACAGTTGAACAAGTTACTCCAAGATACCCACAGTGCAATAGCCAGGCCGAGACTATCAATAAAACCGTCTTAGACGGGCTCCAAAAACGTCTGGATGCCAAAAAGGGCAGATGGGTGGAGGAACTCGAAAGAGTACTCAGGTCACATCGTACGACCCCACAGCGGGCGATGGGAGAAACGCCTTTCGCTCTCGTGTACGGGGCAGAATGCATGATCCCCGCAGAAGTCGAGTTCCCCGGCGTCCGGAGAAGGCTATTTCCTGAATGGGAAGAACTCAACAACACGATTCTGTTAGACGATCTCGACCTCATCAACGAACGCCGAGATCAAGCACTCGTCAGAATCCAAAACTACCAACACGCAGCCGCAAAATACTACCACTACAAGAAATAAGGGTTTTAATAGCACCCGAAAATCGCTATCGTACGATACCATAGCGTTGTAGAAAGCGCTCCAACATCGCCCGCGATAATAGGTCGGGTCCATTAGATAGCGGTTTTTGTAAACGCTATTGATATAATTTTAGTAATAGCGTTTTTTATTATGCAATTGTAATTCTTTTTAATAGCGTGTCAAAAATGTTATTATAACATTTTTACTATAGCAGTTTTAAAATTATATTATAGCATGTGTTAACTACTATTGTAGTGTTCTATTAATAGCAATATTTGAATTTTTCATTGCATTTTTAAAATGTAATTGTTTCATTTCGTTTATGACAAATTCAATTTAATATTTTATTTTGAAAACAATACAGAAAAATTATAAAATAAAATTTCATTCAAATTAATATTATAACAAAATCAAAATATTCAAAAAACAAAAAAAAACTATAATCAAATCTCAACATTAATCCGCAACAATAATTCCATCACAATCATCCCTAATACAAAAACTTTCATCATCAGACAATTGCGCTGCATCATCAAATTCCTGTGCGGGTAATGGTGGTCCGACAATGTCTTCCTCTGTCTCGAGTTCATGATATCCTCTTGGTGGTGCTCTCATAACAACATACCAAGGCGATTCTTCATCTTCTCTAGAGTAAAATACCTGTTTTGCTTGTGATGGTAGAATGTATGGATCTTGTAAATATGGCGCTTGGTTGACATGAATATTGTTCCTTAACACCGTAGCCTCTGTTCGCCCAATTACACTTGAATAAAGGAACGCTGAACATGTGGTAGTCGAGGAGAATAATCTCGGTTATCACTCCATAATATGTGACCATATCGGCTGAATGTCTTGTATCTCTTGCAGAAGATCGACACATGCTGAAAGCTTCATAAGTGACTCCACTATTCTGGGTCTTTCGCTTAACGGATTCTGTGTGAAATCGGTTCCTGTTATTGACAAAACCTTTATGGGTATGAGCAGTAAATCTTGGTCCATAGGCCAACCATCTTAGCTTCGTAGAATGATCCTTTGAGTTAGGAGGTATCTAATAAGGATGTAACTGTGTCAGTTATATGTGAACTGAAAAGTAAACAGATAGGGAAGTGTTACAAACCTTATTCTTCACTCATTCAGCGAATTGTTGGGTGTGATATTTCCATAACAAAGTTTCGTTTGTTGCGCATCGAGCATCATTTTCTTGCAGTTCTTGTAAATGCATCCTGATTTGACAAAGTATAGAGTTATAAGACTAATAAAAAGAATTTGTATCTGAGAGGGATAGTAGAACTTACTCAACATAGGGATCCATAGTTTCCATATTCATCAAAACATATCGATGTGCTATGTCTCTATCTTTCTCTAATAGAATAAAGTCTGTTCCCTTTTGCAGTGGTCGACCTTCAAGAACCATTCCATCAGACTGAAGATCTTCATTACGTTTTAGTGCTTCTTCAACTGGTATAGAATTCTTGAGGAACTCCAAACAAAAGGCCATGCATTCTCCAGCTAAGTACCCATCAGCCATACATGCTTCTGGCCTAGCAAAATTCTTTACATATGCCTTTAGTGTTTTCATGTACCTACAACTCAAAAAATACAGAAATATTCTCTACAAACCTCTCTGTTGATCGGAAAAACAAGTTCAAGAATTCTAAACAAACCTCTTAAACGGATACATCCAGCGAAAGTGCACAGGTCCTCCCAAACGTGCCTCTCTTGCTAGGTGTAAAGGAAGGTGGAACATGATGTCAAAGAGCGATGGAGGAAAGAACCGCTCGAGTTGGCACATTATCTCCACAAACTCATTTTCCAAAGTTATCAGCTTCTCCGCGTCAATAGCACGCTGACACAATCTGTTGAAGTAGTTACATACTCGAGTTACTGCAACTCTTGGTCCTTTAGGAAGCAACCCTCGTAATGCAGCAGGTAATAGATTTTGGATTAGTACATGATGATCATGGGACTTAAGACTCCCAATCAAAGGAGGATTAACAGAAACACTGTTTGCAATATTACCGCAGTAACCGTCAGGCCCTCTGAACGCAGACAATCTTTGACAAAATATCTTTTTTTCTTCCTTACTGAGCCAATAAGATGCGGGAGGCAAGTAGAATCTCTTTCCCCGTACTTNATTTTGGATTAGTACATGATGATCATGGGACTTAAGACTCCCAATCAAAGGAGGATTAACAGAAACACTGTTTGCAATATTACCGCAGTAACCGTCAGGCCCTCTGAACGCAGACAATCTTTGACAAAATATCTTTTTTTCTTCCTTACTGAGCCAATAAGATGCGGGAGGCAAGTAGAATCTCTTTCCCCGTACTTGTCTGTGCAAGTTTTTCCGGATTCCAATATCTTCTAAGTCCTGTCTCGCTTTAAGGCCATCTTTTGACTTAGCACTCTACATCAGTGTTGACAATAATGCATCAGACAATTTCTTTTCTACGTGCATCACGTCAATGTTGTGACGCACCGGCAAATCCTAACACATTTAAAACACTGATCAGGATACACATAATATGACAATAGTATCTCAATCTAACAATAGCTTGTAATACCTCCCAGTATGGTAAATCGAAGAATATTGATCGCTTCTTCCACCTCCATTTCTCACGCGTTTCGTCATTCTCATCGTCTTCAGCCACCTGATCTTCTGACAATACTTTTCTCTTCCTTTTATTTTTCTTTTGCAAAGGTCTTCCCAAATCATTCTTGTAGTCCTTTAGTGTAGCAAATATGTCTGTACCGGTTTGAATCCTGCTTGCAGTCCCGTTCTCTACTGTATTATCAAACCAACCCTTTATGCGCCTGTAGTGATGTCCAGGGCTTAGTCGCTTCCTATTCCCCAAATACACATACTTGCGACTAAACTTCAGCCACCTATTTGGTGTATCCTTTCCACAAACATTTCATGCTTGTTTCCCTTTAACTTTACAACCTGCCAAAGTCCCTAGAGCCGGATAATCACTAATAGTCCAGAACAACATAGCTTTTAGTGTAAACTTCTCTTTCATGAATGAGTCGTATACCTGAATGCCTTCACTCCACAATTCTTTTAAGTCATCTATCAGTGGTTCTAGATAGACATCAATGTTGTTGCTCGGAGCTGTTGGTCCAGGGATCAACATAGTCAACATGATGTTCTCAACCTTCATACACAGAGTTGGTGGCAAGTTGTAGTTGACTAACAACACTGGCAATGTACTATAATTTGTGTTCTGGATGGAGAAATGGTTCATCCCATCTGTTGAAAGACCGAGTCGAAGGTTTCTTGCTTCACTAGCAAAATCAGGCCACTTATTATTCACTTGAGCCGAAGATAACGAGTCAACAGGATGTCGCATTACACCATCTTCAGTGGCATTGTTCGCATGCCAACGCAAATCCTCAGCCATCCTTGCTGATCTGAACATCCTCTTGAATCTGTCCTTGATCGGAAAATACCTTAAGACCTTCGCTGGGATTCCTTTCTTTTCTTCATTACTCTGCTTATCAACCTCCCATCTAGAAGCACTACATCTTGGGCAGCTTTCCATTTTCTCATACTGATTCCTATAGAGAATACAATCGTTCTTGCACGCATGAATCATATCGTAGCCAAACCCAAAAATCTTCAAGAACTTTTTAATCGAATCTGTCGACTTTGGTAGAACATTTCCTTCTGGTAGCATGTCATGTATTGTCGNTGCTTATCAACCTCCCATCTAGAAGCACTACATCTTGGGCAGCTTTCCATTTTCTCATACTGATTCCTATAGAGAATACAATCGTTCTTGCACGCATGAATCATATCGTAGCCAAACCCAAAAATCTTCAAGAACTTTTTAATCGAATCTGTCGACTTTGGTAGAACATTTCCTTCTGGTAGCATGTCATGTATTGTCGACAGTAGCTGATCAAAGTAAGACTCTGACATTCCACTCTTTACTTTGATGCGGAAAAGGGCCATGATAGCAGAAACTTTGGTGTGCTTGCTACATGTCAAGTACAATGGACTTTCAGCATCTCTCAACTTCTGCCTAAACTCAGATTCTTCAGCAGGTTCACAATGTACATGTTCTCCTCCAATGTGATCAGATGGCGGTTCAATGTCTTCACTATCCAAATAAGCCGTCCTTAGCAAACCATAAGCCTCGGTTTCTGATTGAGGAGTAGTATCAGTCATATCAGACCTTCTTTCACCATGAAAGCTCCAACAAGAACTCCTTATATACTTCTTATCCAAACCCCTAATCACAAGATGCTTCGTTACTTTGTCTAAGACTTGATGTGAGAGGTTTCTGCAGCGAGTACAGGGACATAATATTTCTGTAGGATCTCCTAACCTCCTCGCTGATGCAGTAACAAAACGTGTTGCTCCTTCCGAATATTCGAGGCTGGCCCTATATATTTTAATCGGAAAAGAACAAAACAAGAGATTACTACAGAACAAAGTAGAAGATTACTTTGAGACATGAAGGCTATCTCCAATCAGACAAGAACAAAATAAAAGATTACTACCTTGGAAGCCAAACCCATGCTTTTCCATATCAGAAGGAGATTGAACTCAGATTCGTATCGCAGAAGAAGATTGAACTCAGATTCGTATCGCAGAAGAAGATTGAACTCAGATTCGTATTGCAGAAGGAGATTGAACTCAGAATTGAATGGAACTTAACTGAGGCTTACGATGGATGGAACTAAACCCTTAGTTTGATATTCATATAGCAGAAGGATATTGAAACTCGAAATCTCGATGGAGATTGAAACTCGGAATCTTGATGGAGATTAAGCTCAGATTAAAAAAGATCCAATGGGTTGTATGAAGCCACGTCATCTATCTGCGCCATTTCTTCTTAATGGTCGAGTGAGATGAGTATAAAATAATTATACTTATTCAATTATAATCCTTTGTGGGGGAGGGGATTCTTCATAAAAAATGCATGAAAATGGCTGAAAATTTTGTTGTACTTAATTATAATTAATAAAAACTTTTAATATATATAAGTGTTAATTTTTTAAAAAAATATTATTTGTATGTCTTAGATTAGTATAAAATGTTTATGTCTAAAATAAAACTATTGTTTTAAATCAATCTAATGGTTGAGATATATATTTGATACAAATATGAGATGAGTAGCTAATATGAGATGAGTAGCTAATAATCATGAATATTATTAGTAATCTTACATATTTTCGAAATATTTATATATATATATATATATATATATATTAAATTTTAGTTGAATCTTTAAACCTTTAATAAAACTCTAAAATCGTTACAATAGGGTTGCATCACCCTAAAATCATTACAATATGGTTGAATCCCTAAACCCTAAAATCATTACAATAGGGTTAAATCCCTAAATAAACCCTAAATTCGTTACAATAGGGTTGAATCCCTAAATAAACCCTAAATTCGTTATAATAGGGTTGAATCCCTAAACCATAAAAGGGTTGAATCCCTAAATAAACCCTAAATTCATTATAATAGGGTTGAATCCCTAAACCATAAAAGGGTTGAATCCCTAAATAAACCCTAAATTCGTTATAATAGGGTTGAATCCCTAAACCATAAAAGGGTTGAATCCCTAAATAAACCCCAAATTGAGAAGCATAGACGATAAATAAGGCTGATCATAAATAAGGTTGATATGTCTTAGCAACCAAACAAAATACGTCAAGGATACACATAGATATGTCTTAACATCTGAAAGATTACAATCAAACATACACTTTGTTTTCAAACATACATCATCTTATCATTAGGCCAAGCCACAGTGCTGCCCACAGCATCTGATATGTCTTCGAGAAAAGAATTTGGTCTCCATAGAGGTGCATCTTCAATCAAGGCCACTTCAACCCAGACCCGGCTTGCATTGGGACCTAACGGGACGTATGGACAAGAGTTGATGGATCAGTACAACTTACTCTGCCTTCTGCGACTTTTCTACCTGAGTTGTCATGGTCCAACAAAATGCACTTCTTCCTTGGACCTGATCTGCTAGAACTAGTGCTGCCACTTGGACTCTACAATCACAACAGATACATCCCAGCAAGTACATATAAATAAAATGTTGTAACATAATTTACAAAAAAAAATAAGATTGTAAACATACCAATGAAGGCTTTCTGAAAGTAGTTTCGCCTGGATCTTCAGAAACTTTAAATAATGATACATTATGGAGCGGCCATGCAATCTTTATATTAACAGCATCACTCATTGTTGTCATGTCAGTTGTTGGCCTCCATAGAAAAGCTTTCCCATCAATCACCTTAGCAATTCTCACAACTACAGCATTCGGACCCAAATGAACATTGTTGACCAGCTCATGTGGGTCTGTGGAACCCATATAACCTTCAGCGACTAGCTCAACGCCATTAACCCAATCGTAGATTTTGCACNTGTCAGTTGTTGGCCTCCATAGAAAAGCTTTCCCATCAATCACCTTAGCAATTCTCACAACTACAGCATTCGGACCCAAATGAACATTGTTGACCAGCTCATGTGGGTCTGTGGAACCCATATAACCTTCAGCGACTAGCTCAACGCCATTAACCCAATCGTAGATTTTGCACCTTTCAAGATCATCTTCACTAGTACGGTAAATTCATAATGCATATGGTTAGTGATCGTGTTGAATTTCAAAATACAAACCTAAGTATATCTGCTAATGGAATTACGTTTGATCCTAACACATCCGAAGAAACTGGATCGTTGTTCGATGCACTATCTAGTATCAGTTTATCCATTGGCCATGGAATCTTGCATCCCACTGCTTCCTGAAGATTACTCACATCCGTAGTTGGCCTGCAGACATATGCCTTCAGGTTTGATACCGACTTAACAACAACCGCTGCCGCATTAGGACCAATTGGAATGCAACCAATCTTGTATGTAGGTTCAAAAGAGCACCATTCTCCTTCAGCTACAACAACATCTTTTGACTCACACCAATCAAGTAGTTGAACTCTAGTTCCTTCTTTGTATTCATAACTAGACTCAGATGGGGAAACACAATCATCATTTTTTTCTGTCAAGAAATAAAATGAAGCAAAGATTTTATATCACTTAATCAAATACTACATAATATAAGTAGTAAAAGACTTTAGAAAATTCACCTTATTACCAGCTAAGTCACGTAGCTGATTCCTCAAGTCTTTAAGCTTGGTTTCCAAGTCTGCGAGTTTGGCGTCTCTAGCTGACAAAAATGCTAGCTTCGTAGCAGTAATCCATCTTCCCAACCCTCTGAATCGTCCATGTTTGTCTACTCCCAACACTTGACTAACAGCATCATCTTTTATATTAACAGTGGATGTGGAGTCCATTTGACTATCAAGTGAAATAATTTTGTCCTGAGACAATACAATATAAGTTATAGTCCTTATCAATACCAAAAAGAGTAACTTAATTAATCAGATATTGAAATCTTACAATGGTTTCGGAAAACTCAGGTCTAACAGGTCTACCATCGGCGTGAGTGTGACCTGCTATCCAGACCTTGCTCCGGTTAATCTTTTTAGGGTCTGCACTCTTTTTTTTTCTACAAGTGATATATAGTTTTATTATCAGATGTTCTATCATTATATCTAATATAATTACATACTGTTACTTACCATTTCACAAGCTAGACGATTCATTCCTCTACGACTAGTGGTGTGAGGAATCTGAGCCCTCCTAAGTGCTCTGTACTTGTCACTCTTTGCCTAGAATATCCTTAAAGCAAATTTCATCAATCAAATCTCAAAATTAAACACTTAAAACCCAAATGCTCTATTTACGTCACCTTGAAAGCTGATGAAGTCCTACTCTTAACCCAAGAGCTCCAAACTTGAACAGATCGAATGTTGCTTGGTTTCAGAGCTAATCTCTGTGCTACTTTTTGCATCTCGGAGTTGTGATACAAGCCTTGACTTTCCACATCTCCAGAAACAACCCATATGTCTGAAGACAGAATCTTTTTGCCACTGTTCTTTCAAATCGAACCTCGCCTGCAGTAATGTATGCAAACATCACATATTATAATCCTTACAAAGACATATAAACAATATAGTTAAGTGCATATATATATATATATACCTGAATTTCCTCCCATAGTGTGTCCTTTGTCTGCTGATCAAGATTCCTCCAATCATCAAGAAGTACAGTCACGTGTTCGCGTACAAGAGGTCCAAGGAACGATGACAGTGTCACTTATCCATGACCTACATGTTCGCCAAACTCAGTGAATGTCACAGAAACCTTCTCTTCAGGATCCTTGCCCACTTTACGCATCTTTGTGGGTCCTCTTTTCTTCTTTGGTTTTGCATCAGATGGCGGTGCTTCTGCTCCTAAAATGCCATTCTCACCTTCGGTGTCAGCTTCTGTCGGATGAGAAGGTTCTTCAGGAACTTCATCATCAGCTTCTGTAGGCTGAGAATGTTCTGTAGTAACTCCATTATCAGCTTCTGTATCCTTAGAATGTTCTCCAATAACTCCATTAACATCATCTTCTATTTCAACCTCTGGAACTTCAGAACCAACATCTTTTCCCACTTCAACTTCATCACCATCAACTTCCTCCTCATGAAATTCAGGAATTGCTTCAGAAACCTTTGTTCCTTCTTCTTCACCACCTTCTTGCCTTATTTCAACGGTTTCTTCTTCAATAGCATCTTTTTTTGGCTTATTTAACTTACGGATTTTGGTTCGGACCGGGTTAATGAATTCTGTCTCTGCTTCCAAACCTTGGGAACGTGTGCTTCTTCTAACTTGAGGCGTTTTTCCTCCTCGTGTTTTCGGCATGTTTATTTGTTCCTAAAAAAAATAAAATCACAACTTGGTTGTTACTGTAAATTGCAAATCGAAGACGATACAGATCTATTGAGATAATAAGCAATCGATTAATTTTCATGATGCATGCAATCGATTAAGAGTAAGATAAATGAACGATCGAGACCGAGATCGACCAAAAGGAGATTCGTAGAAGTCTATCAGAGGGTTAATAAGAGACGAACCTGAGATTGAAAGAAGACGATTGATGAATCGGAAAGGGATGAACGAAGAACACCCAAATATTTTTGGGAGAGAAAATGAAGAATGTATTAATGAAAATGCATGTACGAAGAAGACTGCTTTTGTTTGGTCAATGAAATTTTCGTCCCCAATTTTTTTTTCATTTCCCGGGTTTTAATAAAAAAATACGCGGTCGAAAATACTATAGTGTTTATTCTTTCTATGTGCTATAATACAAAGATCAAAATCCCAAAACAATACGCGCTTCCAGATTTCATTTTGCCGCTCCGGATATAATAGCGTTTTGGTTAGTGAAACATAATTATATTTCCACCCACCAACATACAATAGCACACACTAATCAAACGCTATCTTACAATGCTAATAAAACCCTTATTTCTTGTAGTGTACAACTCGAACGTTTGGAATCGCAGATTCAACGAAGGAGATTTAGTTTTGCACAAAGTTTCCAAAATACCATTGAACGAAACGCAGGAAAACTCGGTGCAAATTGGGAAGGACCATACAAAATCATAAAATTTGACCGACCAGAATCTTATTGTGGGAACCGAAATTCGCACTGTTAATTTTCCATCAAATATGGAAAATTAGGGAAAACCCTAATTCTTCCGAGGTCCTGGATCTTTGCGGAAACCACTAAAACAAAAAAGAATAACAGAATATAGATGAAGAATTTGCGTAAGAGATTTTATTGATAAAGAGATTAAATGCTGTTACAAAGAGAATCACGGAACTTAGACGACAAAACTTTTGAAGGATCCGACTTGCTAGTCTAGCCCCCTAAGTCCTAAATTCGCCTAAGCTAACAGCCGCCTTTTTATAGGTCTTGAATTCTTCACCTTCTTATGTCCTTGACCTTCTGCTTATATACTCCCTCCTTAGGCGGTTTAGTCCTTCTTTTACGCCCAGATTCGAGTTTATCGGAAATCTTCCATTTATCTCGATCTTTCCATTTTTCCTGCGGAAATCTTCTATTTATCTTCAAACTTGAAATTTATCTTCTTTCTGTGATTAAATCATCAAACCATCATTGTATCTTTGGGCTGGACTTCGTTTAAAGTCGCGAGTGGGCTTTTATCGTTGTTTTAGGACTTTCCGACCGTTTTGCGATAAAAACCATTTTACGATTTTAGACGAGAACATTTCCTGATATGATGCCATTTTTAAGTAAGCATCTCTAGTTAATCGTATAGTTTGGCAATGCTCCATGTCTCATTTAATCATTGCTGTTTTTTATGATTTTTTATAAAAAATCTCGTGTTAATCGTATAATCGGGAAATGTTTGGCGTTTCATTTGGCCGTTGCTGTTTTATACGATTTACTCGAGTTCTTTCGAGAAAACAATATTTTACGGTTTTTACCGTAAAACTTGATTGATAAGACTGATCGAGATGAAACAAGGGACGTTCCGATCACGGTTCAGGGCAGGATTGGAGTCGAGGACGTATGCTTCGTGTTGGGAGTGCGGGAAGCAGGGCTCGGATTGGTCAGCTCGACGTACGGCGAGCTGTTACGGCGAGATGAGTTGAGTGAACCAGATCGCCGTACGGCAAGCTGAACCGGTTGGTTCAGCTTGACGTATGGCGAGCTGGTTTGATCGAACCAACTCGTGATTGAGGCGGGTTGGATGTTTTTGGTTTTTTGATCTGAGATCCTTTCATGAGATTTTGATAAGAAATAAACGTAGACGTTGATTTCGAGATTACCGTTTTTGACACCAACTGTAATAACCCTCATGACCGGATTAGAATTTGGTTGAGAAAAATTCCGCTCGACAAGTTAGAGTTGGTCCAATAAGATTGAAAAATAAAAATCGACCCAGAAAATTAATTTCTCGACGGGACTGTCTTGTGATCGAAAGACCTTCCCTTGATAGTCTGGTCGAGTATTAATTATTATGGTTGAGTTTTATTTAAGGTGGAAAATTTTAGACAAGATTAGGATGGAAATTAATGGACGAGAAAAACTGTTCCGGAATATCGACCAGCTTTCTAGTTGGCTTGCTGACCCGTCACATGCCTTGCACCTTCTAGCCTGCTTGTTGGTTATTTAAACAAGTCACATGACCTCACCAGCCAGTCTGCTTGCTTGCTGGCTCAGCCTAATAAAACGAAAATCATGTGGCTTGGGAGCAGCTTTCTTCTTGGAAGGGAAATGTGAGCTGCTTGTGCTTAAGCTAGTTGCCACATGTTCTCTCCAAACCACAGATTTTTGTAAAGAGAAAACCCTGAGATGAAGCAACCCCATATGGTATAAAATACCTTCTTCTCTCCTCTGGACGTCCTGTTATTGCAAGAAAAATCAGAGAAAGATTTAGAGAGAAAGAGAGAAAAAAATCAGAGAAACATCTGTGAAAAATTCATGAAAAATATTTAGAGAAAAATCAGAGAAGTGAGTGAGCTTGGACGACCCTTTATCACCTTTTTTTGCCAAGAACCAGTGTGTTTTAGTGTGGTTAAGAGATGAACACTTTTCGTTCAAGAGTATAGAATAACCAATGCTCATCAGCCTTTGATTTTGATCTGTAAGATGTGTGTTGATCAGTTTTCAGTGAGAAGATCTGTGTGTTTGGAACCGTTTGAGCTTTTGTCTGAATAAATCCGACCTTTGATTGATATGGTACTGATCAGGTTAGGCGTGGCTTCAACTATAATTTGTGTAGCATCAGAGTTCAGAAGATTTTTTATTTGAATTGATGGTCAAGGAGAGTTGTCGGACCAGTCGAATCATGCCTTGTCCTCATTCTGTTTTGGGAAGTGATCAGCAAATGGTGAACGTTTAGCTTGGCTCGTGTCTAGTCTTCCTTAGCCAATCTCATGGATTCAAAGGTGAGTCTAGAGTGATGTGATGATAGATCACATATGTGTGTTGGTTGAATGAAAAAGAATTATATTGGTTAAGTAGTAAAGTCTCATAATCCTTGAAATTGTGATGTGTTTACTTAAGTGTAAACATTTCAAGAAATATTTATATGTTTGCATTGAGGTTAAGCTACCTATTAGTACTTGTTCTCAAGTACTAATCATACTTAAGGATTATTTATGTATTAATTATCAATTAATTAAGATTAATAATTATGGATTAATTTAGGATTAATTAAGGATTAATTATGGATTAATTAACGATTAATCATGGATTATTCTTGGATTAATTGAGGATTAATCTTGGATTAATTAAGGTTTAATTAAATTTTAATTAAGGAGTAATTATGAATTATTTATGAAATAATTTTTGGTAGTAAAAATCATGTGAAGTCTTATTATATTCACTATCCCTAAACTCCCCGCATTCTTGTGACTTGGTCCTGCGAATGGTACAAGGTCATGATGGGCTATCTCCCTGGAGACTGTGTACTGCATGACGATGCAGTGTCGAATGTTCATATTGGATGTTCGACGTTGATGGTAATGCTAACTCACTAAGCTCGGTTAGCCTTTGTGGTTTATTGGGTCTAGTATATATATTGTTTTTATAGATGAGGTGATTGGCGGGTGTTGTGGAAGTGATGTTTAAAATAAGATTCACATCGATGAAATGATAAGCCCTATACTTTTATATTAAATATGCAATATATTTCTACTGCATACAAATGGAGTTGATCTCTTGTGATACTATATATGAGTTGGGGTGCGGGATTAGGCTCACTGAGTAAACTAGTTACTCATGACTCATTTGATATGCAGGTAACCAGTAGGCGGGAGACCTTACTATAGGACGGGAAAGAACTGCTTCAGCAAGCGGTAGATTTATTATCCTTGCAAAGTCGTTTCATATATCTTATGTATAATGTTTGTTAACCGAAAACCTCGAGGTTAATACTTAACGTTTTAAAAAATGCTTTTGAAAGAAAATTATAAAATGTATAAAGAAAGTTTATTTAGGTACGGGTTCCATATAATATTAGTCCTTGTCCGGACGAACCAACTATTGGGTATTACTCGGTCGGGTTGCAAAGCCTTGGCTTGTACCTAATAAGATATGTGTACTTAGGCAATTGGCTTAAGGTACTTGGATTTATTCCGGGAACTTTGAGTTAATCGTTTATGTGCACATTGTGGCTTCTTTGGTTTGGTTTAAGTTACTGATTGGCTGTGCATGTTCTTGTTTGATTGTTGCACAGCCGGTTAAGTCAACTTGTACTTAGACCAGATCAGGGGTGTCACACCAACAGTTAGCCCCCAAGCTCGCAAGGTTCGAAGAAGGTTTTTGCGGGGGAATGGAGTTGTTTAATCGAAATACACGGCTTCGATTTATCTTATCGTGGAAGATAAGCTCTTTTTTCTATAAGTATCTTAAATCTTTCAAATTTCCTCCAACTTCTCTCTAGAAAATTTGTTTGTCAAGATGTTTCTTCCCAAGCTGATCAACAAAGCCATGACGTCCCAGCTAGTGCAACCCTACGGTGGACTTGCAGGATGCTCGCATCTCTGACTTCCTCTCGTTCCAGGAAGAGATGGATCGCTGCGATGCTGAGGAAACTACAGCGCTGACTTGCACAGCCCCGGCGGATCTGCCCGTTCCTGCGGAAGAGTCCGACGTTGTTCCAGGCGAGGTGGTGAATGCTGCAGCGGAACCTGTGGTATGTGCCACTATCAAACAATCGAGTTCGTCCGCTGTTCAAACTCTTGCTGAGATCGAAACTGTAGCGGCTCCCACCGAGGTCAAACTAGCTGAAGCTCTTGCCGAGGTCGAGCCGGCTACGGCTTCGAAACCTCCTCATCCGGTAAAGAGGGTGATCGTCTTTGGACTTCCGGCGCTTCCGGCGCTTAGTGCGACGTTGGCTGCTCCAGCCAAAGGTCGTAAGATACCTTGAGCGAACCCTGATGCTCCCAAGAGAAAGAGATGCACAAAGGGTCCAGAGGCTGGTCCCTCGTCGAGCAAAGCGCTGAGCTCGGGTCTGATGTCGCAACACCGCGCCAAGGTATTGATTTGCGAGTAGACCTTAAAAAGATTTTTGTTTTTTGAATTTGGTGCCTAATCGTCTATCTAGGTTTAGTTTGTTTTGTTAATCGATTGAGTGATTAACGAATGTGGATCCGAAAGTGAGCATTTGGCGAAAGAGTTGGCTGAGTCACAGGAGATTAGCCCCAACTATGGATTGTTGAGTTGTGATATTCATTATCCTGATGAACCATAATGCTTACTCTAGAGTAGCTAACTAGAGTATGATCCTGGAATGATTTAACTTGTTATTCATCATCCTGAAATCATCTAGCATAAGCTGAGGTCCTCTAGGGACGAGCAAGAACCTGTCTATGATCTTGGTGAACACATATTCAATTCGATCTGAATCTATATCGATCGATACTCTTATAGTGTAATCGATCGACGGTAACCTATATCGTCTGATATCGCTGTCAAAACATCGGTCGATATTGCCGGCAGTCAGATCAATGGATGAGTCTAGATAACGATTGCTAATAGATTTGTCTAAGAGTTGAAGTTCTTTAATATCTTGCAAGCAACTTATTAAGACATCTGTAGCATTATATTCCTGATTATCTGAATAGCAACCTTGAATCTAACTACTTTCTTTTATTGTTTAAAACCTAAACCAATTCTCTTGAGCAGCTCACCATTCCTCACAACTGCAATTTACTTTTAAACTTAATCAACCTAGCATAATCACTAAGGATTATATATTGTGTGTTCCTTAGTTCTTGTCGATTCGATCCCTAAGTACTAAAACTGAACCTCCTATTTGAGAGAGTAATTCACTCCTTACGGTAATTTGAGTGATATCAAATTTGGCGCCGTTCCCGTGGAACTTTGTTCTCCATTAGATTTAATCGGATTAGGTCTAGGTTACTTTTTACTGCTTAATCATCTTCTAACACAAAATGTTTTTCTTGTCTTTTTCAGGTACATGCCCAGCAGTACTAGAAGCAATAAGAACAACCAACTTGTGTACTCAGAAGACCCCCACAGTTTAGAACATAGCATCCGCAGAGACTTACGTTCCGCATCGATCGACATCAACAAATGTTCGTCGACCGACACTCGCTTACCACAGTCGACCAAGACACCTTCGATCGACATCAACAACCATTTGTCGACCGAAATCTTTCATCCGATATTTATCGATATGCCTCATCTTAAATCGATCGATACTTATCGGGGAGACATGGTAGCGACTATTATTCTCACTACTCATGAGAATGGAGACCTGCGTGATTAAGATGGTCACCTGCGTAATGCAGCAGGTCAGAAGCTGAATGCTCAGAAGGAAATCATTCCTGAGCAAGAAACTGCACCTACATACCTCATTCAATCTGTAGAGGAGGCTAATAGAACTATAACTTTGGCTGACTACAACCATCTTGATCAGTTGTATTCCAACCGATCAGCCATCCGCCCTCCTGCTATTCAGAGAGGAGATTTTGAGCTCAAGCCGCAGTACTACACACTTGTAGGACAAATACCCTTCTATGGGTTGTCCCATGAGCATCCTATGGACCATCTGGAGAGGTTCGAGGATCTCATAACTGTCATAAAAGCCAATGGAGTTGCTCAAGACTATCTTCTCTACAAGCTTTTTAAATACTCTCTATCTGGAGAATCTTTGCAGTGGCTGAGGTAACTACCACAAGGTTCTCTCACAACCTGGAGCGACATCAAAAACGCATTCCTTCGTAACTTCTTTTATGACTCACGCGCTGAAGAATGGAGGAGGAAAATTGCTACATTCACTTAGGATCCTGGAGAATCATTTAAAGATACATGGAACAGATTCAAATCCTACCTGTGAGATTGTCCACACCACGGATTCAACAAAGTGCAACTGCTCTGCACTTTTACAGAGGCATCACTTTGAAGTATCAGATGGCTCTAGACACAGCTAGTGAAGGCAATTTCACCACCACGAATCCGCAAGAAGCTGTGAAGTTAATTGATAACCTAGTTTCAAGCAACAGCACAAAGAACACTGTGAAGACAAAAGCTACATCATTCCTTGGGAAGGAACTGATTAATGAAGTGCAAGCACAGCTGGATAATGTTCAGAAGTTACTAAACAAACAGATTTACTTAGTGGAGGATGCAGAAACTGTTGCTGAAGAGGAATACACAGAAGAAGATGTGAACTGGATCAGTGGTGCTGGATTTCAGAGGTCTGGTAACCAAGGAGGATACATAAACTTCGCAGGACAGAAAAGCAACTTCAACCAGAGTTCACAGAAGTCTACCAAATACAGCTGCAGAAACCTCAACAACAACATGAGTTATGGAAACTCATTCTACTCAAATTCACCCCCACCCACCCAAGACAATAAACTAGAAGAGATGCTAGACAAGGTTCTTGAGAGTCAGCAGAAACTTCAGATAGACTTTAATGGAAAGATCGACTCTGTCTACACCAACCTGAATGCAAAGCTTGATGCCTTAAGCACCTATGTGAAGAAATTAGAAACTCAGGTGGTTCAGACAGGAGAAGCACTAAAGAAGCCAGAAGCTTTAGCAAAAGTGATGGGAGAGTTTGCTACTAACCACCATGTGCATGCCATCCTGGATGATGACTTTTGGTAAGAGGTAAAGCATGAGAAGTGTGGGTGTCGAAATCCACTCACTGTCAAATAAATCGTAAAAAAGGAAACTTCGGGAAAACCCTAAGTTTCCAGAGGAACCGGCTATCTGCAGAGCCGCACAACGAAAAATAAGAAAACGATAACTTAGAATTTGAATGAAAATAAACGAAATAGAGAGCAAAGAGGTTCTTATTCCGAATCTGTGTAGAACTGGTACAAAGAGTAGCTGAAAAGCTTTAAGAACGAAAACCCTAATTGAGACGCAGCTCACTAACAGAAAAACGGAAATATTCCTAAATGCTAGTTTTGGTGGTGAGAGCTCTGAATTTTTTGTGTCCTGCTTCTGCCCTAGACCTCTTATTTATATACTCCTCGCCTTGGCTATCCGATCTTTCCATTTCGCCCAGATTTGACTAAATCGGGAATTTTCCATTCTTCTTGATCGTTCCTTTTCTTCCGCGGAAATCTTCTATTTCTCTTCAAACCTTCCTTTTATCTTTAAACTTGACTTTTATTTTCCCTCTGCGAGTAAACCGTCAAAACGTTGTCAAATCTTCGGGTTAGATTCCGTTGAAATCGCGAGATGGGTTTTTATCGCGTTTTAGGTCCTTCCGGGACGTTTTGCGATAAAAACCGTTTTCCGACTTTTTACGGGATCGTTTCCTGATCTGACGTCGTTTTTAATAAATTTCTCGAGTTAATCGCAAGGTTTTACGATTTACTCGACTTTTTATTAAAAAAACGTTTTTTACGACTTACTCGGCGTTTTTTATTAAAAGCGCGTTTTTTATGATTTCAACGAGAAATCTCGAATAAATCGTATAGTTTAGGCAATGTTCGGTGTTTCGTTTAACCGTTGCCGTTTTATACGATTTCCTCGTGTTCTTTCCGAGAAAACGAAGCTTTACGGTTTTTATCGTAAAACTCGAACGGTAAGTCGTATTGAGATGGAACGGGAGATATTTCGGCCGTGGTTTAGAACGCGACCTTGTCGAAAGACGTAAGTTTCGAATCGGAAATACGGGAAATCGAGACGCGGAGTGTCCAAGAAGTCTCTAGTTCGTCGATGGGCGAACTAGTCGAGCATGTCCTAGTTCGCCCATCGGCGAACTAAGCCGGGCCGGCTTAGTTCGCCGATGGGCGAACTAGAGAGTGCCTCTTAGTTTGCCCATCGGCGAACTAAGCCGGGCGATGGGCGAACTAGTTGCGACTAGTTTGCGTTTTACGGCTTTTTCGGTTTTTTGCGGTTTCGTAAAACGATTCTCGAGTTTTTTAAAACGATCTTCGGATTTCATAAAACGACCTTCGAGTTTCATAAAACGACCTTCGAGTTTTATAAAACGATCTTCGAGTTTTATAAAACGATCTTCGAGTTTTATAAAACGATTCTCGAGTTTTATAAAACGATTTCTCGAGTTTTATAAAACGATCCTCGAGTTTTATAAAACGATCTTCGAGTTTTATAAAACGATTCTTGAGTTTTATAAAACGATTTCTCGAGTTTTATAAAATGATTTCTCGAGTTTTATAAAACGATCTTCGAGTTTTATAAAACGATCTTCGAGTTTTATAAAACGATTCTCGAGTATTATAAAACGATTTCTCGAGTTTTATAAAACGATCTTCGAGTTTTATAAAACGATTCTCGAGTTTTATAAAACGATTTCTCGAGTTTTTATAAAATGATCTTCGATTTTTATAAAACGATTCTCGAGTTTTACAAAACGAACCTTAAGTTTTATAAAACGACTTCTCGAGTCTTATAAATTGATGAGTTTTATAAATAGATCTTCGAGTTTTATAAAACGATTCTCGAGTTTTATAAAATGATTCTCGAGTTTTATGAAACGATCTTCGAGTTTTATAAAACGATCTTTCGGGTTTTATAAAACGGTCTGTGAGTTTTATAAAACGATCTTTCGAGTTTTATAAAACGGTCTGCGAGTTCTATAAATGACTTTGAGTTTTATAAAACTATTCCTCGGGGTTTATTAAACTGTTCTTTTTGTATTTTCGCGGGGAGTTTTGGCTATTAATTCCGTCGTACCAATTTTGACCCAAACAGTTAGCCCCCCAGCTCGTAAGAATCGTGAGATTCTTGCGAGTGGATTGAGCTCGTTTGGCGAGTTTGGCGGAATTAGGCGGAATTAGGCGGAACTTTAATGGCCAAAAGTCCAAAGGTGAATAGTAAAATTCTTCCCTATAAGTATATGGAGTGAGTTTTGTAAATTTTTCATTCATTCCTCCATAACTTGCTTAAGTTTTAGGAAGGATTCTCTCTACTTTTTCCTTTAGATCATTTTTATTTCGATTATCCAACATGTCTTTTGGACGGAAAGTTTGAGATGATGCTCATGCATAAATCTTTGATCCAAGCGACCTTGATACTTCCAGCGGCTGTTCTCTTCCCAAGCCGGTCTTTCGACGTTTCTCTACGACTAAGGAAGAGTTCGCAGACTACCATTCAGCCGTGAGTACCGCGGAGGTGCCGCCTTCGAATTTCTGGATTCCGAAGAGAAATAATCCTCGGAAGAGGGCAGTTGGCATGAGCACGAGTACCGTTGGTTCTCTCAGATATTTGAGAAATACCTGTGCGATCCCCGAGTCGGTTCAGTTTTACATCCCTGCCGAGGGTATGAGTGCCGAGGATCCGCCTCTGGGTTATTTTACGTGCTACGAAGCCTTTTTGTTGACCTGCCATCTATGNCTGCCGAGGGTATGAGTGCCGAGGATCCGCCTCTGGGTTATTTTACGTGCTACGAAGCCTTTTTGTTGACCTGCCATCTATGGTTCCCTATTCCTCGAGCCATTTTCGAATTCTTGGACAGGTTTGGAGTACCATTCGGCCAACTACGCCCTAAAGGCTTACAGCACCTTATCGGGATTCTGGTGTTGGGATATGAACGCGGTATGTCCCTTGATGCGGATTATCTTTTGTCTATATTGACATTCAAGGGGAGGAAGGGTGGCTTTTACTTAGCCCCCCGACGGGACATGACGGTTGTTGGCGGGCTTGCCTCGAATGATCACGACTGGATCTACCGTTTCTTTTATGTCAAAATCGACAATGGATCGGTGGAGGAGTGTTGTATTCCTTTGATTAGGGCTGCGCGGGTGACAAACGGTATTTCATTAACGTGATACCTATATTCATGTAGATATAGGTTTTAACTTTTTCGTTTGTTTCGCAGTGCCTGCCCTTCCGGTGCCGATGCTTGGAGATTTTCCAAAGGTTATGAATCTTCTGCGCGGCGGCCCGCTTCATTGGGGATATTTTTCTCCGAAAAGTATCCGTCGTGCCGCCGCCTATTATTCGTCCGGTTTTTCTCGCGACGGTCATGCTGATCTTAAGGCGGACGATGGTGCGGAGGAAAGGGAAAGATCTAGATCTCCGCAGGATAGAGAAGTTCCGGTCGATCACGGTCGGACATCTAACGAAGATATTGATATCGAGGATCTTATTGATTTTTCGCCCTCCGAATTTGATCCGGCTGAGACGTCATC